>JAFMSR010000003.1:1452819-1678058 GCA_022818135.1 Saxidomus purpurata | reverse complement strand
GCCGCCAAATTTTGTATGTCAAGGTCATATTTGACAGAGTTATGCCCCTTTTTGTACTTAGATTTTGTAATGAAAACTTAACGTTGGCTATAACTTTGCCATTTCTTAAGATTTCTTCATCAAACTTTCAAATTGCATTGCTTATGACATAAGGGTCATGATGCCGCCAAATGTTGTAGGTCAAGGTCATTTTTGACAGAGTTATGCCCCTTTATATGCTTATATTTTTGCTATAACTTTGCCATTTCTTAAGATTTCTTTATCAAACTTTCAAATTATATTGCTTATGTCAAAAGGGTTGTGATGCCGCCAAATTTTGTAGGTCAAGGTCTTATTTGACAGAGTTATGCCCCTTTTTGTACTTAGATTTTGTCACGAAAACTTAATGTTGGCTATAACTTTGCCATTTCTTAAGATTTCTTCATCAAACTTTCAAATTGTATTGCTTATGACATAAGGGTCATGATGCTGCCAAAGTTTGTTGGTCAAGGTCATATTTGACAGAGTTATGCCCCTTTTTACACTTAGATTTTGTCACAAAATTGTTGGTTATTCTGACAAAGCATAAGAGGGCGACACAAGTGTTCTACTGAACACCCATCTAGTTGTATTTTCTTCTTTGTTTGATAGGTGCATGAGTGTTAAGAACATGCAGTGGGTGAAAGCATTCAAGAATAAACAGTACGATTTAAACATCTCTTGACTAAAAAGTAAGGGGATATTATAATCAGACATATGTCTTAGAATGTAAAAGGGGTTTGCACTGTTTGCATTCACTAAATTTCAGTGAGCACCCCTGAGAAATTCAGAGAACTGTCCAAAATAAATGATTTGATAATTTAGTGGATAAAGGTCAATACAAATTGTTTCAAGGTCATTGCAATCTGATCATGATCTGCACTGTTTTCAATCAGTAAATCGTCAGAGGCAAGCCTTTGAACGATTAACGGTAATGGAACTGTCCAAATGGAAAGATGGTCAAGTCCATTTTGAAAATTTAGTGTGGTAAACATTAGTACAAATGTATTTTTATACCCAACGTAATTTAAATTTTTACCTGGAAAAGTAAGACGCATATATTTATACCCCCTGTAAACGCAATTTTTACCTGGAAAAACTAGACAAATAAATTTCTTTCAGTTAAAAATTCAAGTGTCTTTTTGGGATGTAAATAGTTGCAACGGTTGTGCAGTTCATGTAAAAACTAATATTTTATCTATCTCTGTAGTGTTGTGTAGTCACAATAATGCTTTGTGTTTAAGTCACTAACATGTTCACTATTAAAGCAAAATGTCTAGCCTGCATTTTTCCTTCTTTATAATTATCAACCCTTCCAATATCTGCCATCTTTCCAGTGGCACAAATCATATTATTGGTATATAATTTTGATTTAACATAATGATATTAAACCATTGTTTAATATGAATTTTGTAGCAATCGATCATTTTAGCTCAACTTTTTGAAGAAAAGGGGAGCTATCCTACTCACGTCTGCATTGGTGTCACACCTTGGTTAAGTTTTTCTTACCATCTCATTTTATTTCAAAACAATTAGAGATATGGCTTTGAAACTTACCATACTTGTTGACCATCATAACCTCCATCAACAGACAAAAGTACATAACTATGTGAAGATTTTTGTCAGAGTTATGGCCCTTTTTTATTTATATATTGAGTCTGGGTAAATTAACCCTTTGAGAAAATTTGCTGTGAAACTTGGAACATTTGTTGAATCATGACCCAAATCTGTAAGCAAGAGAAGAAAACTCTGTCAAGGATTTTTTAAGATCATTGAATGCCCAGCGTCTGGTTGGCTTTGCAGAAATGTTCCTTGCATGAAGCTCTACTAAAATTGTTCAAAGAATTCCTTTCCATGCAGAACTCATGAACGCTGCTCTTGGAACAAATAGGAAAAAAATTAAAAATCTCCTTCTCCAAAACTGCAAGAGCTTAGATATTTGGCATGTAGCTTTGGGTAGTGTAAATTGTTCAAATCATGGCCATGGGGTCAAATTGACCACACCTAGGGGTAACTGGTTTCCATAATAGACTTACATAGCAAAAACTTTGAAAAATCTCTCTCTGAAACCACATGGCCAAGAGGTTAGATATTTGGCACGTAGCATTGTCTAGTGGACCTCCGAACCCATTCTTCAAATTTTGCCACTGGGGTTAAAAGTGGTCCTGCCTGGGGTTCCTTTTTATACACAAACCTGTGTAAAAACCTTTAAAAATCTTCTCCAAAATCATAAGGTATAGAGCTTAGATATTTGGTATGTAGCATTTTCTAGTGGACCTCTACCAAGTTTGTTCAGATCATACCCCTGGGGTCAAAATGACCCCATCCTAGGGTCTCTTCTCTGTATATAGAGTAAAGGCTTGTAGGAATTACCTAGCTTCCACTGAGTTCCCATAGCAAAAAGGGACTTAACTAGCAACAATGTCCTTCCTTAGTAACCTGTGACTACCTTAGCAACCATTGCAACAGCTGAGTTCATTAGCAACCAGTGAATTTACCTAGCAACCTGTGACTTCCTTAGCCACAATTGACTTCCTCGGCAACAACTATGTCTCCTAACAAGCAATGTGTTCAGCTAGCAGCCAATCACTTCCCCTAGGAACAAGTGACTTTCTTAGCAACCAGTGACCTACCCTACGATCTAGTGACTACCTAAGCAACCAATGACTTTCTTAGTCCCCTAGCAACCAGTGAGTTCGCCTAGCAACTAGTGACCTTAGGAATCAGTGACTTTCTTAGCAACCACTAACCTGCTTAATAATAGTGACTTCCTTAGCAACATCTTAGTCCTGTAGCAACCAGTGAGATACCCTAGCAATCAATGACTTTCTAGCAACCGTTTGCATCCTCTTGCCACCAATGACTTCCTTTGCATCTTTTGAAGTCCTTCGCAACTAGCAGCAGTTGATATCTTTGGCAATCACTGACTTCCTGTAGGAACAAATGATTTGCTTATCAGCCATTGACTGTCCCTGGCACTTGGTGTCTTTTAGCAACCAGTAACTTTCCCTAGCAACCAGTGACTTTCTTAGCAACTACTGACTACCTGCAGCAAAAAGCAACTTCCTTAAGTGCCCTTGCTATCAGATGAGCAATAAAGGCCATCATGGCCCTCTTGTTTTACCTATGGCCCTTTATCGACTTTAAATCTTGGGTAAGTTTTTTGTACCAGTCCACTTTTTGACTCAACTATTTGAGATATTGCTTTGAATGTTTGAATACTTGTTTACCACCATGATCCCCAAATGTAGGCAACAGAAGGTAACTCTGTCAAAGATTTCATTTCAATTATTGCCCTTTTGAGTTTTAACTCTGTTAAATTTTTTGTACGTGTTCATTTGTTGACTTGACCATTTGAGATAAATTACTTTGAAAGTTGAAATACTTATGTACCATCATGAAACCTATCTGTAAGTTAGAGTAGAACACTGTGAAAAAGTTTTTATTATTGTACTGAGAAATTCCTAGTTGAAGTCTTGTGTGCAGCTGGCACTGTCATGCACATATAACATTAACCACTTAAAGTATTAATTAAAATCTTTGCTGTAGTGTTCAGGGATATCAAACAATTAAGTTAGATAACTCTTAACTTAATATCTTGCTACTCACAGCCCTTATTTATACATATCCTTGTTTTGCCCTTATCTGCCAAAGTTTTGTTTTATTGGAGAGTACTGAAAAAGGTCGAGGGCACTGTCCTACTGACAGCTCTTGTTGAAAGTCATGTAATGAAAGTATCTACCCAAAGTCTTAATATATGCAAGACGTGATAACTTTCGTGCATTTATAGCTAAAAATGAGTCTTGTATCCTGGTATATGAGCATTGTGGAGTGGTTTATATAAGTTACCCCAAAGAAGGAGTGAACACCAAATACTATATACATGTAGTATAACTCTTACTGAGTAGATGATCCCTATTGTGTTGGTGTCAGTGGGTCAAAGGTCACAGTGACCCAAACTTTGAAAATATCTTGAGATCTACTTCACCCACGGTATTCAAACATCATAGGATGATTGGTATTACTGAGTAGATGATCCTTACTGTCTTTTGGGGTCAGTGAGTCAATGTCACAGTGAACTCTGATAGCTTTTCTTTGATAACATTGCAAAAGCTTTTCAACTTACTCAGAACAGTCCTGTCAGACCAGTAGATCGACACTGGCACTTTTGGGCCTCCTTTTTATACGCCCAAAGAGACGTATTATAGGATTACCAGTGGCGAGCAGGCGGCGTCCACACACTTTGTCCGCTCTCTAAGTCAAACAGTTTTCGTCTGATCTTCACCAAACTTGGTCAAAATGTTTGTCAGCATAATATCTCGGCCAACTTTGATAACCATCCAAATCGTTCCAGGCACTTTTGAATTATGGCCCTTGATTTATGAAAAAATTGACCAAATTCACCTTGCCCGCTCTCCAAGTCGAATAGTTTTCATCTGATCTTCACCAAACTTGGTCAAAATGTTTGTCAGCATAATATCTCGGCCAAGTTTGATAGCCATCCAAATCAACCGAAGCACTGTTGAATTATGGCGCTTGATTTATGCAAAATTGGCCAAATTCACCTTGTCCGCAAAGTTGAACAGTTTTCACCCGATCTTCACCAAACTTGCTGAAAGTGTTTGTGGGTATAGTATCTAGGCAAAGTTCAATAACCAGCCAAATCGTTCTAGGCACTTCTGGATTATGGCCCATGAATTATCGAAAAATTATGAAATTAGCCTTCTCAGCTCTATAGTTCAAACAGGTGAATTAGCCTTGTCTGCTCTATAGTTCCTGCAGGTTTTACAAAACAAATTAACTGCCAGATACTGAGTTATGCCTCTTTGACGGGCGTATTTTGTGACAGTTTGGCACTCTTCTGTTCCTTATCACTATTATGAAAACAAGCTTTGATCTGTTTACACTTATACAATAACACTGATTTCAACGGGGAGAAACATGTAAAATAAAATATGAAAGTATCACGTGCAAGTGCTTAGAAATCAAAATAAAAACTAAATAGTATTATGATTAATGATACCAGGGTCCTAAAATAACCAGATAAAGTCAACCACTGAAAATCTCATGGATCTTTGATGTTAGAACCATAAACCACTGTATCTAAACAAATGTACATGTAATATATTTTATACACGATAACGAATAATTTTGTAGTCGAAGACCATTCGGGGACACGTCAATAACGTCTCACTTCCCCACTTCCCCACTTGCCCGGTTGCCCAAATCTCCTCAACTCAGTTTTGTATACTATATGTACTTCTACCCACTGCCATCGCGGAAAGTTGTCAATGGGACAAAATAAGATTGATACACCGTAACCACAGGATAATAAGCATGTAAACCCGCAGTATGTAGATACAAAATCATGTAAAAATGTGTTTTTAATATTTCTGAGAGTTTTTAAATCCGAAAGCTTAATTGTCCCTTGTGATCTTGTAGCACCGGCCCTCTTCCGTCCGCCATTTTGATATCACAGACGGTTGCCAGTGCAACAAAACTAAGTTGATACACGGTAACCACAAGTAAATAAAACTGTTCGAGTTAAAAAACTAAAGATATATTACTAAACACATATTTACACTATTGATTTCTTGCTGGAAAATCTCATCTCACACCCCCTAGAGAACCTAGCCACTGCCTAAAATATATGTTAAAGTAACGAAATTCTGAAAATCAAGGGATGGAGGCATAACTGTCTCCAATGCATAAATGGTTGTTGGGGTATGACCATTTATTTCAGCAAGTGACCAAGCTCCATGAAGACTGAACAAAAAGCATGACTTGTGTCGAGTTTGTAACAAAAATAATCAACCAGTAGACCGAAGAACGATGGAAAGGAAAATATTCTTTCGCATATATCCGGCTCCGCTGAGCTAAATAAAACAATAGCCTTAAGAGAGGTACCATTGGTGAAAACCCGAATAGTGTTTATTACCATCTTGATAAGATATTTTATTTCAAATACACACATGCTAGTTTAACAATCAAAACACTGTACAGATTATTTCTTATAAACCATCGAGTCTCGCGTTCGTTTGTACCTAGCTGGGTCATAAGCTGACCCACTTTGTATTAATTATCCCACAATAGCCACTCCGTCATGTCTTGTATGTCCTATTGTTACACCGTCAGTGGATTCCTGATTAGAATATACTGCTGTCGTTCCACCGTAATCCACACTGTTATCTACAGTAGTCATATCATTATCCGGCATATCTGACGTCACAAAATCCACGGTACTGTCCGTAGATTGTCCAGGTATCGGGAAACACTTCCCAAAGAGTGAAGTCACGTGACCATGGATATTGGTGGCGCACTGATACCCGGGCTCGCAAGGACATTCAAATTGTGACGGTTTTGTACTACAAGGTTTCCCCGCCTTTCCAAATTCTCGGCAGTAGGTCTCGCTGAATAAAAATTCATCTCTGACACAACAGTAGTCGTCTGTACAGGACTCGTTTCTGGCATTGATGTCACAAGCTGTCTGTTTAGCCTGGTTCTGAAATGTAAAAACATGAGATCAAGATCCCAGTGTCGTACAGTCACAAAATACTGTTGTCATGTTTTGCGGTAACTCCAACCGTAATAAGTAATCAAAACACCGAATCAATCAGGTTAAATTATAGTGTGGACATTGGAACTTTGGGACGACCCGGACGATAATAAAACATTGCAAGTCCATAAACATTGTGAATAGAGAGTCATAGTTTACAAGCCAGAAAATCGAGCAGGCGGCGCTTAATTTGTACAAATTTGGTAAATTGTGTTGGATAAAGTGTGGACACAGTTCATTTGTATTATAAGGTAGTCAAGGACCGCAACTCTAGATTCTCTGGGTCGATCTGGCTGGAAGTCAGTTTGGCCAAAAACACAATCGCAATAGTCATTATACAGTAATTAATAGTTCTGATACCAATAATGATAACCGCTGTTCAAGATAGAGAGCGGACATTGTTAATTTGGGCGAAATCTCGGCAATTCAAGGGCCATATAACATCGGAATGCTTTGTGCAGTTACATGTAATCGGTCTTGATCGAGAAAATATGCTTTATAACACTTGTACATTGTATATATGACAATGGTTGATGATGAGGTAATCAATGGATCGCAGGTTCGATCCACCGCTTCTTCGCATACTTTTTGTATGAGTTCTTCAATGTCGAGGAAAGTGCGACACTGCAGGACGGTGTCCAGCGTGAGGAAAGATTAATAGTTTAACAACCAAATCATTACGTAACACTAAAAGTAAGCCAGTCATGATGGTGTAATTTTGTATGCATTTTACCGATCATTTGAAGCACGATTATTGTTCAATAAAAATACAGTATAATCTTGTTATCTCGAACAATCTTATGTCAAATTCATATGTTTAGGTTAAATTTTTTTACTTGAATGTTACATGGATATAGCCCTTGTTTTTTTCATTGAACAGCTAGGTATGTCATAATCTTTATTCTTTAAACAGACAACATATAACATCTAGTACGATCTTACCGTCAAGGGTACTCCAGCTACGAACGCCAACAATGTAATAAATACTACACTGAAAAGAAGTTTGAACACCATCTTTACAATAATCCAGACGTATTTTAAATACAAAATTTTGTTTTCCAAATATATGACTTTTATCTACAGTTAACTAGTGCAAATTACGCAATGTTTTATTTTTCTGTCTTCTATTCGAGGGTCGGTTAAAAATAAGAGTACTGAAATAGATTAGCATACAATAAAAGTACATGTACTTCATATTCAAATGACCATAGATGTCAGATATTTTGTGGATATAGTAATGTCATGCTCTTATCATAACCAGAATTCCAGAATCATTTTGCTGGATAATCTCCCTTGAATAGAATTCTGCGACACCGTGATCTCACCGTGACCCGACCATAAAAGTATTGGTCGTTACATGTATGTCGGCATCAGGTCTGATTCTCCAAACTGACAACAGGCAGGAAGACTCTCGTTCGAACTAAATGGCAATTGCAACTTACAGTTCAACTGCAATTATGATTTGAGGTTGATTTGGGGAGACAAAAACGGACTACTTGTTAAAAGATATATATGTACGTGCTACATATGTCGGCATAATTATGTTGCGATATTCTGAAGTGGCAACAGTTTGAAGACTCCTCAACTTTCGTACAGTTGCGTAAACTTTAAAGGAATGCACCAACTTTATCAGTACGTGTGGATAATGTGGGTCATAACGTATGTCAACAACAAAAAATTCGGCTTTCGGACAAACTGACGGTACTTTGCCGAATTCCAGTACGTACGAAACATATTGGTCCTTTATTACAATCATCAGATTATATATCTAAAGGAATAGTTTAGTTTAGTTTCTTGACGTTACAGTCGATCCTGCGGATAAAATTGGTGTTAGTCGGAGCAAGACTGTTAAAAACATTTCCATTTTCATTTAGAACATTTCTCCATTTTAATTTAAAAGACCCTGCGATCATAATCGAGTTTCCAAGATAGTAGAGTATTAGTAAGAAAGATTGTTAAACTAACGTAGGTCCCAAGCAAACCTTTCCAAATTCCAGTTTTAAAAAATCGAAACAAAACACTTCTATTTTCACTTTGGATACAATGTTTACACTATCGGTCGGAAGTAATTAGCTTTTTTTCGAGAAGGAATAAAAAACCCTGAAAGTACTCGATTCTACATGTATATGAGCAAAACTGTAGAAGAAAATAACTTAAAAGAGGTACATACCTTTAACTGATCTGTGTTTACCTGTAATGTGACGTACATTTTGACGTTACAGGGAAACGTAGGAATGAAGACAGGTTACCTAAATGGTGTAATTATCATTGTAAGCAAGCAATGTAAACGAGCAGTGCAACACGTTCACCAGAGAGAACGCCATACGGCGTCTACATCCAAATAGCTTCATCTTTAAGTGAAAGTTCGTCAAATATGTGAGCTCGATGTGCTCCGTCGTTAGAATAGCTGGCGTATAATCACTAGGCCTCACTGACCGGGGGTCATATATATTTGGTGGTAGGGCGGGAGTTCCACGGTACGATGACCGGGTAAACTAGCAGATATATAGTCCGCCCGAGAAACGTCAATAGGTACACATGTACTTATATAAGTTTTGTTGACAGCCATTAGTTTAGGACTTTGACAACACATCTACTTTTCCTTTATACAACTTTCAAAAGTGGGTTGGGAATGGGGGTATACTGCAACAAGTATGCTTGCCTAATTCCTAGACTTTTCATTTAGTGCATTTATTGTTTGCTTGCTTTATTCTTTTTTTTATTGTATATTTTGATTCAACTGGATTTGACTTGAAGGCAGGACGCAGAGCGAAGCACTGCCGATGTTGGACACAGAAGCAAGGTCATAAATCCGATTTGTAATAAAATAAGTTGATGAGGTATTGAGCCATATCGAAAGAAAGGTATATGTAATAAGGGTATATATTAAACCAATGTATAAGACCAAAGTGTGTCCTTGACCTTGGGAATAGGTGCCAGTGTTTGTCGAACTCTTTAAGGAGGGGCCGTCACCTCGACATTTGATCTGGTGATCTGAAACTCGATACGGGTCATCTGACAAATGTATTCCCTAGATCGTGATCGACAAGGTCACTGTGACCATCATTTTTTGACCTCAAATCAATATGGGTCATCTACCTACCAGGTTTGAGGACATTGAGCATTATTTAGGTATTGATCGGACGTTTAAGCTTTGTGCCAGAGTGACCCCCCCCCCGCTCGTTAGGTCCCCCCCCCCCCCCCCCCCCCCCCCCCGACATCTCCTCTAAAACCACTAGGCCAATGTTTCTTGAATGAAGCCCTATCATAGGAGTTCAAATAATGCCTAGATATTAAGCATGGGGCATCGTCTAGTGAATCTCTACCAAGGCAGTTCAAATCATCGTGTTTTGCCCTTTGCCCCAAATTCAATAGGGGTTATCTACTAGTCGTGACCAACCAACCAAGTTTTAAAATATATAATCTATAAACCTTTATCAGTACTAGTTTGCTATCAAGTCAGTAATTTTCAAAGAATACCCCTATAACAACTGACAATTCGATTTTAGAAATCAAGCAGGTTCACGTTTATATATTGTATAGATTTTTCTTTGAATTGACTATGACCTAATTTTTAACCCAATGTGACCCAAATTCGAACTTGACCTAGAAATCATTCTGACCAATTTTTATAAAGATTGGGTTGTAAATGTGACTTCTATGGCATACACAAGGTTTTTCAATATGACCCGGTGACCTAGTTTTTAACCCAAGATTTTATCAAGACAGCCATTATGAAAATTTCATAAAGTTCCAGTGAAATATGCAAACTCCTTAGCATATACAATGTTTTTCTATGATTTGATCAGGTGACCTAATTTTTGACCTCACATGACACATATTCAAACTCGACCTAGACTTCATCAAGACAATTATTCTGACCAAGTTTTATGAAGATACAGTTTAAAATGCAGCTTCTAAAGTTAAGTGTGCACAGCACACCACAGACACCAGGCAATTCATGCTCAGGTGAGCTTAAAATCCATTTAAAGATTGAAGAGATAAAGTCTCATGACCTGTTTCACATCTTTTCTGTTGCCTTTACTATCATCTTTTTAGCCACTCTGCAGAATATGGCATTTGGTGACACTGGCAAAGAATAGATAAAAGTAGAGCTATCCCTGAACATGATTAAAATACCCCAACAAGCGTGCCTCGTCACTAGCTCAATAATTATGTGATTTACACAGATAGACCAGTTACGCATTATGCCCATCTGACATCTTGGTATGGTGAACATTTGACTAAAGTTTCAAGAAAATTCATTAAAGGGCTTTGAAGATATAGTCTCATGACCTTTGATCCTTAATTGTGGCCTTGATCCTTGGACAGTTGGAACTAATTAATAATTTAAACATTTCACCAAAGTTTTATGTCCTTGATAATTTCAATGAGGTAACTACTTGGTCCAAATTTCAAGAAAATCCTTCATAGGGTTTAGGACCAGTGTCTCATGACCTTTGACCCTAAATAACACATCAACTTTGAGCTGCAGCATAGGATCTACACATCAATTTAGTAAGTTTAACATATATCCAGAATTTTATTAACATCCTTCAAGGAGTTAAGAAACGGAGCAGACAACAACAAAAAAGACCCCAGTGTGACCTTGACCTGATGTGGTTGGAACATTTGGTGCATGTCGTCTTGATGAGATAAACATGTGACCAAACCTTCATAAACTGCTTTGGACCAAGACGTTGGCCCACATGGGTTCTTGATGAGATGAACATTAGACCAAAGTTTGATGGAAATTCTTCAAGGGGTTTAGGAAATGAGCCAACAGGAAACACCAATGACCTGTAAGTTTGACCTTGATTTTGAGATGATGGGTTTGGAACACGAGTTCTGCAAGTCGTCTTGAAAACAGTTTCATAAAAATTCTTCAAGGGGTTTAGGACAAGTGTAACAGATTAAGTCGACAGACAAGCTGACCCCTCAGTCTTTGTTTGTGGGGGTATAAATATAACAATCATCACTCTGTATCAGTGTATGTTGTGTTACAGAATGTCAGTAGAAAGATAATTCAAGTATTTGAAAAACAAGAGGGCCAAGATGGCCCTATATCGCTCACCTGGCTACCATTGGCTATAATACAAGGTCTTCAATAGCAGAAAGGGTCAATTTTGACCTTGGGTACATGATTTGAACATTCTTGGAATATGTCAACTAGGCAATGATACAGCTCTAGGCCTTGTGGATTCAGAAAGAGATTTTTAAAGTTTTCCTATATAAGCCATGTAAAATCAAGAGACCCCCAGATGGGGTCAATTTTGACCAGGGAGTCATAATTTGAACAATCTTGGTAGGCCTTGTGGTTTCAGACAAGAAGATTTTTAGAATTTTTCCTCAGAGTTCTGCATGGAACAGAATTATTTGAACAACTATGGAAGGGCTTCATGCAAGGAACATGCCTGCCAAGTTTCATCATCATTGGCCTAGTCGTTTCAGAGGAGATGTCCTTTGAAGGAAAATGTAAACGGACACTGAGCAATCCTAATAGCTCACTCTGGCACTTTGTGCAAGGTCAGCTAACAATGATCAAGATTATTCACTTGTCTTTTTTTATAATGCTGAAACAGTTCAATATTTTAAACAGTTTTATTAAATATTAACGAAACAAAGTTGAGCTACAGTAACACCAACATTGAAACAGGGTGTATGTAAGAAATCACTTACGAAATTATAAATGCACTTATTCACTTCTCAAAATGGTAAATAATTTCATTCTTTGTTTCTAGTGAACAAGAAACCCAAAATGACTAGTTTCACTCTCCTGGACTGACTGGCCTGGAGTAAATTTTGTGGAAATCTATTGGGAAATTAACCTGCTATCACGGACCTAATTAGGTTTTACAATGTAGTATGTAAACAACATCTAACAAATCTAGTGGATTTAAACAGACATAAAATATTCTATTCTAAGAAACGTATGCACTGATAAAAACAGTTTAAAAATGTAGACTAGAAACAAGACTAGACAAACTTCAAAGCCTTTTTTTGACAAATAACTGTCAATCTCACAGGTAAGATAATTTATGAAATCCGTTCCAGTGCTGTTCATTGTCTATTAAACAATGATTTGGAGTCTGATGCGCTGTAATTAATCACAAAGGCCGGAGGCCTATGTGGTTTATAACTACACATCAGGACAACAAGAGTTGTTTATTAGACGATAACAATGCTGAAAAGGATGTTATTTCGATTCTAACATGACAAGAGATTACAACAAGAGCTGTAAGTAGGACAGCGCGCTCGACTTTTTTAGTGCTTGCCAATTAAACAAAACTTTGACAGTTATAGGCAAAACAAGGATCTGTATAAACAAGGGCCACAAGTAGCAAGATTTTAAGTCAAGAGTTGCCAGTTGCACACAAGACTTTAGCTTTAAGGAATTTCCAAGTACAAATCAAGAAACATTTTCACAGAGTTATCTTCTCTTGCTTACAGATAGGTGTCATGATGGTACATAAGTATTCCAACTTTCAAAGTAATATCTCAAATGGTTAAGTCATCAAGTGGACAAGAATGAAAAATTTTAACCGAGTTCCCAAGTTGAAAAGGGCCATAATTCAAATAAAATCCTTGACAGAGTTACCTTCTCTTGCCTACAGATGGGGGTAATGATGCAAAGAAGTATTCCAACTTTCAAAGCAATATCTCAAAGGGTTTAGTCAATAAGTGAATTTCAATGTATTTTCTAAGTCAAAAAAGGGGCATAATTCTGACAAAAACCTTTGCAGAGTTATGTACTCTTGTCTGTGGATGGAAGTAATGATGGTAAATAAGTATGCTTAGTTTCAAAGCAATATCTGTAATAGTTCTGAAATAAAGTCAGGTGGTACGAAAAACTTAACCAAGCACAACTTTCTAAGTCGAAAAAGGGCCATAATTCTGTCAAAAACCATGACAGAGGTATGCACTCTTGTCTGTTGATGGAGGTTATGATGGTAAACAAGTATGGTAATTTTCAAAGCAATACCTCTAATGGTTTTGAAATAAAATGAGGTGGTTCGAAAAACTTAACCAAGGTGTGACACCAAAGCGGACGTAGACGCCGAGGCGAGCAGGACAGCTCCCCTTTTCTTCGAAAAGTCGAGCTAAAAAATGAATAAATGCAAAGAGTTTTTTCTAAACGGTTATTATTTAACATCATGAGCACAATATGACGTCATATTGACAGCATATCGTTTCAGCGTTGTTTATGGCAATTGTTCTACTCCTTCATTGTTTTTGTATATAGAGATATACAGTAATCTTGAGTCATGCTAGAATTCTTGGTAAAATTAGATCTACATGTAACTTTACATATAAACTGCAAATGGGACATTAATTTTTCATAAATCAAACAAAGTAACATCTTCAAAAACAACAACCTTCAAAAACAATAATACTACATCTAAAATATATACAACATTGCACAGCATTTGTTTTATACAAAGTGTATTAAAGTGTAAATAATATCCATTCAAATGTTGTTTATCATGTAATAAATCATGCTTTGGAGATCTCATGTGCAATAATTATTCATGCAGGCTTATTGACAACAGTAGAGCTGTCAGATGATAACACGTTCAACTATTAAAAAAATTCACAATTTGCATTAATTTCAATCAAGATCAATGTACCAGGTAACTTAAACGATAGCCCTGATGGCTTCATTCAAGTCTCAATCAATCAAATCACACATTACTGTGACATAAGGCTGATAATAGCTTGCATGCAAATTTCTAAGTTGAATAAGAGCCATAATTTGAATCAAAGTTCAAGAGTTACATAACCTGAATGTCTGATAAACCTGAAAAGTTTTATCAACTTTCAAATTAATCCAATTACTGATTAATGAGATACCTACATAATTGTACAGCTTACATGCAGAACTTTAACCGCATTGAGCCAAAAAGGGCCATAATTTGAATTAAATTCAGCCAAGAGTTATCTAACTTGACTGTCTACTACCAAAGAAGTACCAATGCACTTACTTTATCAGGAAGTAACTTGTTGCTGAAGGGTAATGTCGGTAGCTACAAAGGAAGTCACTGGTTGCTAGGTTATGTCACTGGTTACTAGGGTTACTAGTGATTGCTTGGTAAGTTGCTGATTCCTACAGGAACTCATTGGAAGCTAGGTTTTTCTGTAACTACATAAGTATAAAGACAACAGACCCCATTTGAACAAAAATCAAAGAGGTCCACTAGGAAATGCTACATGCCAAATATCTAAGCTCTGGGCCTTCCTATTTTTGAGAAGAAGATTTTTTAAGTAATTCCTCTCCGTTGCCATTGCAACCAAAGTTCTACATGTAATGAAATTTATTTGAACATTATGATAGAGCTTTAATCAACACTGGCCATGCAGTTTCACACAGATGCTGTTTGAAGGAAATTATGAACGTCAGACAGTGAGCAATCCTCCTAGCACACCCCTGAACTTTGTGAAATCAGTGAGCCTCTGGCTGTGGTCAATTTTGATTAAAAGGGGCAAGATTTTAACAAACGTCGAAGACCAAAATTAATATCTAAGCTCTAGACCTTGTGGTTCGGAGAAAAATATTTAAACTTTTTCCTATATAAGGTAAAATCAAGTGACCCCCTGGCGGGGTCAATTTTGATCTGAACAATCTGGTTAAGGGGTAGAGGTCAACTAGGCAATTTTTTCAAGTGTTTCCTATATAAGCCTACTTAAATTCAAGTGACCCCTTGGGGTCATTATTTGAACAGTATTGGTGGCAGTCCGCTAGGCAATGCTACATGCTAAATATATAAGCTTAAGGCCTTGTGGTTTCAGGAGATACCTAAAGTTTTTCCTATTTGTTGCCATGTAGCAATCAAAGTTCTACATGGAATAGAATTCTTTTAACAACTTTGACAACGCTTCATGCAAGGTTTCACCAACATTAGCACAGTGGTTTTAGAGGAGAGGTCATTTTAATAAAATTGTTGATGACGCACAACATGAAGATGACGGACACAGGGTGATCCTTAACACTCACTTTGATTAAGTTGTGCTCAGGTGAGCTATATATCCAACATGTAGTTTCTGAGAAGAGCTTTAAAGTGAAAATGATGATGATGGACGACTGATGGGCTAATAACTACCTGACAATGTACATGTATATCTCAACAGGTGAACTAAGTACAGTTTATTTTAAGAGAAATGAAAGGATCCAACCCAGTTATGAAAACTAATCTGGGCTATGAAGTTCCTTCTGAGTTAGTTTCACACACTGTGAAATTTGTCTGTACACAAAAGGTCATGCAATATCATGATGGATATACTGGATGGTGAACCAAAAGAAACATCTCAACTTTAGCTCTATTATTCTGAACATAACCTCCTCTTTGTGAAATGAATTCCTCCCATGTTAGCAAGGTGGGGATACCCCGTAAAGGATTTTTGAAAGAAAAGGTCTTTCTCTGCTTCTATACCTGTGGAAAGTCCATTCACATTTGTTATGCCCAGCTTAATAAACCCCTGAATACGAATAAAAAAGTTATAAATTTTTCCAATCTCTTTTCCTTCTCTCTTAAGTCAGCTATTATGACATCCTTTGAAATCAACTGTGTAACTTTAGCTACAATTTTACTTTCACAGTCTTGTTCTATTTCCTTAATCTTTTCTTCTAGATTCTCATTGATTTTTGTGAGCAGTTTGTTTTTGCTGTCTGTAGGTAAAGGGAAGTATTTTTCAGAAATTTCAATCTGTTTCATGGTCTTCTTACTCAGTTGTTCAATACAAGCTTCTTCAAGCACTGGCAAATTAAACATGCTGCTTACCATCTGAGCACGACAGTAAAAGGCAGTAGGCTGCAGTGGACTGTTTGTCTCTTCCAAAAGGAACTTCTCACATTCATTCTTCACAGTGTTCACCTGATACTCCTCTGCCAGTGGAAGAACAGTGAACACATTTGCCATAGTAATAGGTTTCCTTACACCAGGATACAAACACTGTAGAAACTGTAAGAAGTCCTTGTGATTCTTTTCCTTTAGTTCAATCTCATCTTTGTTCTTCTCTTTGAATTCTGCTTCAAACATTGTGCGGAACACAGGTGACTCTAATGCCAGAACTGCTTTAGACACATACAGTTGCTTTCCCTCAACTAGCAGAGCTAAATCTTCCATCCAAGACTTCTTACTGAAGTCATTATCTTCTACATCAGCTACAATAGAGAAATGTCAACATTTATATCCTGGTCACAGCACCAAAGTTTTGTGTGGACAATAAATAAATCAGCATGATGGTAAAGGATTTACATTGACTGTTCACTGTTATGCCAGAACAAGTGATGTCACAGACGTCATACAAAACATAATATAATAGAGTGCTTCACTTTAACATGACTCTAATAATGGCCCGTCTTAACATTTATACACAACTTTACATGACAGTTGTAATGGAAACTGATTTCCTTCATTGTTTGGGTCCAGTAAATAGACCAAATCAGATTCTAACTTCTAGTCAGCGGTGGTGTAGAGGTTTAGGTGTCGGCCGCTCATCCCGGAGGTTGCGGGTTCGAGCCCCACCAAGGTCACGACTGTACCTCCTCATATGATACCAGTACTGGTTTTTCCAGGAAGCGGACTCGAGAGTGATTCGATAAGCTACAAGCTTTCTTCACAATCGAGCTAAAATAAATTAGTATAAACTATAAACTAAAAAGCACCAACAGGAACAAGACAAAGAGACTATAATGACCATTAGCCTAATTCATTTGGCTCTCCGGTTTGACCGTTTTTTATATCTGATATTGTTATAGTTGTCAAACCTCTAAGAGCCGTAGAATAAATAGCCAAAAACTATCTTGCTGGCTTCAATATCCAATTATAAGGCTAAATATGCATCAGATTGCCTAATATTTCAAACAATCAACATTTACTTAATACTAAAATTAGTGACAAAATCCTTTAAACAGCGATTCACTTATCTAAACTTACAATTTTCTTCAGCTTAAATTGCTACACATTTTAAATAGGTCCACAGATATTTATATCTGCATGTGCACATTTTTATACTTTTTCTTGGCGTATCTTACTGTCATTTTTGTATCGTTCCTAAATGCAACTGGCTGATGCCGTTGCTGGCCTGTTTATAAATATGCCGGCGAAAGTGGACAAGTACAAAAATTTTACTGCAGTTTCTAGGGCAAAAAGGACCATAATTCAAATTAAATTTTTGACAGAATTACCCAGATTCACTGTATTTTCTAAGTCGAAAAAGGGCCATAATTCTGTATTGTAAGTTTTGTAAAGCAATATGTGTAATGGTTTTGATGGTAAATATAATAGATAACTTCAAAGAAGAAATGAATTAAAGATTAAAATTACTCTAAATTTTGTTATAGTTACTTATTATCACTTTAATTAAATGATTTGCCTCTAAATGAGCACTATTTACTGAATGACAGGCCATATAGACACAAGTATGTGATCTCCCCTACCTTTTGGCATGTGTGTTGGCTCCTTTAGCACCTCTTTGGCTCCAATACTTGCCAGATGGCTAAAGTGTTGGCAACAACTTGGAAGTATGCAGAGCCAACCCTGCTGACTAAAGGTTAACCTACATATGAGTATTAAATTGAATACTGATAACAATTACAACAATAACTCAATTGACATATTACCATGTCAACTCATTAAGTGCCAACTTCATGAAAATATGATAACATAAATCACCCCGGGTATTCGACTACTTTGAACGCAGATGGGTACTACTGACGACAGATGTATATACATGTACGTCATGACAGGCACGCTGGAATAACCCCGATAGTTTTATTATTTCTCCTTTATGCTCCGACCTTTTGCTTGATATAGGTAGTAATATGTTTAAACTAAGCATGTGTGAAGTTTTATGATAAACTGACGCCTTTTAATTAAAGAATTTCCCTGAAATGTTGAAAAAACTACAGTAATGTTGCCAAATATGACAATTATTTGCTTATAATAACAATATATATCAATGACCTTAGACACGTATACAGACAAATGTTTAAGGTATCAATACAAACAGACCTAGACTTTGGAATTAGTGGTATCCTTTTGATATAAGCAAATTTATAGAGGTGGGTGAAGATAAACGGATACGCCTCTGGCGACCGAAGGAGATACATACGAACGCAGATCATTATGAAATGAGGATACGTATAACGGCAGATGTGTAACAAGTAGTAAGCGTAAAAAGGTGTTTTCCAATCAGGATAAATATTGGTTTTAAACTAATTACATTCAGTATGGCAGTTGTTTAGTCTATGTAGAGGGATCTTGCATGTATATACTGATGATAATGATGTATCCCACCTCCGTGAGAGACATTATTAGTGATACATGTCTGTCACTGTTTTTGTCATTAAGTATGTCCACGCAGCTCCTGTGATACCACGTGGCGAATTTACACCAAACTTCACATAAGCGTAGTTGTGCATACTATCGGCATGTTCCGGTTCAATGATACAGTGGAATAACCGCCCTAATACATATAATTTTATGATGTTATGGCTAATTCTCCTATAACATCCGGCAGATTTCCACTTAACCTAAGATAATTGAGCAGTGCCAAGCTTAGTTATGCATATCGCCCCACATCCGGTTCAGTTATTTTCAGGGGATTTACATTGTATGGCCATTGATTCTTCAAATTTAATGATGGTTTGCTACTTCTCCTCGACCATTGGCCAGATTTCCACAAAACCTAATAGAACACAAGTTGTCGTCGGCATGTTCCGATTCATTGATTCCTAAGGAAGTTGCAACCCTGGTGTGTCATATTTCATAATGTCTATAGACTATACTAATTCTAAACGCTTGAGTTGAATTTTACCAAAAGTCACATGAGTGATAATTGTCAAGCGTAATTGTACATTTCATCAGCATGTTACGGCTCAATGAATTTTGCGGAACAATGTCTTTTAATGTCTCATATTTTAATATGCTTGAGCTACTAATCCTATATCACTGGTCAGAAAACTACAAAACTACGCAGAAGTGATTGCTGCGAAGACTGAACTTGTGTATATCATCGGATTGTTACAGTTTAGTGGTATGCATTTTCAATTCTACTGAATAATGCTATAAAATAATAGGAGATATGTTGTTTGTTTGTTGTTGTTTTTTTCGTGAAAGATAATCTCTAGTTTGGAGAATGAATTGATAATGGGGTCTCTAAGTCTCCTGCAACGAAGTCTTTAAAATATCGATGTTTTTCCCATACACTAGTAACTAGTCAATGACCAATTTCATTACCTATCATATACGTATTCGAGTATTTACAACTCGTATGAAAGTTGTAGAAACATGTAAGAGACAATGTTACTACAAATAATCCACAGGAACAAACATGTTCATTTAACGCTCATGTAAAATATTAAATACAGTTGTAATTACATTTTTAGCCCGACTGTTCGAAGAATGAGGAGAGTTGTACTGCCCCAGCTTATGCGTTGATCAAAGACGTGTTATCAATATTGATAACTTCAAAACCGACAAACGTATCAACTTAACACTTGCCATACTTGTTTCTCATGGTAATACATAAAAATGCAGCAAGTCACATATATTTTTGCGGACTAATGCCTCTATTTGTATTATGATTCTGTAACAAAAAGTTAAAAGTCCGGTACCTCATTAATAAAAGATAATTTTACAAAAATCATAATGATACTAAAGTTTTCTATTTAGCCTTGACTTGTGTTGAACTTTTCTTAAATAGTTTTTCAGTTTATAACAAAAACTAAAGTTATCAACAGTATTCCCATCATAAGTCTTATGTTTCATCTTTTACGTATCTGCAGTTTGTATGGCGTTTTACGTATCCACCGTCTGCGTTCATACGCATCCCCTATAATATTTTCATCTGTCGTCATAAGTACCCTCAAAGAGAACCCCATGCTTATTTAAGTGTCAATTGCAGCTGCTGTATCAGTCACAGCGAAAAGAAAATATGTTTTTCGGCTACAGAAAATGTGTAGCTTTACGATTTATGCAGTTTTGGACTCTTTCGATTATTGGATTTCTTAAAATTCTGTTAAAAATCCGGAAAATAGCAATTTCTGGTCTGATTTCCGCAATCGTAACCACACGTCGGTCATTTTTCTGCTAAGCAATTGAGCATTGGCTAGTACTAATATATTGAAACTCATATTGAACGAAAACATTGTGAAAATGAATAAAAAAGAGAAGATATTAGGTATTTTCCAGCTTACATGTCAGGACGTTCATGTATATACATCTGTCGTCAGTAGTACCCATCTGCGTTCGAAGTAGTCGAATACCCGGGGTGTAAATGTTACGCTGCAATACCCAGAATACCGCTGCACAGTTTTTATAATTCTAAAATATCATTTTACAGACATCTATTTTATAATATGCATTTCCCTTCTGAATCACTCTTACAACCCATGTAAATGAAAGTTATTCCTGAAAATAATTGATCAATTGAAATGACACGATATATCACACGCTGGAATTTTACTATTATATATTGTTGCCTACTAAAAGAGGTACATGTAACTCAAATGAGAATATCCCACACAAACATTGAAGTTATTTACCATACACTTGATGCTTTCGCCAAATAAAGGTATTGGCTATTTTCATACTATCAAAATACTATTACAAGTCAGACAGATTCTTTGATTTAGACACGGGATTTAGCCCCATACAGGTTTTGCCTATTTACATATTAAAAATCAAAGCACTGAAAGTACTGGTAGGACGGTTGTGTTGGCATTTGTACCTCAAGTTTAGGCAAGCATTACTGAAATGTTCACTCCAAGACGTAAAAATGATCACTCAAAAGTCAAAGACGTGAAAATATAATGTGAAACTCATCAACTACTAAGTAGGAATGGAAAGGCATTTTTGTAAAATTCATCGTCACAGTTGTTTTGTCAACTTTTAATTATAAATATGAAAGTTTGTTTTTTTGGCAAACATTTTTAGCATCAACATTGTAGTTATGATTTAAAGTTGACAAAACAACCGCGACGATGAATTTTACAAAAATACCTTTCAGCATTTTGTCTAAGCCTCTCGCTCCTTTTTTTCTCTAAACTACGATGTAATTGTCGCTAATTTGGGGGATCCTAGGCACACTTAATAATTATATAAAAGCTGCGAGATGTTTTCATAATTGATTTCATAATTGATTAATCAGCCGACGACATATATTTATGCAATTATCTTCTCAAAGTGTCACCAAAAATCAATATCCAAATTGACAATATACACAGATTGGTTTATAATACTCCGAAAAAAATGGCAATTAAAAAATTAACTTATTACCTTGGAAATCATCTGAACTTGTAGAAAATAAAGTAACTGGGTTTCACTTAATAAATTGCCTGGTCTTATAAATGAGTCTATACAAAAACCACACAATTTCTATGGCAAAGTAGGGGGGTCGTGCTATAAGTGGAATGCCTAATAAGTGGGGAAATACGGTAGATATATTTAGCTAAGTTTTTAAAGATATATTTTCATTTATCAAATATATTATCAATTTCTGTAGGGATAATCAGGAGCCTATGGTAATAAATAAATAGAGAAAAAGTTGAGGATCGTTAATTTTCTATTGTCGCAATTTGTAATTCATTTAAATTTTCTCCAAAAAAAACCAACAACAAACAACAAAAATACACCTGGCGATTGCGTAATTAACCCATGTAAAATAACTTGCAGTCGATCGTCTTTGCAATTACTTAAGATAAAAAGCAATTGTCAAAACATAATTTGAAGGTGCGAGACAATGATAGCACGTGTCAATTATTAAAACAACAACTTGTAACAATGTTTGCAATTTTAAGCTCCTTGCAAATCTGACACTTGTTATCAAAACACTAACCGAGCCAAAGTAGCATAATATACATTTGAAAACGGGTCTGTACAAAATATGTCTATATGACCGGAGGGTTTTCTTACGATTAATTAATTAATAAATCTTGATTTCACGAAACTGATGTGATCTTACGTAGTTGAAACGAGGAAACCTAGGAAATATTATTTGTAACAGAAGTGTATGAAAAAACTCAAAATCACTAGAAACAATTAAGCCATTTCTTGCGCCATGTTTTTGGCACTTCTTCTTCCAGTATCCATATATTAAATATGTGAGATCAAAAAAGCTCAAGCGTAACAAACTTTAAGTTTCCGCATCTTCATTTTTGTTTCTTTATTATTATGTGTGTGTTTCTATAATTCTGAGCTGTTCAAGCGCTTCCTGTCCATTAGTTTTCAAAAGCATGCCAAAATTAATGTGTTTTCTTGAAAATTCAACACTTTTGACACAACAAATTTTTCTGAGCTGATACTGGGACGGATATATGATATAGCCCTATGCTGTTATTATCATACTTGATTATCATACTTGATGTGTTAAAACGGTAGGGATCCAGAAAGGCCCACTTCCAGATAGGACCAGTCCAAAAAGGCCCATTTTTCAAAGGTACCGGAAAGGCCCACTTAAATGGTACCAGAAAGGCCCATTTTTTTGATACTATATAATGTGTTTTAACCAGATGTTTTTTTGTCATAATGCTGATAATTATTTAATGAATAAATTTGGGCCTAATCATGTTTTTTTTTTAAGTTTGAAACTTTGTTTAAATGTTGATTATTATTTAGGCCATCATTAAAAAAATGTTGGTTTGCGGTGCTCACCGAAATTAGCCCCGACCCGATCTTTTTTATCGCTACCGCTGCCGATTTTTTTTTTATTTGGTCCCATTTCGTTTCTTTGGGCCAATTTCGCGTTTGGTCCTTTTCGCTTTTTATAATCAGTGAATAATCTAGCCGTGCGTCCTGCGTCTATCACAAAAAATGAAAAGGACGCAAAGATTTGAAATATGTGCGTCCTTTAGGACGCAAGCACGTGAAAAGCGAGACTTGGGTATATGCTCGCGGCAGTTTGTATAAAAGAATATCGTCCACGAACTTGCGTTTCCTGCGAGTATTTAGAAGCATTTTCGCATGAAATCGTTAAAAAGTCGCGGCACTTCACGGGTGTAAAATCGCGGTACTTTAAGTGGTGTTTCAGACAGCTAACAGGACATAAAATTAGAATTATTTTACGTGAAAATTTGTATACACGTATTTTTTTACTTTTGTACATTTATCAAATTTGTATAGCTTGATATAGTGCATAACCAAATAAAACTTACTCATTTTATACATTGTCTATTCCAAACTAGTTTTTATAATCCAAAATAATCAGACCTGTCAAAATATTCGGTCTTTTTAATGCCACGTGCTTCGCTTGGATCAAACGAAACTCGGCGTCGGCGTACGTGCTTTGATCTCGTAACACCTGCAGCTTTATGAGTAAAAGAAGTCGCTGTAGAAATTATTTTATTCGGCAAAGGTAATTCTTTAAAGTAAATACATTGTAGAAGAAAATTGTTCTTAGAAAAAATCGGCTTGAAGCGCCGCGATTTTGTTATAAACATAACGTTTATTTTAAATAAAGAATAGTTGGAACTTATAAATGTTAATTTAGTTAATTGAAAATACTTTTGTCAAACGTTACTCAAACAGTGGTGTCACATAGCTCGAAATTTCAAAGTTGACGTAGTTATTTTGTCACCCTTTATGAATGCTCGTATTTTTCACACCTACCGCGACATTCACGAGTGACCATAGGAGCTGGAGGTCGGGATTATGCTTTTTCCAGCTATGTTTTGTCTTTTTATATTTATTTAAGAACCAAGCTAACAAAATATGATCTTATTTTCCTCGGATCTTAACTTTCATATTTTACCGCTGAAGTACCCGGTATACTGAATAAAGAAAAGGAGTGACACACGCCATGTTATCCAACACAAACTGCTAAGAGTTACGTCCCTCAAAAACTGGTTCTCCGTCTACCAATGTGACGCAACATGGAACCGGAACCTATACATGTAAACATAGTGTGGTAGCATTTTCAAAAACTGGCGGAACAGTTTATTTTTGTTTAATGTAGTAGTAATGGACTATTATCTTGCCATACCATTTGAATAAATTGAGCACACTGTCCATGAGTGTCGCAGAAAAAATAAATGAAATAATTTTTTAAAAAAGGGACGCCACTCTTAGCAGTTTGTGTTGGATGACATGGCGGATGTCACTCCTTTTCTTTATTCAGTATACTGGGTACTTCAGCGGTAAAATATGAAAGTTAAGATCCGGGCAAAATAAGATCATATTTTGTTAGCTTGGTTCTTAGATAAATGTAGAATAACAAAATATAGCCGGAAAAAGCATAATCCCGACCTCGAGCTCCTATGACGAGTGACAAATGATAATTGGAGAATAAACATCGACTAATTACAGCAGATTTTTTTACGGAAATAAATATTTTAAATCTACGTAAAAGGTAATTAATATTTTCAGTAACTCAATACTTTTAGAAACAATTATATTTGAAGAAAAAAACAACACATTACAGCGGCGATTCACAAAGAAAGTAATTCGGCGAGGATGTCCGATTCCATTTTCTGACTTTTTGAAAAGGGACTCATTGTTTCATATGTGCGTCCCAGGGACTCGTATATAAATCAAAACCTAGATTATTCACTGTATAATACATGTGGGAATTCTCGGCTTTTTTCGTTACGCATACAAAATCAAAATGGCAGCCTCCATTAAGGAAGATATCACATTTTCTGTTTAATGTAAATATTATAAGCACTGGTGAAGAAAAGGTGACTTCGGTCGTTAAAAATGCTAAACGGAAATTCAGAAAAACAGACACATGGTTTGATGTATTTGACATTACGACAGAGGGGATTGATATTGATGAAAATGTTGTAGAAAACTTCGAAAAAAAAATGCCAAAGTTGATGCTCTACAGACCCACCGTGTTGTACTGCCAATCTGCAAACCCTGCAAGGACTCTGGGAGACCCATTATTAAAAGACTTCCTAGAAAGAATTAAAGTGTACACATGTATCTGAAAATTAATAAAATGGTTCGGTCGTTGAATTCTCAGTGCTGTTATCTAAAATATGCATGCCCCTTACATCAGACTGAGGGTCATATAGATTTGCCTTTGTCGTCTGTAAAAAAAAAAAAAATAAAAAAAATAAAAATTCCCTACCTACCTACCCACCCCAAAAATTGTGGGTCGGAGCACCGCAAACCAACATTTTTTTAATGATGGCCTTAGTGAATAAATGTGTTTAAATCATGTTTTTTTTTAACTTTTGTATTAATGCTGATTATTTTTTAAAAAATCATTCATTTCACCATTGTTATTCTTCTTATAAAATGCACCTCATTGTTTGCTATGCACTTTGCACGAGTATTTAATTGAATAATGAAAGCAATAAAATTAATGAATTCACGATTACCCATGGAATATTTCAATTTGTTCGCACCCATGGACGATAGGATAACATACTTATAACGATGCACCGTCTGCAATTGTGTTTGAAAACGCAACACTTCAGCTTTGTACTTTGAAATGTAAACAGATCCTATTTATACACATTCCTAAAGTTTGATGCTCTTTCTTGTGACGCCATAAAAAGCACCATTTCTTTTCGCAATCAACCCTCGATGCATGACTTTATGGATAATCGTGACCAATAATTTTCGAAACTTGTACCGTTTTTGCGTCCCCTGAAAATTCGTACCATTTCTAAAGTTATGCTTTCGCCCGATATAGGTATTGCCTATTTTCATATTAACTATTTAACATATGAAATAAAACTGGTCCTTTCTGGTATGGGCCTTTTTGCTACTGGTCCTTTCTGGAAGTGGGCCTTTCTGACACCCATTCGTTATAGCGGGAAAGCCCCGTCAGCGTTTCCGCCCTATAGGTAATGTGTGTAACACGTATAAAGCATGTCAGTAAGTAGCAAGTTAAAAAATCCTACTTTTCCAACATACTTCTACATATACCATCAGTTTTTTGAAAAGTGAAGCCTTTTCAGAAGTTGATAATGGGCAGCGCCATGATGATGCATTGTGGGCAAAAATAACGCCATGGTGAATGTGCGTTAAGTAACGGAATGGTTGAAAATAAATTAACGATTAAATGTCCATAACGGTGTTTTTTGTTTTGCACAAATTTAGTTTGCAAAAATAACAAAAGTGTAATTTACACCTAAATTCAAGAGAATTGCCGCAAAAACATGCAAGTACAAATAAAAGTAACTTCAAAAACTCATCACTGACTTCCGTTATATTTATCTCTATAGTGACGTCACAGATGTCTGACGATTCGTCCCAATTACGTTTCGATACACCCCCCCCCCCCCCCCCCCCCCCCCCCCCCCCCCCCCCAATCCCTTCCCCTAACCCCCCCCCCAAAAAAAACCCCCCCCCCCCCCATTCTTCCTTTTTTCTTATATCAGAAATACGAACAATTTGCATCTATAACTGTTACTTCTGTATAATGCATCAAGCATTATTGTCAAAGCTGTATAAGGATTATGCAGCCTCTGCTTGACTGGCTGATTTTCAATTCATGCAAGACTGGGTACACAGTAAATGAAAGATTAAGACACAAGTCATTTGCTTAAAGCACCATTTATAAAATGTTAGGATCATTTTTTTAAAAATAAGTTGATGTTTGTTTAATTGAACCACAGGTACTTGACACAAATATCTTTTTGACATCTATATGCTATTTCATTATGTAATAGGCATATGTTTCAGTGTCTTCCCTGTTTTTCTTTCAAGAATATTAATTTTAGAAAATTATGATAATACATGTATGTGTTGTGTGCACAACTGCACATGCATATAAGTATGCATCATCGTGGTCTTTGATCTTCTGGTTGTCAATCTTTTTAAGAACAAAGGAGTTCCATCATTCATAAAGATCATTTAAAAGAGTTCAGACTGTTATTTACAATTAAATTTACGTTCAAAGTTGTTTTGAAAGACTGTTCAAATTTAAATAATATATATGTTTCTACTCAAACATATTCACGTAAGCAAAAAATCCCATCAGACGGGGTTATACATAAATGGAGACAACTGCCATGTCAGAGTTCTTAAGGAATGAATGCAGAATGGTAAAAAATTCTATAGAATACATGCAGATTTTACCTGTGATACATGTAATGTGATTGAAATACTCAAATTATGCCAGAGGTCTAACTTGCCAACTGGATACCTTAATTCATGAATTGTCTAGTTAAAATGCTCAAGATGTCAAAGTGTCATGGGGTTTGAAAGTCTATATTCTAAAAGGTCGACTATACATTTTAGAAGCTATTTCCGATCCATTGCCTGGTTGTGACTTTCTGGTTGGCAAATTTGAAAACATGGATCATCGGTATGGTCAAATGAAAAAGTCACAGCTTCTCTCAAGTCTATCAAAATCTGTCATATTTAAGGGCTTTTCCGCTTGTTAGGCAGTGCCTAATTTCATATTAAAACTGTTAGTCTGAAAGAGCGACCCAAAAATCAGAACATCGCATACAACTTTTGAAGTTATCTCCCATACTGGTACACTTACGAAATATAGATTTAGTAATGCTTTCGCCCGGTATAGGTATTGCCTATTTTCATATTTTAGGAGCAATGATTACCTTTACATTTTCTTTTCCGACCCATGTCCTCCTACCCCAGTAATTTTCACCCGCGAAATATCACCGGTGTCGTAATAATTCAATACAGTAAAATTACTGCTTAAGGTTTGACTACACTAAATATTTTTCCATAGACTTTCTGTTTAACATTTAAGCACGGTCCGCATACCAAAACATTTGTTGGTGGACTGAGTAGCTGGGAAAGCCTGGTAGCTCACTTTTTTTAAACCCCTCACGCATGGCCATAGTAGTTCATTATTGACTGTTAGCCATCGACGGAGAAGAAGAATAGCCGAAAATTGCGCTAACTAGTAGGATTTCAGCCCTACCATCTGTAGGATTTTTGTTTACATTCTTTCAAAAAATTCAATATATTCAGGGTCAACTGCAATGTTGGGCATTGTAGGGTATTTCCCTTTTCATAGGACAGTCCTGCACAACTGGGACAGGGACAGGGAGAATCACCTGGAAAAACAGACTGTAATTGTTTATTCAGCCTATTTGCTTGACCAAGATTCTCGGAGATGATTTTACCACTTGTCTGATCTCTAAGGAGAGCAATACCTTCGTTATCTTGTCTTGCATTATTTATAAGCGAGTAGAGGTGTTTGGTGTTGAATTTAGTAGTGTTGGTTATTTTTTAGTGTTGGATGTCTATTATGTTTTCTTTATATACCTCATATTTCTTGCTTTTTTGATGAATTTGCTAATATACTGATTTTGACACTTGTATTGATAGAGTTTGTCCCTTTTTCTAATTCATCGTTTCATGGCTTGTGTAAACCATAAAAGACTTTTATTAT
The DNA here is from genome assembly GCA_022818135.1 of Saxidomus purpurata. Classification (NCBI taxonomy): domain Eukaryota; kingdom Metazoa; phylum Mollusca; class Bivalvia; order Venerida; family Veneridae; genus Saxidomus; species Saxidomus purpurata. The sequence continues at coordinate 1,649,167 of JAFMSR010000003.1, read as the reverse complement.
TTCATAGTTTTTGTTAATTTGGACCTTCTTGAATTAGGAATTTAAGCCTGACCCAGAGGTCTTCAACTGGGATAACCTCTGTATCTTTTAATATGTTGACCTTAAAGCTACTAAGAAATTGCTTGAAATCATCCCATTAAGCTTTCCTGAATAATTGAAGGTCTCCATGGGTTTGTTTATTTATGAAGGGTTTGATTCGAGCTTGAGAGGTGACTATGTTATGTTCTGAAACCAGTTTGGACAGATACTGTGCTTACTAGTGTGGGAGTTGTATGAGGAATAAGTCTAAGACGTTTTCAGTATGTATAGGGGAATTAACCAGTGGTATGCGATCAAAGTCATTAAGGATTTCGGGAAACGTATAATAAGTTTGTGCTGTTAAATTTCATTGAGGGTATGTGGTCAGAGTCCCAGATTAGGTTGGAGGCGTTATTAACGTCACCAAACGTCCAGTTGTTGCCTTTGATGGGTCTGGTGAGATCCAGTGAGTGATCTTTCTATCTTAATAAAGCTCATGAGATCATTCTCCTTTGCTCGGTAGTAGGCAGCAACATATACTCATATATATAGGGGCTTAAAATTGTTCGTATTTATTTTGACCGATAACAGTTCACATTGAGTATTAAGTTGTTGCTGCAGTGACGAGATGTCAGTCCACTTCTGATATAAAATATTTTGATGGGGATGTGAGTATTAAACATGTAAATTGAAATAAAAAATACCCCCCCCTAAAAAATGGTTATGGAAAAAAAATCTTTTGCTAGGAGACATGAAGGGCTAACATGTCAAGGTTTCATCATTTGTATTCCTTGAATAGAGGGAGATGGACCTTTTTAAAACCACTTATCATAACATGCATAACAAAACGTTATAACAACACAGACCTGCGCGTCAACCAGCCTATTTAGCAGTCCGTAACCTGTAGTCAACAACAACAACAGCAATGGCAGCCCCCATGAATTAATTTCGCAAGATTTCAGAAGTTAACAATGGGAGACCTCTCAAATTTAGACAGGGAGAAACTGTCTGCACCTGTAAAACCAATCGAGGTATAGCCGTAGACATTCAATCATATTGACAAATCATCGACAATAACGGTTGTAAATTGTATTTGTCATATATTTCCGCGACACTACTTGTTTCTTGCAGAACAAGAATCTGAAATAATATGAATATTTTATGAGGTTAAGACATTGACATTGTGTCTACAGGAAAAGCTCATTGATTTGACCAGGTTTTTTTTATCTGATAATTTATAGTGGTCAAACCTCGGAGCCTAAGTTTGATCCGCTATTTTTATCATCGGTATGGTCACTAGGCTGATGCAATTGTCCGATCGGGCTTCCGAAAATAAACTTTTTTAAAAATGAATAATTTCATACAATTTAAATTCTATTACAAAGTTCAGATGTAGAGAATAAATTTAAAAGTGAATAAAAGTCATCTTGAGATTTTTTAACACAATTAAAATAAGTTTGAAATCACTGAAAAACACATTTTTTAAGATTTTCAGTGCAAATCTTCATGAATGTTTCTGAAACAGCTAGGGAATGTTATTTGCATTAGTAGGGTATGAAAAAACTCCACATCACCAAATTCCATCCAGCCATTTCTTGCGCCAGGTTTTTGGCCCTTCTACTTTCAGTTTCAATATATTTTATATGTGAAATCAAAAAAAGGACCGGCGCAACAAACTATACCTTTGTGTATCTTAATTTGGGTTTCTTTATAATTATGTGTGTATTTTCTATGAATCTGAGCTGTTTTAGAACTTTCTGTCAATAAGTTTAAAAGAAAATGCCAAAAATGTCTTTTCTTCACAATTCGGAGACAAATTTTTGCAGGAAAACATGAATAATTCTGTACTTTTAAACTTTTTTTTAGATGTTTTTATCATGCACAATGTGTTCACACCTTTTCCAAGTGAAAAAAATCATTTTTAAAAAAGCTGATTTTCGAAAGCCCGATTGGGCAATTGCATCAGCCTGGTCACCACTCACCCAGGTTAATATTAACAAGCTGGAGATGTTCCAGTGACGCACAATCAGATGGGTAAAAGATGATTATTCCAGAGAAACCAGTGTGACAGACCTGCAGAACACCCTTGGATGGAGCACCCTTGAGAACAGGCGTCAAGCCTCCAAATTGGTTATGTTTTACAAAATATACTACAATCTTGTAGCAATCTCCCTGCCCAGTTACCTAGAAGTCCCAAACACGTTAACAAGACATATGCACCCCTTTAGAGTCCGCCAAACCCATGCAAACTTGGACTTCTTTAAGTACTCTTTTTTTTCCCCCCCTACCACAGTCCTGTGGAATAGATTACCCACGCATATTGCGATCCTGCCTGATCTTGAATTATTCAAGCAGGCAGTGGCCCAAATCAATTATTAATCATACAACAGTTGTTTTTAACCCTTTTATTCTTTTACTATTTTTAACAGTTTTAACCGTCTTGTTTCTCTTGACTGTGGGAGCTGTCTTGCAGTAGTTTTATCTTTTATTAACAACCGGCGTGTACCCTGCCCATAATACTCATGAGAGGTGTGAGGCAGTATAACAAGATAGAGAGATAGATAAGACCCTAGGAAATTTGTTCAACCAGCCTGTGTATCAATCAAACCACGTATAATAAATCAGTTATTGTAACTAAAACCTCATGGACTTGATAAATAAGTTATTTTTCTTTTAAGTAATCCTTAAATTATATTTATTCTTCACGTTTTAAATAAATACACAAACTTTAAACTCAGAATCACATCACCTTGGGCTGTGTGACAGACATTTTCCTTTATGTCTATATCGACAACCATCGGTATACAACCGTATTTTTAAAATTTTCCTTATATATTTGAGAAATTGTAAAGATTGCATTCAATATTTGGATGAATCATAAGAGAAAATCTCGTAGTAAATATTTATCCCGTTAATTACACTTTTGTAAACAACATCCTTTCATCTTGCACAAGGGAAGATTATTCACACACATAAAGTAATGACCGGTTGTACACCATTAAAAGCAAATTTTACAGGTTGTAAATATCATGCCACCGTCCGATAATGGCGGCCGTGTTTAGGAAAACTAAATGCATTGAAATAATTAGATTTGGGACAACTTCATAATGGTCAACTGAACAGATTTGCACTTTTGATTGAACGATACGGCTATCATGTAGCACTATTAGTATACAAATGCACCTCGGTATATATTTGATTTAACCATATTTTATTGCAAAAAACACATATGTTAATACAATGACAAATATACACAACGAAACAAAATGCAAATGGGTTGGGCCACAAGTTCTTTCAACTTAGTAAATAGCCCTTCCCAGCTCAGTATATATCTAACCTCTTCTCTAACAACGCATTGTATAATTTATGATCAACTTCAAGAAAAGACCTGTATGTACAGAAAATTAACAAAAATTGTTTTAAAACAAGTTTTATTTATAACAGCAGAATTGTATGGAATATACTTCCTTTAAAGATAAGAAATATTTAAAATATCATTACAAATTGTTTTTACTACAATCCGAATACTGTTAATACTGACATGATATTGTTTATGCATTTTTGTATGCGTGCTTGTATTTAACATTATGAGTGTTTGTCTTTTATTGATGATGTGTAAAAGAAAATTTGTACATTTTCATTACATTTAATTTTCAGTTTATTTCATTCCATTTTGTGTATAATTATGCTATCTTTCCCAGAAGGCCACATTGAAAATATGTAAATATCTTGTATATTTGTCAAAATAGGCTTACCTTCTTTAAATAAAGATATTATCGTTATTATCATTCTTATTATTATTACAATTATTATAAATGATCATGGAACTTCAGAGATTATGTTGTGGCAGTCAGTGACCAAGCCAACTGCCTTTGAGTCAGACTTGCATTACAGCGATGGGTCTTGCTTATATTTTCTGGTACTACCACATCTGCTAAATGAATCACGTAACACTTGCTGCAATATTTTGTTTTATTTTTGCAGGAGAAATGGAAACTGTTGCCATCTTTTCTCAAGGTGAAAGGTCTCGTGAAACAGCATATTGACTCCTTCAATTACTTTGTCAACATTGATGTAGGTTATGGTATATTGTAAATTAACTTATCTTTACTTACAACTATTCATACTATAATTTTGGAAGCAAATTCTCTGTGAATTTTAAAATTGATAGATAAGTTTTTCCTTACCTTGCACATCAGAACTCCAAATCATTGTTTATTAGATGATGAACAATGCTGGAACATATATTATTTCATAAACCACAATGTAATGTTACTTTTTTCAAAGAGGTACCTGTTAAACTGAGTCTGTTTACTTGGACTACAGTCTGTTGGTGTAATCTATACTTATTCATGTATTCTTGATTGTGAAACAAGTTCTTACAACTAACATCAATTGAGACTCACTCCAGATGGAATCAAACTTGAAAAGAGAGAGGATGTGTGGAAATATTTTTGTCTTGCTTCGGGACAGTACTGTCATGGCACCAGTGGGGATTGAACCCGGGACCCTTGGAGGCTCCAGTCCTGAGTCGAACAGGCTACCACTGCAGCTCCATAGTCTATTGGTATCTGTTTGATTACTTGTGTATCAGCTATCTGATGAAAGTTAACTAAGGAAACTGTTCTCACTGTCATCTGTTGTTTGTTAACTGTTGTCACCAACAGATGACTAGCTACATGTAGCTGTTGTTTTATGAAGATAGCCAGCTGTTTGGTGTCATGTGCAGATTGCTAGAAATTGTTGGCTTTAGCTAGCTGTTTTGATCGCAGATTGATAGCTAACTGCTGCTAGCTAACTGCTTTAATGTGCTGATTTCTAGCCAGCTGTTTGATGTGCAGATTTCTAGCTAGCTGTCATGTGCTTGCAGTCTATTTAGAAATTATTCTGTTGGTTGATTTTCAGATCAAAGACATTGTGAAAGCAAACGACAAGGTTACCAGTGATGCAGATCCAAACTTTTATATGAAGTAAGTTCCTACATTTTATTTACAGTCATTTTTTTGTCCTTTAATTCACATCAGTTGTGAAATCCAGTGTCTATTGCCCAACTTGCCGAAAGGTTTTTAAGGATTATCAAAGTTTTACTTGTCCATGACAAAGTTTGTTACTTAACATATATGTTGTTTTGTTAAAATTGTGCAGGCAAGTCAATATTGCTTATAAAAGTGGAGTCTAAAGAAATTTACAGAATTGCTGATCTTGTTTGCACTTTTTACCTTCTAACAGTAAATTTATATCACTATTCAAAATGACTATCAAAATAAGAAGACAGTTATCACAGCTATTTTTACTCCAACAAATAATGAATATTACAAAGGTCTAGAAGATACTTTTGTTTCATACATGTAGTAACTTTTGTGATTTCACATGATGATCTGACATCACAAAACTACTTTATTAAACACAAACATTTATGAACAAGCATGAAATGAAAGGGTCATGGAAATGCATGGAGAGATATACACTTGCTTCCTCCTTTGCTGATAGTATTGCATTTCAGTCACTCAAAATTACCACTGCATAACTGACGCATATTTCTTCAAAGCTCAATGACCTTAATTTTGATTCAGGGCTCTCACCATTTTGGGAACAATACCAGAAAAATCATGTTAATCAATTTTTTTTTTATTAAATAGACTTGTAACAATCAGTCAGTTGTTGTAAGTGACCTCTTTAGGTGTCCCTTGACTGACTAATTAACACAAGTTGGACTTGAATTGTTGGCAAGGTCATACTGGCAGACCAAATGAAGTACATGTAATTGTATGTCGTTTGTAAATTGTGAAGAATTTATCGCTGAAGTTGTCTGTTACAGGTACCTGAACATCTATGTAGGGATGCCAGATGTAGAGGAGGGATTTAATATCACTAAACCAGTATCCCCTCATGAGGTAAGATTGACTTTATGAATGTAAGAAACCAATTTGATTTGATTTGATTTGAAGAGAATTTTATCAAGGTCCGTCCAAAAGAGCACTTCTGTTAGCTTAATATTTGGATGAGACCCGGGCATGTCTCCCGTCATGCCTAAAAAAACAAATTTTGAAGCCAGAAATAGGAGAAATTTACCTGACTGCAATTTCCAGCTAGTATAGCCAAAGGTTGAATTTAATTGGTTACCAAAGAGTAGGCCAATCACGCCGACCAATGAGATCTTAGTGTGATTGACCTAGTTTGTAAGAAACCAAAGTAACAGACTGCCATTATATACAAAGGTTAATGAAGAAACAAGAGCCAGGGGAGGTAACTTCTGGCATGGTCAGAGAATGCCTCAAGCTGCTGTTTTAAAAAACAAAGAGATAGAAAAACATTGACGTGATCATACTTTGCCTTTGCCAATTGTTTAAAGGGTATCATATTATCAGAAAATCAGTCTCTGAAATTCAAATAAATGGAAAATCAAACTTGAATTCTTTAATTAAATCAAAAATACATTTTTACTAAACTGTGTCTTTGGAATTTTGGAGCAAAATGTAAGGTAATGTAGAGGGAGATGAAGTTACATATTGGCCCAGAATGTAGGAGAAATTATAGTCAAATTGCTGTTGGCAGGGGTGACGTGAGCAGTTTAGACTGATGTTTTGGATCATTATACAATGTACAATACACAGAGTTGTGTGAATAAAACTAGCTTACATTAATCCATCTTTAGAGAAAGTCCCATCAACCCAGTGCCTTGAATAAGGACAATGGACCTTAAAATCATATACAGTACCATATTTTGAGACAGTATAGTTGATATTGACAGAAAATGAAAACAAATGTCACATAACTAGGCCTGCAAGTAAAGATACCAGTGTTTGAAAATACTGCATCTTTCTCTCCTTTTCACAGTGACTATGAATGTAAGAAGAAGGAATGGTTGGTTTACACACAGTGAGGCTCAATCATGTAATGAAATGATTGCCTCTTTCTCTCCTTTTCACAGTGACTATAAATGTAAGAACAAGGAATGATTGGTTTACACACAGTGAGGCTCAATCATGTAATGAAATGATTGCCTCTTTCTCTGCTTGTTAGAATGACGGTCAATGCATAAAAGGTCTGTTTTACACAGAGGCGTGACATAGTTACAGTCCAACCTCCCTAGAGCAACAACCCAGTGAACCTTCCTTAAAAGACGCACATTTTCTTTCTCGTTGTGCCAATTATTTAAGGAATCGACCTCCCCAGAACAACACCTCTCTACAACAAACACATTTCTGCGTTCCCAAGGGTGTTCTCGCCTGAGAGTTTGCACTGTATACAACAAAATGAAATAAGCATCCTACTTTTCAGTGCCGATTGCGAGACATGACTTACTCTGCACCTATAACAGTGGACATCGAGTACACAAGAGGTAACCAAAGGATTGTTAGGAACAATCTACCAATAGGCAGGTATGTGTGCACCAAGTGGTAATTATGGTTATCAGTCTAAAATATCACTTCTTTTTACAGTAATTATAGTAACTACATTCTACCCTCCCCAAATGATACCCCCACCCCCACCCACACCCCCGGTAAGTACAACAAAACACGTTCATTGTCTTACTTTCATGTAAATAGAATTTTTTTAAAGGCTGAACTTTTCATACATCACTTTCAGAATGCCGATAATGTTGAGAAGTTCAAATTGTGTTTTAAATGCCAAGAGTCCTGCAGAGATGGCAAAATTGAATGAATGTCCCATGGACCCTGGAGGCTACTTTATCGTCAAAGGTAATAGTAGTAACAAAACGGAATGTTGTTGTTTCCATTTAATGAGTTTTGTTTAAATGTCTTTACTGTTGTAAATACAAAAGTCCACTTGGTGAAATGGGCAGTTATTTGTTTCTGGGAATATTTAAAATTTTGCTATTTTGCTTTTGAAAAGATCTTTTAATTTAAATTGAAAATGCATTGTTAAGATTATTGGGATTGCATCATGTAAACACGTAATTGAGTCATATACTATGTAGCTACCTAGATACAGCTTAATTAGTTGGCTTTAATAGGTTAAATTTTGATGATACGTCTGTTACCAGACTGCTTGAAACTGGTTTGACTGTATTCATGTAACCATGGTGATGTGGTACTTTCAGGTGTAGAGAAGGTGGTGTTGATACAGGAACAGCTATCAAAGAACAGGATGATTGTTGATACAGACGTCGGCAGGAAGGGGAGCGTCATCTGTTCAGTAACTAGGTCAGTCACATGTCATCACAAATAACCAGATTCGCCTCTGTTGTTGTTGTTGTAGAAGTTATAACCCCCGTTCCAAATGTATGTTGGTAATTTTTAGAGACAGGCAGCTTAGCTAACCATCGTACCTGGGAAAACCAGTACTAGACTCCTCTCCTCCATAAGAAACTGCCAACTTTCTCACATAAAGAGTCGGCTTTAACCGCTCAACCACTGAAGTTGACTTTTGGTAATTTAAAGGTAATTTTTATTTTAAATGACTAACCTCTCCCTGATTTGCATCCTTTGTTTCTAGCGGTTCACTCAACCTGACTCTGTGTGTTTCGAGATATTTGACATTGTTAAAATACAGAGGAGACGAGTCTAAAAAATTTGCTTGAAATAAATGATACAGCCTCCCTATATATGACTGAAATACAGTTGATATAGGTGTCAAACTCCGGAAAGAAATTCAAATAAACACTGTTGAATTGTAATTTCTGTATTGAAAAAGAGGAAATGAAATCATGATAAAAATACAACCCTACTTGGTGACTGATTGGAATATTTTGTTGTATCAGAATTGAAACACATGTAAATATGTAACAGACATTCATCCTGTGATTTATTTCTGAATAATTCATGACATGTCACTCAGATGATGTGTATCACTTGGGGTTTAAGTATGATTTATGAATATATATATACAGATATATTTTTGTTTTAGTTCTACCCATGAGAGGAAGAGTAAGACAGATGTGCTAGTCAAACATGAGAAATACTACCTGAAACATAATTCTTTCTCTGAGGTAATATCTCATTGAGTTAGTAAACTCATTTTCAAAGTAAATTCTGTATTTATCAATATAACATATTTTAGGTAAATCTTCCTCAGGGATAATTTCCTGTTTTTTCCTGTTTTAGAAAGTAAAGTCTTTGATAACTGACTTTCTTAAAATATGTGATGAACAACGCAGTAATACAACAGCTTGAACAAGTGTTGAACTGTATATGCCATGCACAGTGCAGAAAAGATTTACTTTAAATTTTTTATTGTTCGTACATCAGATCCATCTCAGAGCAATTTACTCTTGCTTTTTGCTAAAAACTTTTTGCTCTTAGTAAATCTTTCTGTTAATATCTATCTAGCATACCTGTATCTTGAAGAAAAACGTGGGATAATTTTTATGGGTTGAAACTTTTCTATCGTTTTTTTAGGACATTCCTATAGCTATTGTGTTCAAGGCAATGGGGTTTGAGAGTGAACAGGAGTTTGTACAGATGATAGGGAGTGAAGAGGAAGTTTTAGGGGCTGTGGCCCCTTGTTTAGAGGAGTGCCACAAGGCTGGGGTGTTCACGCAAGTACAGGTATAATTTTGCCCTGTAAAGTATGTGTCTGTAATATTGTCTGCTTCTGTTTGAAGGCTAATGGCACTCTGTGGTTGAGTGGTTAAGGTTACTGACTTTTCACTGATTGAAAGTTGCGAGTTGGAGATCCAATGGCAACCTGGAAGAAGCCAAGAGATTTTTGCACTTGTCTTAACAGTCAGAAGCAAAAAGATGTCATCTTCAACTAATCAGCTTCTGGCATGGAAAAATATTCCTGTAAATTTAACAGAAGGAAGCAAAAATGAGGACGTACTTTGCTGCACAATATTTCATTTGTGACTGACTGCAATTTTTTGGTTCTTCTCCAAATGTTTCCCATCATTACATCAGACATGTTAGTGATAAATAGTTCAAGACAGAATGCTGCCTTATATATCATGCATGTATTTTCAGTCAGTCTGTTTTAGAAATGCACGTTTTATTCTTTACAAAAGTTGCGTGTGTAGATTTGACACAGATTATACTTTGCATGACCAAAATTTACAAATTTTTTATAACGATTTAATTTTCTTTTTATCAGGCATTGAAACATATAGGTAATCGTATTCGACAGCGACGCATGTGGGGCGGTCCAAAGAAGACAAAAGTAGATGAGGCGAGGGATGTTTTGCACGGTGTTGTCCTCGCTCATGTACCTGTAAGTTATAACATAAACATTGTTACCCCTGAAATTCTTAAATGGATTTGTCCATCTTTCAATTTGGACAGTGCCTTGAATAGCTGTAAGTGGTGCTCTGTGAAATATTTCTGAATTTATAGCGAACAGTTCAGATCATGATTAGACTGCACAGATCAGTTTTGATTGATCTTTTATTTCTGAAATGTACTTTTGATAAATCAAGGGCATGGTCCAAGAGTGTTGAAATAAATTCATCAAAACAGGTGTTTCAAATCAATCTGATTAAAATCTTCTCCTCAAAAATGCTACGCTATTTCAGAAGATCGTGAACTTTAGTCAGATTGTGTTTGAAATTATAAAATCATTGAAAATGATGAAAATATAGGTGATACTTTTATGTGAATACAGATGGAGGAAATTTTTTGAAAATATCTGAAATCTGTGGTTAACCTTGAAAATAGATGCATACAGTATCTTGTGCTTCATGGCCCAAATTGTATATTGTTGCCATGGCAACAGTGGCATTTGTTTGGATTACATACATATACTCATTGTTCAACATTGTAAACTGTTGTCATGGCTTCTATAATTACTACTCACACACACATCTGTGAATACAAACAGGTTGTAGCATGGAATTTCAAAGTCAAGGCTGTATATCTGGCCCTGATGGTACGTCGTGTGATACAAGCTCAGTGTGGTATGGTGAAGGCAGATGACAGGGATTACTATGGTAACAAGAGGTTGGAGTTAGCCGGATCTCTTATATCACTGCTGTTTGAAGATCTCTTCAAGAAGTTTAATGCCGAAGTAAGGTTTTGTTAGAACAGCAAAGAGTTCAGTAAAATGAAAATAATTAGTTGTAGCAAAATTATACATGAACAATAAAGGGCTTTACAGTGTTTCAGACCTCATTGAATGAGATAAAACAGAGGCAGAAATTTGTATCAGAATCAGATTTATATATTCTATGCGAATCATGCTGGTTAGACAGGTGAGGGATATAGGACTATCCTGGTACGATAGTTTGTATACTGAGTGATATTGTGAGTTAGACAACCAGTTAATATAGGGTTAACTGTTTTGTAATTTTGACTTATACAACTATGTATATGGTTCTCAATGGTTGCAGATATTTTCATGGCAATAGCATAGTGTTAGCCAGAGCTGTTAAAATTGTTTTCGGCCACTAAAATCTGTGCCCACTGAGGCAAATGTCAAAATTACTTTTGTAAGTCACAATGCTGTAAAATGAAATAATTGCATATTGTTTGATTTTGGACTGTATATAGAATCTACTTACTTAACTGTTACTGATTTAAGAGATGTAACCAATCAGAATCAACTTAACGTTAGTGAGTCAGAATCTGATTTATGCCAAGAACAACAAAACTACAAGAACTCAAGACGTGGTATAAAATTTTTGTCAGCGCAAAACACCAAATACGCATTAAGGACCACTAATGAATATAGACTACCAAAAGTGTACATGGACTAGCATAAAGAAATACAAGTCCTTTTTATCTGTGGTTGAATCAAAGACCACATTAAAACAGTGTTAGCTTCTTCCAGCTGCTGGTTCACATGATTTGGCTGTAGTTTGTCATATATTTGTTAAATCATATTAATGTGTAGTTGTCTGTAATTTGACTTTTTTACAGCTGAAGAAGATAGCTGATGTGACGATACCAAAACCTCGAGCCGCTCAGTTTGATATTGTAAAGCATATGAGACAAGATCAGATAACCAATGGACTGGTACACGCTATATCGTCTGTAAGTAATAGACTGGTACACGCTATATCGTCTGTAAGTAATGGACTGGTACACGCTATATCGTCTGTAAGTAATGGACTGGTACAGCTATATCGTCTGTAAGTAATGGACTGGTACCGCTATAACGCCTGTAAGTAATGGACTGGTACACGCTATATCGCCTGTAAGTAATGGACTGGTACACGCTATAACGCCTGTAAGTAATGGACTGGTACACGCTATATCGCCTGTAAGTAATGGACTGGTACACGCTATATCGTCTGTAAGTAATGGACTGGTACACGCTATATCGTCTGTAAGTAATCGACTGGTACACGCTATATCGTCTGTAAGTAATGGACTGGTACACGCTATATCGTCTGTAAGTAATAGACTGGTACATGCTGGTACACGCTATATCGTCTGTAAGTAATGGACTGGTACACGCTATATCGTCTGTAAGTAATGGACTGTCCCCCCATCCCGTCCGCCCCTGTAAGTAATGGCTGGTAGCGCTATATCGTCTGTAAGTAATGGACTGGGCGCTATCGCCCCCCCCCCCCTCTGTAAGTAATGGACTGGTAGCGCTATATCGTCTGTAAGTAATGGACTGGTAGCGCTATATCGTCTGTAAGTAATGGACTGGTACACGCTATATCGTCTGTAAGTAATGGACTGGTACACGCTATATCGTCTGTAAGTAATAGACTGGTACACGCTATATCGTCTGTAAGTAATAGACTGGTACACGCTATATCGTCTGTAAGTAATGGACTGGTACACAGTAATAGACTGGTACACGCTATATCGTCTGTAAGTAATGGACTGGTACACGCTATATCGTCTGTAAGTAATGGACTGGTACACGCTATATCGTCTGTAAGTAATGGACTGGTACACGCTATATCGTCTGTAAGTAATGGACTGGTACACGCTATATCGTCTGTAAGTAATGGACTGGTACACGCTATATCGTCTGTAAGTAATGGACTGGTACACGCTTTATCGTCTGTAAGTAATGGACTGGTACACGCTATATCGTCTGTAAGTTATAGACTGGTACACGCTATATCGTCTGTAAGTAATGGACTGGTACACGCTATATCGTCTGTAAGTAATGGACTGGTACACGCTATATCGTCTGTAAGTAATAGACTGGTACACGCTATATCGTCTGTAAGTAATAGACTGGTATAACTAATTGATCAAGCATGTTGTTTTTATTTTCACCACTTTCCATTTTGGTATTAAATACTACTGGTCAAAGGGAAACAATCAAATACAACCTGCTCCATAACACCTGATTTTACCACGTTTCCAGTATTACCTTATATCTGTATAGTCTACAATTATGTCGCATTATAATGCACTAATCTCTTACTAGCCTGTGACCCATTCTGTACTATACTTATACTTTGATGACTGCAATACTTCATTGTATTCACCATCACCTTATCTTTGTGATAAGATAGTACATAGTGCTATTTAGATATTGTAACTTTATAATATCTTGGATATTATTGTTTCTGTTGTCAGTGTCCAGAGAATCCAAAATGAACCCACATCCACCATTTATAATAAATATTGTTGCCACATGCTCTGCTGAGGCTATGGCGGAATAAGCACTTACATAACTCTACCCTCTGCAAGCAGGCCATGACAGCAACTGAATTTGATACACTGACTCACTGGAAACACTATTTACTGTCCCGTATCATGTATAGCTGATACAGTGTTTGAACAAAAGCACCGTTAAATCAACAAAACGCTTATGAAATTTTAAAATCCTTTAAGAACGACTTACAATTTGAAGCCATCGCATGATAAAACAAGAAAATAATTGATATTCTTCAGCTGTGTGTACAGCATCACAACCACTTGCATGTCAGTTATATTTAAGCATTAATCTTGTAGGGTAATTGGACAATTAAGAGATTTAAGATGGACCGTTCAGGTGTGACGCAGGTGCTGTCGAGACTGTCGTATATCTCGGCTCTAGGCATGATGACGAGAATATCTTCACAGGTATATATAGTGCATGATACTTTAATAGGTTTAACTTTGTTGTGAATTTGATATTTGCGACATACATTCTTTATGTGGTTTTTAATGGTTATTTCAAATTGTGACGGTTTCAGTCACAGACATTAAAATGTAATTGTAATAACTGTCTATTGTCTTACAAAATTTCAAATAACTTTAATGGTCTATTTGGACCTAATTTATTTGTATGATTGACAGCATTAATGTAATGTTTTAAATATGTATGATATTGAATTGCTATCAGTTTCATGTTTTTATTTCATTGTTTAAGCTTATGATTTTGTTACTTTCTATGAAAAGGTGTTGATATAATTATTGCCTGTTACAAATTATAAACAATCTATTGAATGTCAAATTATTTTGACTATTATTTTCCTGATAACAGTCTGTTGATAACTTTACACATATTGCATGTACGTGGATAGTTTGAGAAGACCCGTAAAGTGAGTGGCCCCAGATCCCTGCAGCCTTCACAGTGGGGCATGTTATGTCCCTCAGATACCCCAGAAGGGGAGGTAAGAAACTTTAATTATACATATTAAACACAATTTGAACAATCTTCTTCACAGATGCTCTGTTATTGCAATGTAAAAAGAAGAAACATGGCAAAGAAAATGTGCCCAGCATCTAATAATCACAATTTTAAAGACTCAACCAAATAGAATTGATATTACAACATTACATACGTACGTTTGGTAAGGTTTCTTTTTAGAGAGAGAAGTGTTATTTTGGGTATCATCATGAAGGTTGGCCATGAAACTGTAAATGTATATGAAAGTTTATATAGAAATTGAAAACAGATAGGACAGTTTCATAGACAGCTTCTCATGTAAAGGTTGATTATTTAATTTCTGGTATAAAATGGGGCAGGTATATGAAATTTTATGGAATTCTTTTAATTCAAGGCATGTGGTTTGGTGAAGAATCTAGCGTTGATGACGCACATTACAACCGATCACGACGAGGCTCCGATCGTCCGACTGGCGTTTAACCTTGGCGTGGAGGACATACAGTTACTGAGTGGGGCAGAAATCACCAGCAAGTTTGTCTACATGGTCTTCTTAAATGGTAAGACACACATGTATATACCAGCTGTAAAGAGTATAGAGTAAAATAACCAATTAATAGAGAACAAATATCTCTTAGGAGTGACGGGTGGATTTTTTCATAGACAATGAAAAAAGGAATTTAAGATAAGTGAAACTGGAGAAAGGAACAATAATTAAACAAATTGTCTTAGTCAGTTAGTATTGGTTTACCCAAAACATTGCTCTGCTATCTTTTACTTTTTAGAATAGTGTCCATCTTCAGCTGGAAAGTACCATTATTTGTTCAAATGAGCATTTTTTGTTCATCATTTGGAAGAAAACATTTATTGTTCAAAGGAGTACTTGCTGAAAATTTCACTGACTTGTTAATGAAAGTTGCACATTGTGGCGCAAGACCTATACGCTATGCTCAATGTTCATGGTCTACACTTAGCGTTTAATGGTAATGGAATCCCTGCATAGTAGTGCATAAATTTAGTAGAAGTTATTTACCTAAATGATCATTCTTGTGAAGGATTTTAAATTGAACATAAACTATTGTCTAGGTAATATACGGGGATGTGACGCGAATTACAAGACCCAAGTCCGTACCTCAAATCGGTCTGAAGGGAACAGCTTAGTGTTTATATTAATGGAATATTGTATCCATGATTGTAACTCTGTCATGCATGGAAGGATGTTTATATTACATAGCTGATGCTTATTGAGCACTTGCAGAGGACACAGTCTGTTAGGAACTTGTTTTGTGGATTAGTCATTTTTGCCGGACAGCTCTTGTAAAATACTGTATCCTAAGTTGGAAAGTACCATTATTTGTGCAAATGAGCATGTTTTGTTCATCATTTGGAGCTTTTATTGTCAAAGCAGTATTTACTGGAAATTTCGATATGAATCATGACATGATATTGCTTTATTGACATTTTCACATATGTTGGTTAAGTCATTCTGCTCCATAGAAAGGATGTTTCACCTGCAGCTAGCAGGAAATAAATTAATATCTGAAAGTTATTTACAGCTAAATCCTTCTAATTACTGTGACTTTTGCTATTTTGAGCTTCCATAAAAATTTGAGGTAAGATATAATGGGTATCATATTATTCCTACATTTACATGAAATACTTTAAATTCCTTCTGATTTGAAGACCATTGGTTATATTAATGAATTTGTGTCCATTTGTCCAAACCTGTCACATAGATGTGTGTATATTTCATCTGATGCTGGAAGAGTTTGCAGGTAAGGTCTTTAGTTCAATTGTGTTTGATGTATTTTTGATTCTTTTTAGCGAAAAGTGATAGTATTTATACTGTGAATATCTGGAAAATGAAATTTTTTCAATGTTACTTTTACAACATCTTCTGAGAAAGATAAAAAATCATGACAGATATGTTCCTTGATTGGTTTATTTTCTATAAATGTTATCTAAATAGTCTGTGCTTTCCATGGATACAGAAAGAAATATATCTGAAAGTTTCCCAGCAAGACCTTATAATTATAGCCCTCTATGGAGACCCTATAAAAAAATTCATTCCTACATTTATATAGAAATATCTTTAAGTTTTCTATTTTGAAGACCATCAAGGTAGGTTGGTAAAATAAGTACATAGGAATGTTAATCAAGTGTGCTGGTATGTGAATTAACGTGACAGGTTGCAGTTGGCCAATGTCTATTGTATGTAATGGTATATTGAGATAAGATTTTTTTTATGCCAAAAGGGAGTAGTTATCTTGTACTAAAATGAAATTTATCAAAGTGTAATATTCCAGTGGGGTTGATATACTAGGGCCTGTAGATGGTCCTCTTGAATGGCTTAATTGCTTTTGTATGGTATGCAAGTAGTCTTAACCTTCAGATACAGTGAAATTTGTTGAACATTTTCACAGTGTGAAATTTGTTGAACATTTTCCAGACCTTACATCATTGTCAGCAAAGGGAGACCACTAGTGACAACCAAACATATACAAGAGTTATCTCAAGGGTTTAGATGTTTTGAAGACTTTCTCAAGGAAGGTCTGGTGGAATATCTAGATGTGAATGAAGAGA
Source organism: Saxidomus purpurata (assembly GCA_022818135.1). NCBI lineage: Eukaryota > Metazoa > Mollusca > Bivalvia > Venerida > Veneridae > Saxidomus > Saxidomus purpurata. Next base: position 1,632,109 of record JAFMSR010000003.1, on the reverse strand, counting down.
ATGACTGTATGATTTCCCTGTATGAGAAGGAAATAACTCCGTAAGTAATATTGAATAATTAGCACAAGATTGTACTACAGGGTCACTTCAGTGAGTTACAAATTATCTCCCTTATTTGATAAAGTCCAGGATAACAAATTTGCAAGTTGGACCTATTAGTTGGAATTCTCTGACTTTATTGTTGTCTTTCATAGATGTATCATAGTTACCTTGTGCCAATTTTCTTACCTCTTTGTCTTAATGAATTTAAATGCTGCAAACTATTAAATTTTAGTGCCAATTATTAGTATTTGCATTTAGCCTATGTTTCTATATAGCAGTTTTAATACTATTTTTACATTGTTTTATTGTAGAAACACGACACATTTAGAGATTGAACCATTTACTATACTGGGTGTATGTGCTGGTCTCATCCCATACCCTCACCACAACCAGTCACCAAGGAACACATACCAGTGTGCCATGGGTAAACAAGCCATGGGTACGTCTGGTCAAAATATCCCAGCATTGTATATTGGGAAACAGGTTTTTATTATGCCTGTTTCGGAGAATTAGTGATATATTGTTTTGCTGATGTTTGTTGGACAGCTTGACTGTCTGTCTGTCTTGTTGTATACACCCTCCATTCGCTATTTGATTATACATGTACCATCATGAGGAATTAAAGTGTTTTCTCGTTAGTTTAGTTTAATTTTAGAATTTGAGAACTACTGCCCCCATACTTAAACCACGAAAACACATGAGATAATGTAGCAACTGTTACCAGTCTCCTTGTGTTATTGAATAAGTCTGCTTTGTACTGTTCCAGGTACAATTGGTTACAATCAGCGAAATAGAATCGACACATTGATGTATCTACTGTGTTATCCACAGGCTCCGCTAGTCAAATCTAAGGTAGGTAACTCATCGTGTTCTTGTTCACATAGGGTTGTCATTATGTTCTAACTAACGTTTTGTAGCAGTGATGTTCTTTCCTAGGTAGTGTAGCCATTATTTCTTGTATAGGTAGGATAGCAGTGGAAAGGCTATTAGGTATTTAGAGTAGTTTTTGCCCCTTATTACAAGAAAAGGGGTCTTAAAAATGGCTGAACAATACAACAAAATGTTTTATTATCATAATAACAAGATGTCTAAGAGTAACTTTATATGTTATTTTAAAATAATTTATGTTCTTCATTTAAAGTCCTCTTGTACAAACAATGTAAATGAAGTAAAGCATATTTTCGTGTATGATTTCTATTATATTAACAACGTTAAGATAAAAATGATTTTTTTTCCAGACAATAGAACTGATAAATTTTGACAAGTTACCAGCTGGTCAGAATGCTACTGTTGCTGTGATGTCATACAGTGGGTACGATATTGAAGACGCTCTTGTCCTGAACAAAGCATCGTTAGATAGAGGTAATTGTAAAGGAGCCTTATTCTGGTTCTGCTTAAGAATATCTGGTTAATTAAACTACCCATCTGGGAGTAGCAGATGTACTGTTGAAACACAGGTTCCTTTTTAAACTGTTAGCTCGCATAAACAATCATTGTACCATTTCCTTCCTGAATTGGCATTACTATGCTGAAAGTTTTTGTACAAGTTTAATGGTCAAATGAGATACAACTAGAAGTTTCCTTCTTGAACTGCTTGATGGACTTTCACCAATTACCAAGTACCATTATTGCACCTGAAATTTTGCATTTCTTAACAGATTCCAGCCCAAATGGTCCTGAAATATGTGACAGAATTAAACAAGAAAGGGAAATGTATTTCAATGAATGACAAAGGGTAGTATCTTTTAATGGAATGCCAGACTCCAGTCAGTTCTTAATGCATTTCTCAGTGATTACTTTTGTGCATTGATTCTAATTATACAGGTTTTGGTCGATGTCTGGTGTATCGTAAACAACAATGTACGCTGAAGCGGTATGCCAACCAGACATTTGACAAGGTTATGGGACCTATGGTTGATGCTACCACACGTAAACCAGTCTGGAGACATACAGCACTGGATTCAGATGGAATATGTGCACCAGGTAATATATTTAACTATTGTTCTACTAGATTCCAGCTACATCTGTTTTTAAATAGTTGTAAAATAGTTCAAGGTTTATGTTATAACTATTTTGACTGTGACAATAGGGTTTGTGCACTTTATATTATGTCAAATGTTAACACCATATGTTTGTTTTTCAGAAAATGTATATAATTAGGTTTAGTCTGCTATGACGTTGTGTAAGGACCCTGTTGGAATTAAGCCATAAGGCTTTAAATAGGTTATCCTCTGTTTTATATATGTCATTTGTCATCATTATGTGCTTTTGTGATACTTTTGATACTGTATGATATATACATTTTCACGAATAAATCTATCTGACTTACTAATGTTGTTGTCTTTTTTTCTTTATCTTGGTAAGTTGTATTAATTTTTATGTATAACATACATAATAAACGTTACTGAAATAAAAAATGCTGTGAATTATTTCTAAGAATTTGCTTAGAAATCAAAAGATGTTTCGAAAAGGGATATGTATGTGTTAACTTATGAATTTTTTTTTATCAGACAACCTGTGCTAACTGACATTTACACATGGTCTGGCTGATGCCAGTTAAGACTGGTTTCACTTTAACCACAGTTTCTTGTTCAGCTTTTTAGTTATAAACCACACAGTCCTATGGCCTTTATTTGTTATTACTGATCATTGAAACTTTAAATTTTTAGCTCGACTATTCGAAGAATAAGGAGACTATTGCACTCGCCCCAGCGTCGGCGTCGGCGTCGGCGTCTGCGTTGGTTAAAGTTTTTCAAAAGTCAAATATCTTGAATACTATCAAAGGTATTGACTTGAAACTCAAACTATATGTTTACCATCAACATCTTCACCTGAGGAAACAATCCCCATACTCTGTTTTGTTTTTGACAGTTTTGCCCCTTTTTAACTAGAAATTTTGGTTAAAGTTTTTTATAAATTCAAATATCTTGAATACTATCAAAGGTATTGACTTGAAACTCAAAGTATGTGTCTTCCATCAACATATACACCTGAGGAAACAATCCCCATACTCTGTTTTGATTTTTGACAGATTTATGCCCCTTTTTAACTAGATTTTTGGTTAAAGTTTTTATAAATTCAAATATCTTGAATACTATCAAAGGTTTGACTTGAAACTCAAAGTATGTGTCTACCATCAACATATCACCTGAGGAAACAATTCCCATAACTCTGTTTTGATTTTTGACAGTTGATGCCCCTTTTTACTTAGAAGTTTTGGTATTTTTTTTTGTAAATTCAAATATCTTGAATACTATATAAGGTATTGACTTGAAACTCAAAGTAGTGTCAACCATCAACATTAACACCTGAGGAAACATTCCCATAACTCTGTTTTGTTTGACAGATTTATGCCCCTTTTTACTTAGAATTTTTGGTTAAAGTTTTTTTTTAAATTCAAATATCTTGAATCTATCAAAGGTATTGAGTTGAAACTCAAAGTATGTGTCTACCATCAACATACACACCTGAGGAAACATTCCCATACTCTGTTTTGATTTTTGACAGATTGATGCCCCTTTTAACTTAGAAGTTTTGGTTTTTTTTTTGTAAATTCAATATCTTGAATACTATATAAGGTATTGCTTGAAACTCAAAATATATGTTTACCATCAACATCTACACCTGAGGAAACAATCCCCATACTCTGTTTTGATTTTTGATGTTTGTGTCCCTTTTTAACTTTGAATGTTCTGTTAAAGATAGAATACTATCGACGTTTTACTGTCAACATCTTCACCAATGTTTTTGTTTTTGACATTTTATGCCCTTTTTACTTAGAATTTTGTCACAGTTTTTCCAGACTAAAATGGAAATACTCAAAATGGCTTTCTTTTGAAATGTCATAGAATAATTATGCGCATGAAGCGGTCATGCTTTTTTAATTCTATACATATCATTTTGAAAAGTTACAAAATTATTCATGATCAATATACAGGTCATGTATTTCTTTGAAATTTTCCCCCATCCACCCTCCAGTTGGCTTGCAGAATCCAGAGTAAGGCCCTGAATGCAATGTACTTTACAAAGGTCTTTGAACAAGTTTCATATCTTTGACCTTATCTTAAGACATCCAATACTCCTGTTCTTAGACAAAACCCCATTTTACCACAGCTTTGTAGCGGCTCCGGACCCTGTTATTTATTAGATCATGAGCAATGCTGAAAGGAATATTATCTCTATTTCTTAAGTAACACAGATTCTAGTAACTGTGCAATTTGTTAGAAAATTTTGCAACTTTCTGCTAAGTTTAGTTAGGCTTAGATGCATTTTCTGGTGACATTTACAAACAATTTTCCTTTTATTTAGGAGAAAAGATTGAGAACAAGCAGGTGTTTGTCAATAAATGGATGCCGACGGTGACTAACAGTCCTCTAAGCTCTACGGACCAGGATAAACAGCCGGATTACAGGGAGGTCCCTATTTCGTAAGTCTCATATATGTATGTGAGTCTATAGTTAACCGTCCTTACATTAGATGCACAAAATGTAGGACTCGGTGCGGACTGTTTGGTTCGGAACCCAGAGGTCCTTGGAGCTGTTCCCAGCTGGGTTACATAATGTGTTTCCTTCAGCAAGGCAACTTGCGTCACATATGCCTCAGTTCAACTAACCATGAGTGCCAACAACAGAAGTGGTTGGCTGTCTCTCTGATAAATGATTTGTTTATCATGGGAAGTGTGTCTTGAGTGGTTAGATAAATATAGGTTGAGCAATTATTCGTTTTGCTATCAAGCTAAAAATAGTTTTTGGACAGTTTTATATTTCATTTGAAAAATTATTGAATAGTTTTTTGATATATATGCATCTTGATAAATTGACGAAGGTAAAGTTTCAGATGAAGCGGGCTAATACTAAAATCACTGTGTTAGTTTGATGATTGAACAGCAGTTGTACAGATGAAATTTAGTACAAATATATTATTCATCTGCCTAAGTCAAGGTTCAGTTGACTCATAGCAATAAAATAATGCCCCGCCCCCCCTCCCCCTTCAAAGAATGAGTGTTTTAGCTTTGCAGTTGTCAGACAGTCAATAGATGTTTGGTTTCCATTCAATAACTTGAGAAGGCTTTGACACACATATCAAGCTTTGTACGGTCATATGTTAGTAGAAAAACCCTAGTTATTTTGAGGTCATACCAATTATAGAGGATGGTGAAAGCACAAACTATTTTGAGGTCAAAGGTCAATGTCACAGTGACCTTACATCTAAAAACTGTTTCTGCTCAATAACTCAACAGATTATGTTGTGTGACTATGTGGCTTGTAATGTAGAGGTGCCTTTTTAAAAGGATCATGCAAATTATTTGTTCAGTTTTAAAGAAATAACAAAGAACCTTGAAGTCATGACATGTGTTATACCAGTAGGTCTTTTAACTTGTTAACTTGTGTCAAACTTTGATATATAATTTCTATTATACTTATTACACAGATACAAAGGGCCAGAGCCATCTTACATAGAGAAAGTGTTGATCTCATCCAATCCCGAGGAAGCATTCCTTGTAAAGATGTTGCTACGACAGACTAGACGTCCTGAGATCGGGGACAAGTTTAGTAGTAGACATGGACAGAAAGGGTAAGTGAATAAATATGACAAGTTTTTTGTCACTTAAAGGGACCCACAGGGGGAGGATGAATGAATGAATTACCGAACGTTACCATGCGTTTGATGTAAATGAAAATCTGCAGTGTTAGCATTATACAAGACATGTTTTTAAAGTTTCTTTTAAGACTTATATTACCCATCAAAATATCCATACTATGTCACAGATATATAAATACTTGAAACACAAGTTGGAAATAATTTTTATCTAATTACTACCTGTACTCTAATTATCAAATAGAAATGAAAATGAACCTCACAAAATAGGTGGAATGTAAATATGTCAGAGTAAAATATTAAGTGGTAACTTTTTTATGTAAGTTTTCCAAATGTAGTATGTTATGCCTGCTTTAACAAGACACTGCCTTTGAGTCAGAGAATTCCAAATGACTTGCACATTTGATCTATCTTGATCTTTATATAACAGGAGTATCAATAAGCTGTTGTTTGTAATCATTCTGCAGTTTTATGTATGAGATGCATTGCAACTAATCCAATAAAAATATCATAAATTTGCAACTATTGTCCATGTATTGCATTTTAAGGGAATAGTGTAGATTTGTTTGTATTCTAAATTAAGTCTTCAAATACGTTATACTCGGATGCAAAAGTTGTATGTCACTTTTCTTGTAATGCCTTCTAAAAACAGACTGTGATAATACTCATTACATTTGACAGATTTTGAGGATATGAAACGCAATCATTAAAACTTCATTTTATAAAATATTGTATTCAAAGTATTTGATGTCTATTTCAGTGTGTGTGGTTTGATTGTTCCGCAAGCTGACATGCCGTTCTCAGACTTGGTAATGTATTTACTGCCATATAAATATATCTTGAATTTTTTCATGGCTTTAGAGGCATTCATAAAGTAATTGCTCTGTCCATGTTGTGTCATATGACCAAATCGGCTGCTCAAAGGTCAAGGTTATAATTAGCATTAGCATAAAAAGATCTGAAAATGTTGAATGAAAAGAAAATCCTGGAAAATTCTTTTAAAGTAAAAAAACCTTGAATTAAAAAAACAGAAGACACCATGCATGTAGGAAAAAATATTCAGAAAATTAAAATTTGAACGGCATATTAATTAAGTAGATTATTTATTCATTCAATATGCATTGGGATGCAAGTGTTGACAAGTTAATGTTTCAAAGGAGTGATGACGTAAACAAATTATTGTTTGTCTTGAGGCATTTTTATGTGTTAACATTTTTCGGTAAATATTGTTTTCATAAATTTTGTATTTTCAGGGTATTTGTCCAGACATTGTAAGTACTAAATACCATTTATAGGTACTGTAATGGCTATATGTAATGTGTTATAAATAAATCTGTCCAGATGTTTTTCTACTGTATGTGTGATAACTAAGTACAAGATTGTGTATTTATATTTATACATTTCTTCACAAATGCAGTAAATATGTTGTTATTGCACGATATACAGCCACACAGTTTTGGGTGGGGTGGGGGTATACAAGAGTCAGCTTGTCGGTCAGGTGGCCTGTTTGTTGGTTTTCATGTCCGCTTCATATCTCCTTAACCCCTTGAAGGATTTTCATAAAACTTTGGTGAAAATGTTCATCTCACCAAGACAACATGCAGAACCTATGTTCCATGTTTCTGTGAAAGGTACGATGTATTTCACAAGGTGAATGATAAAAAGCAATGGAAGTGACACTTTCACCAAGAAGCCCCATTTTAGATATATGTTCACCAAAGAGGTATCATTTGTTGTTTATGTTTGGAAAACCATTTTATGGTATTTTATTGATGTGATGTCTATGTTTAACATCCTAGTAATCTATACTAGCTACATGTATTTAAATCATGCTCTGTTTATTTTTGAGACTTTATGTACAGTAACAGTCAAGTTATCAGTGTAAACTGAAATTTTAAAGGATGAAATGTAGCATTTCAGTACTGTATTCTACTTGGAAGGATGAAAGATTCCATCTAATCTGAGTATATTCTTCCTGCCATAATTATTAGATTATGCTTTGTTTCTTCAAGAAGATTTATATGGTTGCAACTAAGGTCATGAGAGGAAAAAGTCTGTGCAAGATCCATGTGAAAATGATGTGAATTTTTTGTTTCAGATAATGAATCCTCATGGATACCCGTCTCGTATGACAGTTGGGAAGCTGATGGAACTTCTTGGCAGTAAAGCTGGTGTACTGGACGGGAAATTTCATTACGGAACAGGTATTCTGAATTGTATTTATGTTACAATAATTTGAGTCCATATTTTGTGTCTAGATGTTGCTCATGTTTAAAGCATTCCAATGAGTTATGTCGACATATATTTAGACGGACTTTTACATATGTCACCACACTTTTTATTAATGATCAATGTCCTGCCTCCGCAGCTGTGTGGTTTAAATCACTGACTAAACAAACGAATATGACTTGCACGGGTAAGAGCTCCACTACCAATCTGTCTCTTTCTATGATAAAGTTGGCAGTTTCTTTCAACAGATACGAGTCTAGCGCTGTTACTTCCCAGCAACATGAACTTGTAACATGGATGCTTACATATTACTGGAATAATTTTGTAACAGACACTGTATAGCTTAAAACTTGATTCATGTGAATTACTAACATTGATGTAAATATTTTCAGCATTTGGAGGAGACAAGGTGGTTGACCTGTCAGCAGATTTAATCAGACATGGATTCAATTATCTTGGAAAAGACTATGTTACTTCTGGAATAACCGGGTATGTTTACAGATACTTTGTTTTATTTTATAGGCTTAAGAAAAATACATAGACAGTATACATGTATCTGCATATTGGTACTTATGTCGTGGAATAGGCTCTTTGCGTGTTTTATTATGTACTTACAGACTAGCAATAATAACAATATGCAGATTGGTGGTACATGTATGTTATTTTCAAAACTATGGACTGATATTGTCAGCTAAAGTTTATGTGAATTTAATTTTTAGATACAACTGACTAACTTTGTGCTTTCTACTTGTGCCTAAATTTGTTAAGTTTTTGGATTGAATTTGCAGCAACAAAAGCTTCTAATGTATTGATATTTTTCAGAGAGCCCCTTTCAGCATATATATACTTTGGTCCAATTTACTACCAAAAGTTGAAGCATATGGTTTTAGATAAGATGCATGCACGTGCCAAGGGTCCACGTGCTGTGTTAACGAGACAGCCAACTGAGGGCAGGTCACGAGATGGAGGTCTACGACTGGGAGAAATGGAAAGAGATTGTCTAATTGGATATGGTGCAAGGTATAAAGATACTATAACTTTCAATGAGGAATGAAATGAAAGTTTAATCTTTAGATTTACAATATGTTTTCTTCAGTTAATACATGTACAATGTAGCTGTGACCTGTGTCACAGGCTTGGAAAATGTGCAGCCCTACCAGATCTAAACTGGATCGTTTGTTACAAGGCATGCATGGTCTATAATCTCAGTTGATATAGCATTCATCCAGTAAAAATATACACCATGTTTGAGTCAATACACAGTTACCTGTTGCATGTGCACACAAGTGCCTTTTACCTTAGTTTGCAGAATTTTGTTATTTATACTCTTTCTTATACCATAAAATATAACTTAAACAAACTTAACTAGTACAAAAAGTGATTCTACATACATGTTGTAAGTAAAGTTCAATCAAATTCTCTTCAGACATCATCCTTAATGCAGGCCATTCCACAGATGACCCATAATGTGACCTTCAAATGAAACATCTTTACAACGGTCATTAAAACATACTTTTTTTGTCGTATCTCTGTACTGGAGGTGAGTTGATTAATATGTGCTGTATTATATCATGTTAACAGTATGCTGTTGTTGGAACGCCTGATGATATCGAGTGATGCCTTTGAAGTTGATGTGTGTGAACAGTGTGGACTCCTTGGATATCTAGGATGGTAAGTGGATATCTGTGATAAGTGGATTTAGGTAGTAAAGTTGATATTAGTTAACAGTGATGTTGGAAGGTAAGTTCATATCAATAACCAGTGAGATTAGATGGCAAGTTGACAATTGTTAATAGTTGGCTAGGTGGCAAGTTGATAATTGTTAATAGTTGGCTAGGTGGCAAGTTGATAATTGTTAATAGTTGGCTAGGTGGCAAGTTGATAGTTATAGAGAGTTGGTTTCAATATAAAGTTGTTTTCTCACGTATTCGACTGTTTCTACAGTGCGGACCTTTGGAACACGTAACTGTGAACATTTTAGCCATTGAAAAGCAATTGATATCTGCGGACAACATGGGCTCAGAATTAGGACACAGTTGTGGTGTATATGGTTTTTAAAAGATGAAAATGTTCAAACGATGAAAATAATGAAATCATAGAAATGAAAATTCATCTTAACAATGTATTTGTAGTATTAGTCAAATTCCTTATACACCATGATAAGCACAGGATCAGTTCTTGGGTCCCTATTTTAATTCCACTTAAAATTTGTATCATCAGCACGGTTTCAGTTGTAGTAACTTACTGAGTAATGTTCTTATTTCTAGGTGCCAGTACTGCAAATCTTCCAAGAATGTTTCTACGCTTAAGATGCCATATGCTTGTAAACTACTGTTCCAGGAACTTCTATCTATGAACATTGTACCTAGGTTATCTCTTAAACGATACAATGAAGTGTAGCAGACAGAAGGAAAATCGTTTCCAGGTTGTCTCTCAAACGATACAATGAAGTGAACATTGTTCCAGGTTTATCACTCTTACAAGACAGTTGAATATAGCATCAATGTATGCCTGTTTATATCAAAAGCTATATAACAAACCTAAGCTTTGACTTTGTAATAAGAATTTACATTCAGTGTCACCAAGAAAATCTCCCTTGGGGGTAAAAACAAAAAAAAAACCCCCCAAAAAAAAAAAAAAAAATTCTTTTTAAAAAGAGGGTGAGACTTGACGGAAGTCACTGTCAATTGAGGAGTGTGGCATTGAGTGACCTAATTCTGAGTTAGGAAATTGGGCTCTACATGCTAAGAACTATGATGTTTGTTATTTTGACGAGGAGTCAATCTTTGTTTATTAAAAATAAAATTATTTGAGAAACTTGTATGTTGAAACTGCTGGTATGGTGGAACCGCCCACTTTAGAGTATGGGTATCACGCGTCGTGCTCTATCACGAATTATAAATCAGTACAGTAAAGGTAGTTGTTGTATTGTATTCATACTGGTTTGCAGGTATATATAATCATATAATTTTATTGTCAAAAGATGCGTAACTGTTGAGTTTGATAAAAAAAAATAATACATGTATGTCGCCTTATACACCATGATTTAAAATTCAGTGAGTAAAGAAGGTGGGCATAGTAAAATCGAACCGACCGTCTGACTGTCTGTACGTCCGTCTTTACATTTTTTTCGTGTCATGTCCAGGCTGTAACTTTGTCATGCATGGATGGATTTTATAACAACTTGGCACAAATGTTCAGTACATCAAGCTGACGAGTAGCGTGCAAAACCCATGTCCCTACCTCAAAGGTCAAGGTCATACTGGGAGTTCAATGGTAATGGAATCCTGTTTACATAGTAACTCTGTCTGCATGGAAGGATTTTAAAATTACATGGCACAATTGTTGAGGAGTGGCATGCAAGTCCCATGTCCTTAGCTTGAAGGTCAAGGTCACACTTAGAGGTATGACAGTTTAGAACCCTTTATATATATATATGTATATATACGTGAAAAATACAAAAAAATGTGCCGGAAAAAAGTTAAAAATATGAAAAGATAAAAACACAGTCCATGAGATAATTAAATTATTTAATACAGTCCATGAGATAATTAAATAATTTAATTATCTCATGGACTGTGTTTTTATCTTTTCATATGTATATATATATACACCCTAACCCTAACCCTATACACACATGTTCCAGTGTCACACTTTGAAGGTCAAGGACACAGACTGTGAGACACTTCTTTCGGGGCATTGGTCGCGTATAAGGGATAGCTCTTGTTTTTGTCTTGTAAATCTTTCCTACAAACTTCCTTTAGATTTTCAAGGGATTCATATCTAGCTTACGTGTAATGCAAGTGCCTTACTGTTTTATGACTGCCTAACAAAGAATCTATGGCAGCATGTTTTGCGAGATTTTTGTGGTACTCAATCAAAAGTTAAGGCATTTTGACCAGGAAACAATATTTTTTTGATACGTACTTACAATGTAATACTGAAAAGTTCAGCAGCTTCCATGCTCCCATACTCAGCATATGCAACTTGAATGTAGAAACCAATAAGTGATTAGTTTAACTAATACATTTGAAAAAGTAACAAAAAGAAATAAGTAGAGAGTTACCGTAAGTTCTCGGATTTTGTCTGTTATTCTCACATACAAATTTGAAATTCATGAAATTTATGCAAAAGTTATATAAATAAACAAGAATATAAAGCAAAATTAAAGAAATTGTGACTTTAATTGTTTAATCACTTTGATTGATGCCAGGTTTATATAAGACATACACATCCAGGTCGGCTATTATTGCAGTAGATAACCTAGATTTGAAGTTCAAGAGTACATAATACTGTTTATTCTCATCAACTGCTGTGCTTCAAGTTATCTTCCTTCCATTGTTTTCATTAAGTATAGATACATGTAGGCATAATCAAAATATTTATCCATTTTCTTTTACATATACTGTTTGACATAAACTAAAGTATAGGTAAAACATTCCAACTAATTTTGTACATTAAACTGATATTTACACTTCCATCATTCACTTTCCAATAATAGGCCACTGACGCGTCAGACCAAATCATAAACTTTTATTTCATTTGCTTCGGTCTGCCCACTATCATCTTGGACCTTTGTTGATCACAGCAGACTGACCTACACCTTGCGCCTCCGTCACTCTTGACTACTTCTAGCAGTTCTCCATCTGGTCCCAACTGTAAAACATTCTTAGAGTTCATGCCACACACAAGCACATCTCCACTGCTGGTAAGATGAACATCACTAGGCAAGTCTAACTTTGAATCATTGAATTTCCCAACCACCTTTCCATTATTGTCCAGTACAATCAGTCCTTTCCGTGAATCGGCGACATAAATATTTGCACCATCTTTACTCACAGCTAGACTGTTGATGGGGTGAAACGGGGAACCAGAGAACAAAGCGTCTCCTGACTGATCCTTATCAAACTTTCTCAGCTTTCTCCCTGAAACACTGTAGATATATACTGATGTATGGTGATCGGAAATGTATAGATTATCATTGCCATAAGCCAGAGCATAACAGTCAAAGTCAGTTTTAGTTAAGGATTTTTGTGTCATTTGATTTCCAAGAGAAATGAACATTATTTCTTTCTGCTGGTAACTCACTGCAACTTCCTGATTATTGATGACACACACTTGCCAAGGTCGCTCGGGAAGATTATAGTGATCTCGGACACGGTATGTAGATCTGTCCAGACGTTTCAGCTTCTTGTTGTTATCAGCAAGCATTATTGTTCCATCTTCTAGTATACAGGAACTGATGATATAACAGTCTTCTGAATCTGACTGATCTTTTACAGAACACTTCTTCATTCCTTTAATCTGAAGTAGAGCACCCTTCTGTTTAGCACCATCCTTTTGCTTTTCTGCAGCCCTCTTGCTGAATTGCTGTACAGTTTGTCCCAAAGCTTTCATATCTTTCAGCATTGAAGACAATTTCTGGTCGGGTGTAAAGCTGATCTCTTCTTTTTGACTTCCTGTTCTTCTTTGCTCGAGACATTTTTCAGCGTCTATAGCAGTCACGTGACCCATCTTAGTGCTTACGAAGACTTGTGATACGTTGTTACCAGCAGATGCCAGCTTATCTTGAGCTGATGTAACCTTTGTCTTGGTTTCCTTGATGATTCGTATTTCTTCCTCTAATTTACCTATCATGACTTTATATTTCTCCTCTATTTCATCAACAGAGGCCTGTTCCAGTTCATCAAGCCTTTTTTCAATCTCCTTCCTAAACTGTCTGATGCTCTGGATAGATTCGGCCTTTCTTTCCAATGCTTGTTGTACTTCTCGCTCAAAGTGTCGGAGGTTTTCAGCCAAAGTCTTCTCAGTGGATTCCAGTTCTTTCTGGATGTCTCGAGAATTACATGTACTTTCAGTGTTTTGGATGTATTCAGGAATGTAGAAGATGTCCTGGCATAACCTGTAATACAGAACTGAGAAATGAGTGTGCATGTTTCACATTAAACTCATATATCTGGACACTGACAAGATGACCCAAGCTATTATTTTGTGTTTTGAAATAAACAATTTAAATATTGCTTCATTCCCCAATCCTTAATTGTCCCTCTACTTTGATATTTACCTTGCTAACAGAGAAATATTGCCTTTTCCATTAATGCAGATCATGATCAGCAGCCATCCGTGCAGTGGGCCGATGTTCGATATAAAGAGTGATTTTTTTCTGTTGGCACTTCTTTAAACAATTGAAGATAACGATGGACCAGTTCATTTTCGAAATTTAACTGGATAAGCATTATCCGGGAACCACATTTCAAGAAATGTATATCATTATGAAGAAAAAATTTAAAAAAACAACAACTGGCCTGGTTTCAAGATCATTTTACAGACTTTAAGTTCGATGACTATATGTTTAGGTTATATACTCAGTTCCAAAAGAAAGTGTGCACCTTTTTATATCTCCATTTTGATAAAACGTATCGGTCTCGAATTTCGAACACTACCTTTATACATGTACACAATTTGCTATCGATTGAATGCCTGCCAATGCCGGCAATTGAGCATAAATTGCTCTAAATTTTGATGCCAAACATCATAATATTTCTGTTAAAAGTAATACATAAAATTAACAAAAACCAAATTGCACACTTTCTTTTGGAACTGAGTATAGTCTATATTACAGGAATAAGCAAATTTATTACGAGGGAGCGTTAGTGAACCGAAGCAGTAAGTTTGTTTACTCCTGTAATATTGACCTATAACCGGCTTACAGTTTGTCCAATGTACAAACAATATCTGCATTGAAACATAGAGAGATTTGGAGCGAAGCTTAGCTCTGTGATGTCACAGACCCACTTATTGGAAAAATAAGTGAAATGATTCTTTAATATTGTAGATACTGAGTCAATATGGAAACTACAACTAGATTTTTTAATGAAATGTGAGTATTTGATTGGATCAGAAAGTTAGGCAAACTATATATGTACAATATTCCTTGTGGTGTTTTTATTTTGTCAAAATATGGCTGTCAAAGATCGAGGCTCACCTGGTTGCAGATTTAAGCATTTCGTTGAATAAAAGAATATATTATGAATAAAGTTATTTTAATCCAGTTGATATTCGCGCATACATTTTTTTCCTGTTTGCCGGGGTCCAACATAGTTGCGAATATTAAATTTAGCAGTTTTCTGTTTTTCACGGAATCATTAAAGAAGCCTGGTTGAAAAATTGGAGGATCGCATGTTTTCTCACGCTATGATATGACGCGATCATCAAATGAACAAGGAATAAATTGTCTATGAAATTAGCAGTAGCAATTATGCTCACAATTCAATTTACAATTATGAGCGAACTAGTGCTCGCACTAAGACTCATCCTAGAATAAACCGAAAATAAGTTGGACGCGATTTATATTTGGGTTATAATATCAACTTATTTTGTTCCTAAATTGATACCAAGAGCTGCATGGACCTGTAAGGCAGTTACTTACACAGAATCTGCTGAAAAGATTTTTGGGGCTAGTTTACTATCAATGTATTTTAAAAGACTGTGTGAGGCTATATGCTTAAAGAAATAACATACCTGTGTTCAACTGCCATACATGTAGAACATCCAACACCATCATGGTTCTCACAGTACATATCAACAGGCTTGAGACCATGCTTGTCACACCTTTCTGTTGGTACCATTAGTAGACGTTTGCTAGATCCTTTCGGAAACTGTCCCTGGTCAACAATTTTGTGCCCGTCTAAAACTGGGACTGTATCATGAACTTTCACACATTTTGAACAATAATAATCACTGCAGTCGGTGCAATATTTGACAGCTTCTGTATTCCTTCCACCCTTTTTGCACATTGTGCAGAGTAAATCAAAAGTTTCATCTGACAATTTGTCGGATTCTCCTCTCCCAGATGCCATTTTGATTTAATACAAGTATTGACCCTTGGTTTAGCATTGTAAGGGGAAGTTACTGCGGGGAGTTTCGATTGATAAAGAACTGACTCAGTTATCTGACAAGTGATTGCGAAACCGACTTACACGATACTTATTTTATACATTAGATCTCATAATTCATGTCTTTTCTTGGAAAAAAGGGTCAAATGTGTATGATTTACTGATTTTATACTCACAACATAAAGATGAGTGTTTTACAAGTAAAGAAAGTGTTTTTCAAGTACATTTAAGAAAGTACTAATTAACAAAATTTAAAAAATGCATGCACAAATTACACAAAACAAATGACATTAACAGCACAAATTATACAGAGCGAAAAAATGTATGGAAAGTGTTAAAATGGCCTTTCTTTCTTATCGTTACAAGCAGCAGTACGGTAAGGTTGGTAAATCTTGCAGTCTTTGAGATAATACTGCACACCAAATATAAAGCTCTTGACCTTCTGGCCTCATGCTTATAAGAATCTTGTGCTCTGTACAATATCCATCCTCCCCCCCCCCCCCCCCCCCCAGAATTCCCTCCCCCCCCCCCCCCCCCCCCCCCCCCCCCGCTTCTCTCCGTCATTCAATTGGGTATGAATGCCTGGGTTACCGGGATGATCCTCGGCAACCCAGGCTTTTCTTTCCCCTTTTTGCGGGGCGCGACCTGGGTCCTGTACAATATCAGACTCGAGTAATATGAAGAAAAAGTGAAGTTATGTTGATTTACAAAGACGGGTTTTAAACTTTTAATATAAATATACAAAAGTTCAAGAACAGAGCTTCTGGTTATTGAATAATGGAACCCGACTTTGTGAAAAATGTAACTTTACTTTTCTTCATAATGCTTAAGCATGATTTCGTGCTGAACACCTCTTACTGGTGAAAAGATCAGTCATAAAAATAATTTCGTGTGTACAAAAAAAGAAAGAATAGAATTTAATGTGTTTTATTATTCTATGGAAAAGGATTGAAATAATTAAAGTTCCACTTTCCCTGATAAAACTATAAATGTAACCGACGAGAAGATATACATTTCATTTACCTATTTTGTGTTTTTGTTGCCAAGACAAGTATCTGGAGAGCGGTTATCATTGACTATAAACAATAATACCAAACCGTGAGAACAGGGATACCAACTTATAATTTAAGAGCAAAAGAAGACAGCCTCCAAGTAAATTCATTGATTTCGTTTAACAAATAAATCTATGCGGACAGGGGAGCAGATTCTGCGTGACAAGTAATTTAAATCATTTCGTTCAAATAGATACATTGCAGACTGAGGGCAGTTTCTGTCTCATGAGTAATTTCTATGATTTATGGACAAATCTAGTGCGAATTGAGGGGGAATTTCTACTGAAAAGTAAATTCAATGATTTCGTCCACTTATCCATTGTGGACTGAGTGGGGATTTCGTCTGACAAGTAATGTCATGATTTCGTTGACAAATAAATACATTGCAAACAGAAGGTGGGTTCCGTCTGACACAGAGTAAATTCGTTGATTTTGTTGACAAATAAATCTGCAGACGGAGGGCGGATTCCGGTGGCAAATAAAGCCATGCAAATCTGTTGGACAATGCAATTCAATGATTTGGTTTACAAATAAATCCATTGCAGAATGGGGGCGAATTTCGACTAACATGAAAATGTAACAAAAGATGATTTGAGTTAGCTTTCATTTTATTATTTTTCTTCATGGTATTTTTGCACTTTTATAAACGAACATTTCTAAAAATCAATATACATATGAACAACATTGTAGAATTATCAGCAAAAATATGAAACAACATGTACATTGTATATCAACTTATGGTCAAATTCGATGCAGTGAAATGGAAAATGGACGAACAAAAAGATTGAAATGCGTGATAAAAATTAATTACAGTCGATTTGATGCCGTCGAAAATATGATTTCACCAAATTCATTTTTAATCAAAACTTGTGAAAATGTCACCAAAATTATCACAGGACATGCAAAAAATAGAAGTAAGTCTTAATAATATATAATGGTATAAAGACAGATTAGGCGATAATCCAAATCTTGGTCATATCTGAAATACGACCAATTCAGAATATAGACCATTATGTTATCATGTTAATATGCTGATATTATCTTTCCTAAGAACAGAATAAAGCCTCTTCAGATGTTAAGCGAGTGCAAAATGAGAAAGAAGAGCAAAAGCCGGATTATTTTCATCATATCTGAACAAAATGTTATCGAGACTTTTAAAAATTAGGTTAAACTGCAACTTGTCTGTGTTCGTTTTCAACAAAGAAGTCGACGTTTTATATTACAATGTACATGCACTTCTTTCTTTACGACACTCATTTCTGAGGATTTCAACACATTCAGAGAAGAAAGTTGTCCTCATTCCGTTATCACAACCGATGGAGTATTACTATTAGTACAATTGGAGTATGCCCAGAAGCTGCTCGACTAGAAGCTAGTTATAAAAACAAATTTACAAAACGATTTCTATTGAAATGAATATGTAGAGATATGCGGAATCGTTGTCGAAAAAAGAACTTTAAAAAGAATTGTAAGTAATTTAGGAAGCGTTTGGTTGCACTTGTAAACACGTAAGTGTTAATTACTATTGTTGTTTGAAACCACTTCAAATGCATTCAGGCCATACCACAAGAAGGCGCTTCCCCTCGTGGCCCATCTATGAAATTATGTCAACTACTTGCAGAAATTTAAAAATCCCACAAATAAAAGTGAATTAAATATGAATAGTAAATACATGCCTATTTTCATGTCGTATAAAACAAGATGATATTAATCAAACTTGATAAAAATGCGTTCTATGTACTGGCATTGTATAGACATAAACATAAAACACGGCTGCATACTGGCCCACAAAAAATCCGACCTGATTTTTGCTGAGTTCAAAAGAAATCTATCGCTCAACATTTATCGTTATTAATACTTTACGGTAGTGTATATCAAATAAAAAGTTCAATGTCACCTTATCGGTTGTCGTGATGTAGGCCATCTAAACAAAACTACACAAAAAATCATATCAGGGCCATTTCAAAGTTCAATGTCACAAGGCGAGCTTGTGTCTAGCCTTTCCTGTGCTGTGTCTCTATACGTATAGCATATAGCATACTGATAACGCGACAAGTTGGTTGAGTCATTCACATGTCCTTTGAGCTGACAGTGTTTTCCCTAACTATTCCTGTACGGCATGCAGTTGTATCTGGAGTATGTAATCACATCTCAACAGTCTGTGTGCACATTTTTATGAGAACCATTGGCATAAAAGATTGCTTTGAAGAACGCGAAGCCCTTTTCTTTCAGCTTAACTTTTGGACAAAGAAGAGCCATTTCTTATTAAATGAAACTCTACAAAAAAGTTCTCTCTCAAAGTTGCTGTCTTTGAAGTTTCAACCATGCGATATGGTGCGTGGCCGTTGGCGCTCGAGCCTCGTTTTAAGTGCGGAATTGTTGTTGTCGTCCGTCAGCTTTATTACAGACATCTCCTTTGTTTCAACCCGCCACATCACTGATTTCACTGAAACATATAAAAAAATCATTGTCAAATGATGCAAATTTCGTCAGCTCTTGATTTATTCACGTACTTTTCCGGTGTATTTTCTTGGATCTATCCCTGACTGACTTGGACGGACAGTCTGTGCTAGACCTACATTGTACTGTAATCCTCCAGCTGGTAGATCTTGGGGCATTCTTTATGAACCTTCATCGGGGGCATCCAAGTACCGTTTTCATTATTACAACTATTATATATGTTGATTGAGGCACCGCACGTGGTGAATATGCAGAACCTCGGATCGGTAGACCATAGACTTCAGGTTCAAACCCCGTCAACAGAATTTGCCGCAGACATTCGTGCACATTTTTTTGCCGATATAGCTCTTTAAACATTCAGAGTATTTATCATCCTTGGACTTTCAAGTCGTCAACTTTATTCCTTTTCTGCAATTAATTTTACTGTGTTTCATCGAAAAATGAAGTTTCTCATCTATTAAAAGAATATACATTGTAATAGATCTCATTACAGTAATACTAAACAGACATACTCTACAACATTTTCTAATCGGAAGAAGGTTCATACCTGGTGCTGTCACTGTTGAGGCTATGTAGCTGAGAATCCGTGCTGCGATAAACAGGAAAACAGCATAAATCCCACACACAAGTAACAGGATGAGACCCTTGGACTCGAACCCACTTCCCTTCTGCATAGGGAATTCACGAGACGGCATTCTGACAGAGTTTCCCTGGTAGTTTGGTGGGTTGCTAAAGCATCGAATTTCAGCAGTTTCAAAGTTTTGACGCATTGGTCTTGGCTGACTAACAACTGAAACAACAAGAAGATATTGATGAAATCAAACATACAGCACGTTATCCGATGCACGTTACTTGTTATGCAGAACGTTATATATAGTGACCCAATTATTTCATCAGCCTGTACTTTTCCCCAAGTCAATGATAGACAGACGTGACAGCCTACACAACACTGTACATCTACTTCAAATAAACAAACAACTAATTTTGGATTAACAGCTATGTTGCGTAGAAATAAGTACAGCTTATTGTTTTGAAAACACCGCAACAGATACAGTACTGTAGACAACTTACCTGTCACACTTAACGAAGATGCAACACGCGTTCCCTGCTTTTCAATTTAATACTCATTAACTTTGTTAACTAGATCTACTGTAAAATCCTTTTTGTGCTTACTAACAGAACAAGTATCCTTTTCTTATGTTAACTCTCTCCTAACATTTCAAACAATGCAAAATGACTGCAGCAAGAGCATGTTGATCACGCGTGAACATACATGAAGTATTTACATGTTGATATCACGATAAGTTAAGTAGGTCATGTTTATATGTAATAGGAAAATCCTAGCGGTAAAAATAGATCATGCGCGTGCTGCATGATTTCCGGCATGATTTTCAGCTTGACATTGACCTCCTTTCTAAATTTAACTTAAGCTGTTTCCGTAGAGTAAATTTCATTGGTTGACGTAGTAATCCCGGATTTCCGTCATGAGAAACGGAAACTTACGAACAGGTGTTAATGTTTCCAAACATCTATCATTCATACTGCATACAGTTTGCATTTAGATATTCACGTATTTTCTTTTACTTACGATAACAAATTTTGTACAGTGGTACATTTTGTATTTGCGATGACATGTAGCAACCATGCGCCTGTACGATTATACACTGAGTTTTCAGGTGTCCGTACAATGTATTGAGATACATGTATATAGGTCCGTGATTGAGAGAAGAAGAAGATCGATCAGAAGTAAACTATTTGATGCATGTACAGCACGCCTTTCTGGTCTGTGATTAGCTCTTTCAGATATTTTTTCTTTGCATTTATAATAAATATCAGAAAATAAATTGTGAAAGCTATGTGTAAATAGTAAACCGTATTAAAAAGATGTATTTGCATTGCATGCTTAGTCAACTCTGGCCAAGGGGAGACTTGGAGAAATACACAAAAACCACTGGCACTGAAGATTTGTTTGTGTCTGGCCTACTTTCACCAAAACATGCCTAAGTCATTAAATTATCTAAAGGTTATCCAGAAAATGCACCATACGTACAAAGTTGCGTTATTTCCACTGCTCTTTATAATTAGATCTAGACATTTTGGGAGTCCCATCTACAGGAAAGCCAGCAAGATAATTTCTGGATAGACATTTTCTTCTATTTCAGATAGAAAGTAAACTTGAAGCACTCAGAAATTTTCGCTAATTTGGCTTGAAGTCTTTAAAAGAATGGAGGCAAGCACAAAAATTGTTCCACGCATTATTCTTTCAAAGACAGGGGTTGTATTACAATATTAGGACCCACATGTTAACCAGTACTTCTTTAACCATTAACCTGCTGGCAGCAAATAATCCTAAATCACTACCATCGCAGATCATGATCAGCCTGTACATGGATGCTTTCTGATCATGATCTACAGTCTTCACTGTTCACTCAGTAAATGGTTTTAGTGAACACCCAGGGCTTTGGAATAGTTGATGGTAAGTTAAAAGCATATTTAAAATTTTAGCTCCTGGCAAGGGTTAAAAATATTTATACAGATTGTCTTAATTAGTTATTGTCAAATAATTTGCAAACTTTGCATGTTGCAAATACCTGAATATAGAAAAAAGCAAGAAATTCTTATTACCTGTTGCTTTCTGAATACAATTCCTTGATTTGCAAACCATAAAAGACATGATTAGCTACACTTAAATGTCTGGCTATTGTAAGCTCTGTCCTTGTGAAGGTTCTTTACCCGAGTGGCACTCAAACATGTAAGGAAAGTGTAGTTTATACAAATAATTCAAGGTGTGGATATAGAGGCAAGGACCCATCAATCATGCCTGCATCACCAATCTGTCTTGCAATACTTATTCCATGTGGTAGTAGGATCTTTTTTTGAGTGATTCAAAATGCAAACTTTTTTTTTTTTCAATATCCCAAGATGCTCTTACTACTTGAGTGATTAAACATTCTCATGGAATGAAACTGGTATCCCCTAAATGAAATTCGAGATCTGTTAGTAGGCTACGCCAATGGTCATGGTCTTCACTATATTTTCACTACTTGAGGTTTAAAGTCATGGCCAAATTGATAGTTTAAAGGTGCAAGTCAATATCCTTAAATGAACTGTTGCTTATATTTGATTATGATAAAAATGTATAAATATAGATACACCTGATATTGTGTGAGCATAATTTCACAACAATTCAGAAATGTAAAAAGTGAATGAAACACCATATTATATAAGCAAACACGTTTCCCATGATGATTGGAATCTGAAAAAAAGGTAGAAATAGTTTTTAAAATGAGTGAAAATTATAACGGAAGGTGTATTATTTGATTGCAACAGAACTGAAATGTTCGTATGCTGCTGGTGACAAGTGAATCTGGCTTCGTAACCAATGCAGACTGTGACCTGCCTATGTACAATCTGATCATGATCTGCACTGTTGACTTCTGGGTCAGTAATTATTTTAGCGAGTACCGCCTTTGAACAATTAATGGTACTTTCAAAATTAAAAGATGGACAAGTTAATAACAGTAATTGTGCCAGGTATTTTTAGGCTTGGACGGACATTACATTTAAACCAGAGTAAGTACAAGGATTAGCTCACTCCCCAGTCGCACCCTTTACTATCATGCTGAATTTTTTAAATAAATTTGTGTCCGTCTGTCAAATTGGATAGAACCATCGGGTGTCATTAAGGGCTTTCACTCAGATTGGTTGACTTAATAGTAAACAGTATTTATAATATGATTATAATACAACATAGATTGTTTGTACATTATATCAATTATTTGGCAAAGTTTAAAGACAAGTGGTTGCAAGCAAACAGCCTCTCTAGCTTTCATGTACACGTACTTGCCAAACCGAGTCAGAGAAGAAAAAACAGCTGTAGGATATATTTAGCTCATATTATATCATTGCTACAAAGTCTATTTTCTACACCCAACAACTTTTCTAATTTAGTTTTAATAAACTATAATTTACATCAATTGTAGAAGCAAATATTGCAACTTTGGTGCGACCTCTCGGGAGCAAACACTCCTAGGAACACAGAAATGTGTTTGTTGTAGAGAGGTGTTGTTCTGGAGAAGCTGATTCCTTATATAATTGATGTAATGGGAAAGAAAATGTGTCTCTTTTTTCAGAGGTTGTTTGCTCTAGGGAGGTGTCCTTTCCGGAAGGTTGAACTGAACTCTCAGTGACTACTCTCTCTAGTTCCTTCATTACTTTTTAGCAGTAACCCATTACATTGTACAAACATTTTAATTAAGAAACGGATTATAATTAATTCATAGTTTTAGTTCGATTATGATGGTGAATATATAGAAACTACCAACTTTCTTACATTAAGAGACATAGTCGGTAGCAGGGCTCGAATGAATGACCCTCAATCAATGAGAAGTTACAGTGATTTTAAGTCAGTGACTAACTTTCCGACAACAGAGGCTGATGTGGCATCAGTGTCTTTGCCTAACGACACACCTCTTGCATGGGCTAGGATTCTAACTCGGGACTTCCCGTTCCGGAGGCGAACGCCTTAACCACCGAGTTATCAAGGCCCACCTATTAATTATTTTGAAACATACAGTAACTTTATTGTAAACAAGCCCTAGAGCAATGGTAGTGTGTTTATCTCAGGAATAGAGGATCCTGGATTTGATTCCTGTCTCAGGAATGGAGGATCCTGGATTTGATTCCTGTCTCAGGAATAGAGGATCCTAGATTTGATTCCTGTCTCAGGAACGGAGGATCCTGGATTTGATTCCTGTCTCAGGAATAGAGGATCCTGGATTTGATCCCAGTGCAGTGCCTTGGCCTTAGCAACCATATGCAAGACACACTGATTCTAGATTGTCTCTGTCTTCGAGCTTGATTCCATCTGGAGCGAGTCTCAAGAGTGATTAATCTAAGTTGAAAGAACTAGTTTCCCAATTGAGAATAAAGTAGTACCTCTGTTCACTTTATCAGAGCTCTTGTCCTGAAACTGTGCTAGGTTTTTATCTAATGTGAAAACAACAAGCAGTCAGAGTATACTTTGTACTTTACAACAAATTTGTCCTTGAACGGTCCAGACATTATCTTTATTTTACACTGTATGATAACATATCTTTTATCTGTAACATTTAATGTGCTTACAACCCAAACATCATAAAGAAGACAACTGCATTGTAAATGTACACATGCGGTGAATATATAGAGCGAAGGAGACATCAAACTTTCAGGTGCTTTTTTATTAGGAGATTTAAAGGCCTGCACCCTTAATTTGTAGCAAAAACAGACAATTTCTATGGGCATTCTTTAATATGGAACAATTATGAGCAGTTGTATCAGAGACAAAAATACAGTGAAATTTTCTTAATTGAAATATATAGAATACACATGTATATTTGTTTGGAAACAGCAATTCACCATTCCTGTGGGCCTAAATAGCTGTGGTTAGGGCATTTGCCTCTGAAAAGATAGGTCTTGGGTTTGAACCCCAGCCAGACCATGAGGTATGTTCTTAGGCAAAGACACTGATAACATGTGTGCCTCAGTCCATCCAGGCATAAATAGGTAGCAGCAATGAAACACTTGCTGCCTCTCTCCTGCAACCATGGTAACATCTAGAACGAATGATACAGAGTGAATTAATAGGCTAAGGAAGAAATGTTATCGGAATAATGTATTCTAGGGTAGTTACAAGTAATGTTACAGTAATGTATTCTAGGGTAGTTACTAGTAATGTATTCTAGGGTAGTTACTAGTAATGTATTCTAGGGTAGTTACTAAGTAATGTATTCTAGGGTGTTACTAGTAATGTATTCTAGGGTAGTTACATAGTAATGTATTCTAGGGTAGTTACATAGTAATGTATTCTAGGGTGTTACTAGTAATGTATTCTAGGGTGTCTAGTATGTATTCTAGGGTAGTTACTAGTATGTATTCTAGGGTAGTTACTAGTAATGTATTCTAGGGTAGTTACATAAGTAATGTATTCTAGGGTAGTTACTTGCCATGTATTCTAGGGTACTTACATATGTAATGTATTCTAGGGTCATTACATGTGTCTAGATGTATGCAGGATGCCATTTTTTTGTTCAATAGAGGAGGGATTTTGGTATTGATTGCGAAGTTAATTACAATTACATTTAATGAACTAAGTCTTATACAATATAGCATTGCTTAGTGTTGCGTGACTGTTGAAAGTAATTTAGATTTGTAATTTGTAGTATGTATCTAATGGGTGAGTTTTCCACAAGTGTGACCTAGATAAGTTACCATGGTACAAGTTGTGGAGTTGTTTAAGTTGTTACACAGGTATTATGTGCAAAGTGTTATTTATAGTGACCCTTTACATTGATTTTTGAAATGTCAGTAAAAGCAAGTATAAATATATTTGCACTGATGCAGTGATATAATTTACAGATGATGATTTTAAAAGACAACCATTTTACAGGTGATAATTTCATTTAACTCATATTGTTCGTTACAGTATATAGTTTTCTTATAATATATGTATTACATGTTTGCAACCTTACGCAAGTGACTTGTGGGTGTAGTGGTTAGTATGGAAGATTTCTGTTCCTGACAGCGGAACCATTTTTTTTCTTTCGATTTCATTTCACTTTCATTGTTTCACTTATTCGTCCAACACTGCTATATAATTTCCTTGTCCTTAAACTAAAATAAACTTGTATAAACAATACCATATCCTTAGGTCTGTATAGTGATAGAAATAATGATGAGAACACAGTTGGAATTTTAGTCATTGCTTTAATATGTACAAATTAAATAAACAGATCTGTAAAGGTAACAAGGGGGCCATGATGGCCCTATATCACTCACCTGAGAACCATTGCTCAAAAGGGTCACCTTAGGAACTTTAGTGTAAAATGATTTATAAATTACACCAGGACCAAGTTGTTTGCAATTTAAACCAGCTGTTAAGACAACCATTGATAAACTTTAAACTGAAAAACTAATTCTTGGTGCGAAACACTAGTGGAATGTTTTAATTTTACTTTAAAGTGTTTTAGATCCTCTTTCTCGTGAAAGCACACATTTGTTTTTATAAGTCTCTTAAAACTGTAGAAATATAATGTAAAAGTTAACCGACTGCTTAATAGTCAATTAAAAACTCGAACAACGGACTCCAGCTGTTTAGGAGAAGTAATTTAATGATTTCTCTATTTTTAGCACTGGCAGCTATCTTGTGCAACTGAGCGGAACAGTTTAAGCATTTTGAAGGAGGGTCACATGAGGAACATTTGTGTGAAATAATTTCAAAATCAGAACAACCATTTAAGAGTTGTTTAAACATTTTTCTTTTTTTAGCCGTGGTGGCCATGTTGTGAAACGGACCAAAATGGTCTGAGCAATTTTGGGAGAGGGTTAAAAATAATTTCAAAACCAAATCCACAGTTTATGAGAAGTTGTTTAAGGATTTTTCTATTATTAGCCCTGGCGGCTTTCTTGTGAAACAGTAAAGGGTCATGCGACAAACTTTTGTGTGAAATTATTTCAAATTCGGACCAGCTGTTTAGAAGGTGTCCTTTAAAGGTTTTTTCCTATCATTAGCCTTGGTGGCCATCTTGTGTAACAAAGCAGAATGTTTTAAGCAATTCTGGTAGGAACATTTCTGTGAAACTGTTTCAAAATTGAATCAGCTGTTTAGGAGAAAATGTTATAGATTTTTCTATTTTTAGCTCTAGTGGCCTTTTTTTGCAGTAGAGCAGAACCGTTTGAGCACTTTTGGTAGAGGACCATCCAAGGAACAATCCTGTGAAGTTTGGTTCAAATTGGCCAAGTGGTTAAGGAGATGTCATTTCAAGCTATTGTTGACAATGACGAACATCAAGCAGTCACAATAGCTTACCCTGGCACTTTGCGCCAGGTGAGCTAAAAACAAGGTGGATAACATCTGCAATGTTAATACTTTCACATGTGTAAAGTCACTAAACGGTCAACCCTATGCTAATGCACAATGCTCTAAAATGCAATAATTACAAATCGTTCAATTTTTTTATTAAATGTTCAATTCAAATGATGTAAACCAATCAAACATGATGTTATAATTAAGGTGCGTTAGAATACTTTCTGCTAACAAGCAACCTACCTACCAAGTTTGATTTAAACTGACCACTGTTCACTAGTTCAAAAGTTAATTACGAAATAATATCCATTCCAGCAGTGTCCATCATCTGTTCTGATGCACAGTAATTTAACCACAAAGTTTATAACTAAGCATCAGAACGACAAAGAGTTGTTTATTACACTATAACAATGCTGAAAAGGGATATTATTTTTATTCTAACATGACCAGATTTTACAAAAGCCAAATAAATGCCATTTGTTATTTTCTATGTGGATATAAATTTAATGTCGTGCAATAAAATATAACCTTATTTTTGATGTCATGCCTGCCTGTGTGTCAACACATTGTTTATTGCAAAATAAAACCTAAATATTCTTCTCTTTGTATATTGAGACAAAATCATAAGCCACGTTAGAATAACCAGTAACACAACTTATGATGCCTGCTTTCATTTGGTTCATCTTATAACCACCCTGTTGGAAAACCAGGTTTATAGCACTTAAATTGGGTTTTATCTCCATATTCCAAAATAGCTAACATTTGAACATTTTTATATCAACAATGTAACATAATTTTGTTCATGACTTTGCAAGTTTTCTGCTATACAGTATAACAATGGCTACTGTACACTATAAATGTGCAATGTTTCAACAAGGATTAAATAATTTATACACTATAATTCCTAACTATGTCGTTTCAACATAAAACTTTAATCTAAAACATGAACAAGTAATGCAAAAAGAAAAATAACTTTAAATAAGATTTGATTAATCAAAGACTCATCCCAGTGGTCAAGTATTCAAGGTTTTATTAAAATCACTAATTCTCTAATTTATCGAAGGTCATGGGTTACTTGAAAAAGATGGAAATTTTCTAGCATTGGCTGTGAATCTAGTACAAATCCTTCTAAAGAATCCTGGTGAAGTAAATTACAGGCCAGTAAATAACAGAAATACTGTTGAAACAGGCACTAATCCCCAATAGAAAACAAGACAATAATCAGAACCTCTTGAACTTGTTATGCAATCTAGCTCCAGTTTACAAATAATAATGCTAAAGATTATGTACAACAAATAAGCCAATAAGTCTGGAATAACTAGGGCTATCACTGTTGTGATTAAATACCCCCGCAATAGCACTTTTTACATTGGCTTCTTTTTTAGTTATACCACAATTTTACTAATTTCGCCACCATAGCAACCACAACTTTGGTCCTGAATACATAATGAAATGATGTCTTGCACATTTACTATTTATGGTATTTATGTGTACAGACACTTATTACAATCCCTTGAAAACTGAAAGAAGAGCTTGCTCCCTAAATGACCTATGATATATGAAATTTATGCAATACAAATATCCAAGTTAAAAAATGCATAACTCTGCAGCACCTTACTGGATACACACTAAAACTGCGTCCTGCAAATCTACTATTCATAATTTGTACCAATATTCAGTGCAATCCTTTTAAAACGGATGGACGAGTTCACTCTACAAACTACCTATACTACATGAAATTTAAACAGTTCAAAGGGGCATAACTTTGCAAGACCTTGATGGATGCACACACAAATTGTACCTTGCATATTGGCTATTCATGTAGATTGTTTGTGCGAATATCCATTGCAATTCTTTAAAAACCGTAGGAGTTCACTCCATGACCTAAATAAGATGTATGCATAACATTTATTCAAAGGAGAACAACACCTTGATGGATACAAGTAAAAAATGGGTACTTGTGGGGAATATGTGTACCACTATTCAAAGCAATCCTTTGGAAAATGAAGAAGGTGGTTGCTCAACAAACTACCTGTGTTTTAGAAGTAGACGGACCTGCTGACTGCATAAAAGTGAACTGACCACATAAAAGTGGACCGACCGACAGGGTGATTCCAGAATATCCCTGAAAACTTTGTTTGCAGAGGTATAACAACAAGACATAATGTAATGCTGAAACTTTGATTTCAAATCATGCAAGTTAACAAGAAATGTTTTTTAACATTAATGCCCTCCATTACTACACTGGGTCAAATGTTATTATGATAAAGACCTTTTTCTCTTGCACTAAACGTCACTGTGACCTAAACTTTTCACAAGACAGAAATTGTCAGCACTGTGCAAAAATGTCTATTGCATCTACAGCATTATGTTACCACCGTATCAGACAAATTGAACAAGATGAGGTTTTCCTATTAATGACGCAGTACGTTTAGGTTGAACTTCAAACATTTTGACAGCAGACGTTTGTAATTAACACTTTAATTTTGGCTTTCACACAGCCAATGTGTCATATGTATTTAAAAGTGCAAAACAAAATTACTATATTGTGTACTCTGTACATTGTACAACTGTCACAGACTGATAATTATTAGGGTATTTACGATGATACATACTGTTTTTTAATAACAGAAACTAATTTCAACATATCACTTTATCGACACGCTTACTTTTGATGAATTGACCACAGACTCATGATGGGTCACCAATTTGTTCCAAGCAAAAAAATATATATCAACATCAAATTTATCGTCATGGAAACCATTTGGTTTCCCGTATGGTGTAAGGGAAATGGACTGTTTCAACATCAGCAAAACAATATACCCCTGGTTTGGGAGGAATCAAATATGCATATTGTTCTATTTAATTATCAAATAATCTACTGTTGCAAAATTAATTGTCTCCCATCAGAGCTCTTAAAACATTAATCATATAATGACATCACTATGTAACAAATGAAATGGTATGTGACATCACTATGTATCAAATAACATGACACACTTACACTTTACATATCATATGACATAACTGACTACAAACACTAACAACTGACAGCATGCTGAATTTTATACAATGTAAGAAATGATTTGGTGGTCCCTGTTACTTCAGTGAACATGTACAAATCATCCACACAATACATACACAAGGTATAATGACAAAAATAACGTTACAGACCAATCACAAGAATCAGTTTGATTGTTCACAAGATGTTATCTAAATTTAGATTGTCAAGAGAAAAACTAGGAGTTTTAAATCAAATTTGTTGTGTTTTACACTCCTATTAACAGGACTTCGTGGATTTTAACATGAAGAGTTAACACTTAGTGTTCAACAACACTGATCCACTTAAAGGTCCACTACTAAGCGAAAATTAAGTGACAGTTATTTTAATGGCAAGTACATAACCTTATGCAAGACACTAAATAATGGAGATTGGCAGGTTAACATTTACAGAAAGTGTTTGGAACACGATGAAATCGACAAAATGACCACCCAGGTCTTTTTAACTTTCTTCATAATGCATAGAAAAATAATTGTACATGTACTGTGATTTATTTAGAATTTCTACATACCAACTTTCATTTTTTATTAAAAATAACTTATTTCTGTGCTTTTTAAAGTATATTTGAATTTTCACTTTCCTTAGTATGGTGTATTGGACCTTTAATACAGTATCTTTCTCTTTTTGTTTTCAATTTTCTTTCTTTCTATTTTAAAATTCAGTATTTACTGTCTCTTCTTTGTCTATTAAAACATTTTCTTGCCTTATCAAACGTGCAGACATTTACCTACCAAGGGTTTAACACCATACAGGTCTAACTTACATCTTACAGGGATAGACTCCATACTGTTTCACTTTAAATCCTCAAATATCAGTCCATACATTAACACTTATCATCAATTAATTTCTTTCCTACTAGCCCTTACCCTGCTTGGGAGTGATCATGATCTGCACTGTTAGCTATACAGTCACCACAATTCCACCCATTTGAACAATCAGCAATGGTACAGTCCAAACGGTAAAATGGACCAATCTATTTTACAAGTTCAGCGAGGTAAGAGCTCCGACACATAAAGTCTATACACTGCAGCCCTAATGAAACAACAAATAAGTAAATAGAGCATAAACAGTAAATCAAATAATTTTCATGCCAACCTGTTCCCGTTCTGACTATATGGGTTGAACAAAGCAACTTTCAAGTCTTATTTCTGATGTATGGAAACACTTCTTCACACACTCTAGAATTCATGCAAAATAAGTTGTACACAAAAATAAGTTGTTCACAAAAACGATTTGGCTATGATTATGCTCCATCAGCTGAACACTTGACATATTGCATTTACCCCTTATTGTACAACATAATTGACTGGTGCATAACATTACACTATAATACATGTCTTCATCTAGTAACAGCAACTCTGTACAGTAAGTGAAGACTGGATAACACTTAAAAATCTAAATTTAAAATCATTTTTGCAAAATCAGTCTAACCATTAACAAGAGCTGTCACATGACAGCACGCTCGACTATTCGAAAGCTTGTTGGTAAAATGGGGTTTTTGTCTAAGAACAGGAGTATTGTGTAATTGTCTATAAGAATTAAGGTCAAAGATATGAAACTTATTCAAAAGACCTTTGTAAATGTACATTGCATTCAAGGCCTTACTCTGGATTCTGCAAGCCAACTGGAGGGAGGATGGGGGGGATAATTACAAAGAAATACATGACCTTGTATATTTGATCATGAATAATTTTGTAACTTTTCAAAATTGATATGTATAGAATTAAAAAAGCATGACCGCTTCATGCTGCATAATTATTCTATGACATTTCAAAAGAAAGCCATTTTGAGTATTTCCATTTTAGTCTGGAAAAACTGCGACAAAATTCTAAGTTAAAAAGGGCATAAATATGTCAAAAATCAAAAACATTGGTGAAGATGTTGACAGTAAATACGTTAGATAGTATTCTATCTTTAACAAAACATTCAAAGTTAAAAAGGGACACAAATCTATCAAAAATCAAAACAGAGTTATGGGGATTGTTTCCTCAGGTGTAGATGTTGATGGTAAACATATATTTTGAGTTTCAAGTCAATACCTTATATAGTATTCAAGATATTTGAATTTACAAAAAAAAATACCAAAACTTATAAGTTAAAAAGGGGCATAAATCTGTCAAAAATCAAAACAGAGTTATGGGAATTGTTTCCTCAGGTGTATAATGTTGATGGTAGACACATACTTTGAGTTTCAAGTCAATACCTTTGATAGTATTCAAGATATTTGAATTTACAAAAAAAAATACCAAAACTTCTAAGTTAAAAAGGGGCATAAATCTGTCAAAAATCAAAACAGAGTTATGGGAATTGTTTCCTCAGGTGTATATTTTGATGGTAGACACATACTTTGAGTTTCAAGTCAATACCTTTGATAGTATTCAAGATATTTGAATTTAAAAAAAACTTTAACCAAAAATTCTAAGTTAAAAAGGGGCATCAATCTGTCAAAAATCAAAACAGAGGTATGGGGATTGTTTCCTCAGGTGCAGATGTTGATGGTAGACACATACTTTGAGTTTCAAGTCAATACCTTTGATAGTATTCAAGATATTTGAATTTATAAAAAACTTTAACCAAAAATTCTAAGTTAAAAAGGGGCATCAATCTGTCAAAAATCAAAACAGAGTTATGGGGATTGTTTCCTCAGGTGAAGATGTTGATGGTAGACACATACTTTGAGTTTCAAGTCAATACTTTTGATAGTATTCAAGATATTTGAATTTATAAAAAACTTTAACCAAAATTTCTAAGTTAAAAAGGGGCATCAATCTGTCAAAAATAAAAACAGAGTTATGGGGATTGTTTCCTCAGGTGAAGATGTTGATGGTAAACATATAGTTTGAGTTTCAAGTCAATACCTTTGATAGTATTCAAGATATTTGACTTTATGAAAAACTTTAACCAACGCAGACGCCGACACCGACGCCGACGCTGGGGCGAGTGCAATAGTCTCCTTATTCTTCGAATAGTCGAGCTAAAAATGCTGATAGTTGTAACTGTATGTTTTTATTTTTACATTCTTAAACATGTTAAAAGACAGCACACCAAAAATGCCTGCAGTGGGAAAGGTATAAAACACCGATTTGATTCCTTGCACAAATGTTTATTACACTACCTCAGGACCGGTTTAACCAGTATTGAACGCCAGTATTGAACTCATATTGACCGGTCGATTGCCAACACTGACTACCTGTCTAGAAATTTCTACACTCATTCGCATTCATTAAAATGTTTACATACAAAAAATGGATAATTTTATTTTGCTGAAGTTGATGGTGCATCAGTCTGTTCACCATTTACACGGATAAAATCCAAAATGATTTTTTCTATATTCTCCGGATCACCATAATCGAAATCTGGTACTATGATTTTCAACAGCTGCCAGATGTTATCCTGAAGACCTTTGAGAGTTTTCTGAGTGTCACTTAGATCTTTCTTTGTATCATCTAACTCTCTAGCTTTTTCCAGCAAAACTTGTTTCTGGTCTGTTGGACACAGTTTAAGGAGATCAACCTCTTCCGGACTAGCAAATTTCACCACTGTTGGAACTGTCTGTGCAGCCTTATGAACAAACACCTTTTCTTCTTTACTAATTATCTTTTCTTCTTTACAATGTTCCTTTTCATCTTTCATATCATCCTTGTTTTCAACATCCATTTCAGTGTCATTTAATTTCTTATCTAACTCTTCTTTATCTGGTTTCACATCCTCGTCTTTCATTTCTGTGTAATTCACACTTCTGGCACCTTTCTTGGTACTTTCTTTTTCTATATTTTTCTTTTCCTTGCAGCCCTTTATATTGCTAATATCAACACTTTCATCGTCTTTCTTTCCTGTTGTCTGATCATCTGTGTTTACCTTTTCATTTTGATCTTCAGATCTACCACTTTCTTCTGCAGTTTCACCTTTCTCTGGCGTCATTTGATTTTGGTCATTTATATCCCTGTCTTCTGAACTTACATCAGCGTTTGCTACATTTTCAGATAGAGCATCACTTTTTTCTTTTGCTCCATCTATCTCTTTAACATTCTCATCAGTTTTACTAGAAGCTGATGCAGAATTATCTTCTGATGTTTCTGCAGTTGTTTTTACCTGAGAGGCAGTTTTAGTACTTTTATCAGTTTTCTCTGGACTTTCAGCTGTTACAACACTACTGTCTATTTCAGTCACTCCTTCCATTTCCTCCTCATCCAAAGTGAGATCTACAACACTATCATTAACTCTAACAGAGACAAAAGAACCATCTTCAGTTTTGATTTTTGTAATTTTTCCATTGCTTCCATCACTGGTGTTACTTTTTCTTTTCTGAGGTGGGCGGAGACCGTGGCTGCCATAATAAAATACAAAAAAAAAAGTTATATCTTTTCACCAAAAAACGATATAAAACAAATGCATGTTCATGAAATACAAAAGAAGTCAAAATGCAGGACTGAGTATACACTGTGTGTATAGCTCCTTGGTTCCACTCTTAAAACAAGGTAAAAGGCTATTCAGTTATTAAGCAAGAACTGTCCATAAAAGTGCTAGAACAGGCTTGTGTTTTATTTAGTGAAATCTAGGAAGTTCTACATGTATTAACAGGGCATGATGATTTTCGTTAAAATACAATTTAGAAATATGGGACTTTATGCTAATTTGTCTTGAAAACCTGTGTGAAGTTTCATTCAAGTATCTCTTTTAGTTCCGAGGACAGCAACTTGCTTATCAAACTTTGACCAGGAATTCAAATCTAAAGAGAGGCAAACTTGTGTCAAAATTCATCCAAGAGTTATAGGACTTTGATGTTGATCAATATATTCAATACTGAAAATTGGGTTATTTTCAAGTGATGAAAATTGAGTGAACTGTGAGTGACTGATTTACAAATTTTATATCTTCACGAAAGATAATTCTCTAAAAGTAAATCTATGTGACATGAATCTGTTGTGACATTTTTAATTAGCGAAGCTGGAAATTTGGGAAAACAGGGAAAATTAAATCACCGCAAATATAACCCAGTTTACAGTACATCTGGAGAGATAACAGCTTGAGCACAACTTTTAACCAAATATTCCCCAACTTCAAAAGGGGCATAACTCTAAAATGTTCTTTACAGAGTCATGTGACCTGTCACATTCATGCATCCTGTCACAAACATGTCAAGTTTAACACTCAAAAAGTCTCAGCCACCCATGCCCTGTCACAAACGTGTCAAGTTTAAAGTTAATAACTTTGATAGTAAACAAATTATTGGCATTTGAAAAAAAACAGACAATACATACAGCGATTGCAATAGTACCACCAAGGGTTGTGTAAAATATTCTTGAAATAGACAAGCTAAAAATAACTTTTATACCTGCTTGATGACACTGCTGAACTGCTGGTACCCGTCATACTTTTAACCTTCTCCTGTAAATTCTGAAACAAAGTACGGACACATAGAATATGAATATTTTTCTTGAGATTACAGCATGTTTAAATGATAGTTAAGTCAGTTACAAGTGTGCAGTTAGCCTTACCATCTTTCCTGGGAAAGACAAATACTAGACTCCCATCCTACACAAGAAACTGACAACTTTCTAACATCAAGAGTAAGGTAGGTTTCCGGTCTCAAAACAATAACACTCAATCAGTGACTTCAAGTCACCGTAACTTGATCATTGAGGCAGGTAAAAATATTAACACAATGAATATATATACCAAAAGTCTACATTTCTTTCCTCTGTCAAATTAATAATGACTCAAAAACTCAGTTTATTTATACCAATTTATTTATATTTGCTCTATATTGCGAAACAAGAACAAGTTCATACAACTTATATTAATCACTCTCTTGCTTTGATATTGTTTATCCTTGGATATTTAATATTGTGAACAATAAAACATTCAACGGTCTTTTTTGATAGCAACAGAGGTTACTGCTGCAGCCATCTGGCAATACTATCAAACATTGGAGACTGTTTATGCATGATTCAATTGTACCTTGGTTGCAATACTCTTAATACTGAACCATGCTATTACTTTGCTTGCAATACTGATATGTTTATCATTGGAGAGGAAAAACTGCCTACATTATGAGATCTTGCCATACCTTGCTTGCAATATTGTTTATCCTCAATGATTCCGCCATACGTAACATCGCTGTTGATTTGTGTTCTATCTGTTGTTTCTGATGTTCCAGCTGTTTTATCGTCTTCTCCTGCATCGCCATCTTCTCTTGATACACCTGTAAGGATTTCTTTGCCCTCTCCAGATCAGCTACTGTAGGCTTCCTGTCTACTCTATCCTGACTAGATGATACTTCCTGTTTATACATGTATAAGACTTTATATAATATCTATCTTTTTTTCCTTTAAACACCTGTTTTCCATTATCAGCAGATTCTTTGTACCAACCATCAGATGCTGAGAGGAATGTACAGCTCTATATTACAGCCATCCACTTTCTAACATAAACAAATCAGGTGGTACCAATGCCTTATTGTACAGTCGTCACTTATTACGAAATTTAGAGATTTCAAGCCAGAGACTTCAACCTTTTTACCATAGAAGTGTGTCTTCTGTCCACATTCTGTAATCTCTGTATGATTAAATCATTACTTTTTTCACTTCAAACAGAAATGGAGCATCAACTGAAGATTTTCAGTCAAACAATGGTTTATTAGTCTAAATGTTTCAAAGATTTTTTTAACACTTTCACCTCATATAAGCTTAACTTACCTCAAGTGCTGTCTCTTTTCTGGTAAGTTCTTTAAATTTACTCTTTAAAATCTCTTCTTTCCGTTTTAGTTGTTCCTCTTTGTCTTTCAACTTTCTCTCCTGAAATTATTTCAAAGGAAGTGAACAAAACAGATATATAAAAATCCCTGTCTTCAACTCATGGCTTGTTGGGGATGATGAAATAAGACTACAAACTGACCCAACAAATCAAGATATCCCTCATTCTTTGACAGGAAGTATTTGATGCTAAGAATTGGGTCATCTGTATGACCTAACCTATATATGTATTTTAAAACATACATAAACTTATATTAAACAATGAAAACAGAATACTCATTATCATCAGTAAGTTACTGCAAATTGGAACTCCAATTTCACGAAAATAAGTTGAAAAGGCTTCGTAACATATACAACATTTATGGACTTTTAACAATTTCAACTGAAGGACCTCAATGTATCACAATGGAAATCATCTTGTTGGTCAATCCTAGCTGACATAGCAATTTTTCCACTTTGACAACAGGTGATACAAAATATACAAAAACAGTCACTAGACTTACCTCTATAAGCTTTGCCTGTTTGTTTTTCTCTGCCCTAGAAAAGATATAACATTTTAGTATATTTAAATAGTTCCATTTCAACACTTGTAATGAAATAATGCACTTCTTTGGAAGCAATGAAATATGTACAGAAAAATACCATTAATGAATGATGCAAAGTTGGACAACATGCTCCACTTTGTGTCAGTTCATGGAGTCAGTTTTACATTACCTGGTAAACAGTAACCATCATTCTGACTAAACTGGCAGTGAAATTTAAATGATAATGGACTATGCCTTTTTTACTTTCATTCTCACGCGTCTACTGTTCAACAACAACAAAGACCTTTATAACTGAATAAATGTCTATATATTTAACGCCAATTTCATTGCTATTTCATTCATGTACAAGGCCCACACTTCACCATACCATTGTTCCTCAGAAGGACTGTTACTTAGTAACTGCGACAAAAAAACACATGTGACAACAATTTTTCTGTATTGGCGACAAAAATATTTCGAAATAACTTCTAATTTTAAGTATTTTGGTAATATTTGACGATTTTTTGCAAAAATGGCGAGAACTGAATACCCCAGGAAGAAACCTGTTACTGGACTCGTATCTACCACCAGAGGATGCCAACAGTTTATGGATGAATACACAAGATGAATACACAAGATGAATACACAAGAACTTACTGAGTCTTCTTGTAAGTTTTACGATATGTCGGCTGAAGTGCTTCGTCATCGTATCCTCTGGTTCTTCTGGAATGTCACAGCGACTGAAAATACACCAATCAACTTGATTCACACTTTAACTCATCTTAAATTTATTTTTACTTAACCTTACACTATTTCCTGCAAATGAATATTTAGTTGCTTTTTCAGTTGAAATTTCTCTTGAAACATATGACAGTTCATGGATTTATGATATACTGCAATTTTGTGGGAACTTTCATTTGTTGATTTCATTTCTTTTTATAGAAACTGGTATGGTCAGAGAAGTTTTTACAAGTTAACAGATCCAGTATTATTCCACCTATCCTCCAAGTCCCACATTAGTGTCAAATGAACACTGATGCTTTTGACAGCAATCACCGAAGTGCTAAAATCATGGTGACAATATTTATACATAACCTTAAGTCATCCATTTGCATGACTTATGGCAACAATTTGTTATTTGTCTTAAGCCAGCATGCAGCATGTCTAAATGATAGATACAAACATCAACAGGAACAACAGAGGTTATCAACCAAGTGTACAAAGTTTATCTCCCAAAGAAAAAACTTTTTGTTTTCCGTGATCAGATTTATGGTATTTTGTCCTGACAGACTTTGTTTGTCCTCAACCTATGATTCCAACAATAGAAATTGCTTTTGGAAATTTTCAGAGTATTTTAACAGGGTGCTGCACCCCAGGGCCTATTTTTTTCCTTCCCCTGGCATCAATTTTGCCACCAATTTCTGCCCTTTTGATGTATGCAAAAGAAAATAAAGTATACACATCTCTGACAAACTGTTATCCCCATTTCAAAATAAGATTTTTGCTGCTTAATGCAAAAATTTCAATTTTATAAGACATTTTCTGATTCCTGTAAACATAAGCTTACTTAAATTCTGACTATTTTAACTTTACCCTGATGGTGATAAGATCGATTATTTCCTTCAAGAAATATATCGTATTTATTCTCAACTTTGTCAGCGTGCATAGTTACCGAGTGACGTCACAAAGGTATTGTTCGGGACACTCGGTTAATTACGGAATTATGTAATATTCGGAATTCTCGGCACCTGCGCAGGTATATAAGGATAGATCGTCTGAATTCCAGCCTTTCCGGTTTTGTCTGCATGCAGCATCACCCGCGTCTCTTTGTCAATTATTACTGTATGAATAAGTGGTTCTACATTCGTGACTGTGGGCATCTGATCATGATCTACACTGTCCACTACTCAGTCAGTAAAGTTTCACTCAACATCCCTCTGAACAATTAATGGTGCAGTCCAAAATGAATGACAGACAAGTTCATTTTAGAAATATAGTGGTGTAAAGGTTAACAAAGAATAACAGTAGAATGTCAAACAAAATCCAGTCTATCTACGTACTTGAAATGTGCATCAGGATTGAGGTAGCAATACCATTTGTCTGGCAGTTTTTCTCTATACCCTGTAGGTAGACGTCGCCAACTGAGGCAATTATCACACTGAGCCCAGGTCCAATCTGGCAGCTGGGACCTAGAAGGAAAATATAAATGTTTCAACTGTCTAATAATAACTACATTGGAATCTCAACAGTTTTGAAGACATTTTTGTAATGAATGCTCCATCAAAGCAATGCTTAAACAGTTATCCATATCTACTGTTTTCTCTATTGTTCTTTATTGAAAGACGTTCTTGTAACAGACGTTCAAACAAAGTGATACTTTTGTTCTCTCTATTGAAACAACAGGTAAATTTTTTTTAGCAATATAACATACTGAATGAATAGAATTTACAGTTATCTATTGCCCACCTTGCCACAAAAGTACCAAAACGTAAGCCAAGATGCACAAACTACACCAACATTGCTGCTGTGACAAGTATGTCGAGCCCATTGCAAGCTGGGCTTTACAACAATAATATGGATGCTTTTCCTGTATATGTCACCGGAA
Source organism: Saxidomus purpurata (assembly GCA_022818135.1). NCBI lineage: Eukaryota > Metazoa > Mollusca > Bivalvia > Venerida > Veneridae > Saxidomus > Saxidomus purpurata. The sequence goes on along the minus strand of JAFMSR010000003.1, from coordinate 1,592,045 downwards.
AGCGTTCAGTTCTCGAGAACTTAGACAATAATTAGCGCTAATGAGTGCTCTCGCGATAAGAGTCCTAAGAGGTTATGCAGAGATCTGGCGATTTTTAGCTCAGATAACCAATTCATGTACAAAAGCAGAATCAACTGTGAAAGAGTGAGAAAGATGGATATAACTGTGCTACAGACCAAATTAAGATACAGAAACTTTAGCTCCAATGCTCAGACGAGTTACATGATGGCCGTTACAAGATAGGGATAAAGCTCAACCCAAGCACCTAAATTACATCATTAATCATTTAATGTTTGTTGTCACTGACAAGGTATATCAGATAAAAATAGTGTTGAAGACTATATATGTAAACTATCAATAGTTTCAGTTTAATTAACTATAACTTACGCCTGAACCGTCTTTGCATTTGGATTTTCACACTGCGTCTTCTCATAAAAGTAGTCATTCAACTTGTTTGCTGCATTCTGCATAAACGCTCTGTAAATAAACATTGTGTGATACAGTAAAGATAAGTTCTGACAAACTAAACTTACTTAAAGATATTAAAATTATTTTGAAGATCAAGCAAAGTACAAAAAACATGAATATCAAATGTTTTCTTGGTGGTTCAATACCTGTTTCAGAAGTATTTGTTCCCAGGAAGGCCCAGTGCTTTACTCCATTCCTCTACAAGAAACTGCAAACTTCCTCATATATTAGGCCCAGCTGGTAAATGGGCTTGAACCCATGACCTTCAATCAGTGAGAAGTGTAGTGTTTACAAATCACTGACCCAAGCTACTCAACCACAAAGGCGGGAAAACAAATTATGATGGCTAAGTTTATTGATACCTTAATAAACAATCAATTATAAAGCAAAGTTAGCCTTTTTTTGATATCAAAATACAAATAGTAACAAAATATTGTTGAACCAGCGTTAGACAGTAAGGAAAATAATCAAACAAAAGCAGGCATTTTAGGCAGACGATTTCTTCCAATCGGGTAATTTAACAAGAGGGCCATGATGGCCCTTTATCGCTCACCCGAGTACAACTGCTTTTAACAAAGTTGCTAGAAATCATCGAAACAACCTTTCTGACAAATTTCCAGGATATTTTTGGCTGAAAATGTTACCTCCAGAGTGTTAACAAGGTTTTTCCATATTCAGGCTGTGTGACCCCGTTTTTGACCCCAGATGACCCATATTCGAACTTGGCTAGAAATCATCTTAACAACCTTTCTGACAAATTTCCAGGATATTTGGGCTGAAAATGTTACCTCCTAGAGTGTTAACAAGGTTTTTCCATATTTGGGCTGTGTCCCCTTTTTTTACCCCAGGTGACCCATATTAAAATTTGAGCTAGAAATCAACCAAACAACCTTTCTGACAAATTGCCAGGATATTTGGACTGAAACAGTAGCCTCTAGAGCCTTAACAAGATTTTTTCTATTTTTGGGTCATGTGACCTAGTTTTTCATCCGAGATGACCCATATTTGAACTCGTCCGAGTAATTACTGGGACAAACATCCTGACCAAGTTTCGTGACAATTGAGGCAAAAATGTGACCACTAGAGTGTTAATGAACTAAGTGTGGACGGACGACGGATGGCGGACATTCATCGATCCTAATAGCTCACCCTGAGCCAGCTCAGGTGAGCTAAAAAGGTTATTAATTATTTACTTATTAAGCAAATTTGCAAAATAAATGGAAACAAGCATTTTCATATTGCAGATACTGAGTACATGTAAATGTGGAAAGAAATCTTGCAAAATCTTGCTTTTTTAAAATAAAATTGGTGCATTTGACTGGACTAGAAAGTTATGCAAAATGTAACGAAAATTATGGTAGATATGTTTAAATGTGAAATAACTTACAAGTATTTATCTGTCTTGTTGAAATCCTGTTTGTTATGTATAGGTTCAAGAAAGTTGGCCTCAACTACCCCTATCACTCCTACACCATGGTCATTTGCCTGTAAAATACAATTAACAAGAATGTAATGATGGCCCTGTAATGCTCACCTTAGTACCACTGCTCATAGACATGGCCTGGGTCAAGGTCACAGAGACCCAAACCTCACACATACATAATTATATAGTGGAAATGTATCATTCTTAACTCAGACGAGGTCAATTTTGACGCCAGAGGTAGAGGACTATTACACCATGCTACAAACCAAATAGTTAAGCTCTTAGCCTTGAAGTTTGTGACAATATTTTTAAGTTTCTTTTAAGTACATATCTATGTGGATGACACAACTCCTGTGGATACAGGGCGTTTCGAAATGCTCACCATGAATACAATATGTTCAAGTCAGCTAAAAACATGAACAGGTAACAAAGTACAGCCAAACCTATGAAAAAAAGAGCCCACACCAGAAAGGAGATATGAGCGGTCTTTGTTGATGGGTAGTATTTATTCAAATGTGTTTTTACTATAAAATATGTAACATACTGTTTTTCTCCCTGCTTGTATTTACATGTAGGGTGGTGTTTATTTGTAGGTTGTCTTTAACACAGATTTGACTGTACTGAACAAATGATAAAAGTTTAACATTCAATAAACAAAGATAGAAACAATGTTTTAATTTGTAAATTACTTGAGACTCTATAGTAAGCTCTTTTCTTGATTTTCTGAAACCTTTTTCAACGTGCCGTATCTGGCCTATAACTGCACGTCTCTGAAAATCAACACTTTTCACAAGCTGTATGCAGCCTGCAAGCAGGTGTCACATACATTCTTAACCTGTCAATAGTACATCCTTGTTACACTAGAAATGGACAACATCCAAATTAATTGAATTAAACTTATTTTACTCAATACAAATACATGTAATCATGTCATTTTAGTATTTTGCATTTTTTTCATTTATACTTCTCGACTGATTAGATTTACTGTTATATATGGAATACTAATTAGGGTTAGGTGAATACTTGCGCTGAAGTAAGAGCCACATATCACATGTTACTGAACCATCCTGAAACCTGAACCAAGTTAGTCAGGTGAAGAAACACCAAGTCGGCTACAGAAACTCACGAGATTCAGTAACTCAACTCAAAATGAGCAATCATAAATCTAAAATATTCATACATGTACAATGAACTCAAAAGTTTTAATTCATGTGTGAAACCCAACCATTCAAGTACATGTACCATTACTAATTTTGTCAGACAGGGAATAACTTACTATTCCATTCCTAAATTTCATGCGAAACAGTCACAAATCTGAAAATACTCATAAATGTTGTTAAGTCTAAACTTACATGATAAATCCTATTTTCAGGTGTCAATTATGACGGGGGATTTTCTTTAAGTAAACTGTGAAAGACACAAACTATCTGTCAGAACTACAACGTGTCATACCTGTTTTTGACAGCCAATTTTCTCATAAGCCCGAATCAGCCGGTTTTTGTGATACATCATAAGTCCGTAACTATCTGGCTCCTTGTCGTTTGTAAATCCAAACGTCAGCTTTATAGGTCGGCTCTGCACATGTGTCAAGGAATAATTCACCTGTACTTTTTGATGTACAGTAACCTGTACATGTTATATATATTAAATGGCCTTTGAAAGGTTCACACGCACTATAATAAGTTTATTTATCAATGACCTTGCGCCAGTCAAAGGTTGAAGTAGTATTACCTACCAAATACTACTACATGTATAGTGCATCATAATTTAAAGGAAGTAATCAAACAGTGATTTAGAGTCAATATGAAGTGAAAATTTTCAAAAGTATTATTAAAGTATATGTACAATGTATACAAAACAATGTATACAAAAGGAATGACATTATGTAATGATGGCTCTATACCTATATTGTAAGATTTATTTGCCATTCAATCTGGTTTCAAGATAAGTACTAATAACTATGTATAAATTCTTTCTTTCATATTTTCAATGCATTCACTGCCCTTATATAATCTTACTTGTAGATAATCAATGTAGATGCATGCCTTTCTTTCATACATGTTGCTCCTACACGAAAAAGCTTTGTCAGGAAGTTTCTTATTTTTGCAATATCATCAGAAAAAAATATACGCTACCTTTTTATTTAAAAAGCTACCTTAGGAATGTTTTTGTACCAATGACCATCAATTTTATACAAAGGATACAAGCCATGTTGGTTTATAAACATCAACTTCTGTCTGTGATAGAGATTTTGAGATCAACTTTGTCTTCACTTTCTGACCTCGTAACACAATCTTCATTCTTGGTTTTAGATACAGTATGGAACAGTACTCCTGAAATGAAATCAAATAATTCACAGTTTAACCTGTGTTGGTTGTCACCTGTGTTGGTTGTCACCTAAATCCAAGCACCCAATACTGATATATCCCTATTCACTAAATGTACCTAACCACATGTATTGAAGAGCCACCTCATTGAAGCTGCCACTTCTGATGTATCCCACAGCTTGCTGCATATGACAGGTTTCAGACTCTCAATGCAGCATATAAGCATCTTATTTCTCAAGGGAAACCAAGCTGTTATCATTCTTACCAGTATTTCTCAACGAAAATTATGCTATTATTCTTATTTCTAATGGGAAACATAATTGTTTACATTCTCATTTCTCACAGGAAACAATATTGTTATCGTCCTGCTTTCTCAAGGTTGTTATCATTCTCATTTCTCAGGGGAAACACTTTTGGAAAAGAACAGCTAACTTATGAGAAAAAGCTTGCTAAACATTCCTTACCCTCAAAGATCTTCTATATTCTGGTGAAGCTGTGTATATAGGCCTGTTTATGCTTGTCAAATCTATGACTGGAGTCTCAGGATTTCTGATATCATTAGGATCAGAAGAAAAATCCAACTCCAGATTATCTGTATTGTCCCTGAAAGAGAATAATGCTGACATAGATGTTGGATTGACTGAGTCCCTAACTAAATAAATGCATCAGCTTATCATAAATATGTATACTAGCTATACATGAGACCTAAATTTCTACAATACATGCATTGATTGCAGTCAGTAATCCTTCAGTGTACATCTCTCTAAACAATAAATGGTACCTTCCAAACTGAAAGATGGACAATTCCATTTTAGGAAAGTATCAGGGTTCACACCTATGACCTGCCAACGTTGCCAACTGCGGCAAGGACAAACACACATTTTTCTATTTTCATGATAAAGTTTGTTTTTTCAAAATAATACTTACATGTATGCGGACAATTTTATTTTACTATTTTGAGCAAAATTAGTGTAAATCATGAACAAGCCACCATGCTAGATAGCTATCAACATACTGTTTCAAGTTGAAGATGATGATGTTAGTCCCTGTTCTCATTTTCTCCAATGCCTTTAGTTCTGCCATCAGTTCTTTTTCAGTTTTGAAAAGTGAATGCTTGAGAATGGCTTTCAAGTTGGTCAGACTTTCAGGTGTGGCTTTACGACATACTGGTATAGTTAAGGCTTCAAGCACTTCATGTTTGTCTTAAAAACAGTATCAATAAAGACACTGTAAATCCAGCAATATTTGTAGTCATTTAATATTCGTTATCTTTCACGAATGGCATACTTCAAACTTATTGAAAAATTAATTTCATACAGACATGACAGATTTATAATTACAGAATTTTAAGACTCCACCTTGGAGATCTAGTGGTAAGAGTTGCTGTCTTGAAATCATTGTGACCTCTCACTGAATTAGGGTCATGGGATTAAACCCTGCTATCAACCATGTCTCTTTTAGTGAGAACGCTGGTAATTTCTGACAGTGGATAGGGTTCTAGTACTGGTCTGTCCCAGAAACAATGGTTACATGTAAGTAAACTGCCCACCAGTAAAAATGATTGAAATATAGTTGAAAAAGGCAAATAAAATCTGACAAACACTAAACACAACACATTTTGAATTTACAAATACAATGTAAGTCTGTCTGCTTTAAAATCATGAAATTTTAGTCAAACAAAAATTATGCAATTGACACTTATACAAACCCCTTAAATTTTGTTCTTCTTCCTAACAAATAATCAACTTTAAAAATATGGTAAAAATATAAACAGAAGCCAATATGGGTGCTTACCCGGTAACTGTAATTTAAAGGACAGCGTTTATAAATTAACATTTTCTCTCAATATGTATAATTTGGTTTTCGCTATTTCTCAAACCTTTCTTCAATACAATCATGTATCCAGTATTTGGTGCAAAATGTTAGTTACAAATTCTATGCACAGCACTTAACTCCTGACATCAATTTTTATTAGCCTTCTTGTCCAACATATATGTAAGAAACCAAGAAAACATAGATCAAACACATGTCTCCAATACTCTACATGTTCCTGATACTAACAAAAGTTATCGGAGAAGTTGGCAGTATTTGGATTATTTCATATACTATTACAGTTAGTAGAATACTGAGCGTTAAAGTAAGTATATTATCTATATCTACTGTCTGAAGACAATTTTTCCACTTAATGCAAAGGATACGGCCATTTGGAGTGACATCCCACGTGACAATAGGCACAATGACTGCTTCAGCACTGACGGCTTTCAGGTAAGACTGTGACAGGAATCCTACGCTTGTTGAGGTCAAACATCGCGTAAAAACCAAAGCATCCATGCCGAGACGCATGCTTCCAGATTTAAATCCATTTCCATAATATCCAATTGGCTTCACATTTCCAACAGTTACCTTCTCGCAATATCCAAAACTGAAAAAAATACCATATTAAGTTTGCATATGACAAAGTGTTCTTTTCTCAAGGAGTAGTAATGGTCCACTTTTACTTTGAGCCATTTTTTCCGCGTAGCACTGTTAGCATAGTATACAAAATATACTGTATTTAGCAGTTAGAATAATTATGTAGCCTATTCCATATTTTAATAAATTTAATTTTCTTTAGCTAATTTTGGCTACCTGTGACCAGTGCTAGCCCTGATAATCTGATGTCTTATTATCTCCTTCTTTTCAACAAAAGAGAACAAAATTCTGCAAGAAGCATCAGAGTCAAGAAATTACACTGTACATCATGTTCTTGGAAATGGCAAGCTATAATTTATAAATGCAGTGTTTTTGTGCAAATTATGTCGATTTGTTTTACAAATTCAAAGTTCAGGAAAAGAGATTTTGTCACCTTAACATTTTATATAACTTCTCATCATTCAACCCATTCCCATGTCAACAAACGCAAAGTCTGTTTTGTTGACACTTCTCCCCGACCCACAACCCACCCCCCTAACATCAGGGCATAGGCCCCCCCCCCCCCCCCCCCCTATCTGTAAGCACCTTCTACATCCAAGGATTCACACCAACATTTCCAATGTTGTCAACAAGACGTGCAAACAGTGGAACTTCCAAAACCCCCCCCCCCAAAAACCGAAACCCCCTGTTTTCAAAGTTGACACTCTCTTTTGTCGATCCACAACTCAGATGCGCTAACTTCCAAATTCGAATATCGGACGAATCTTCGTCAATTTTCTTATTCAGTACAAGTCTTCCAAAAACGGACACTACAAACACTTTGATCATGAATATTGCCTCCGCAAGTGATTGCCTTGTTTGGCCAATTAGCGGTTATCCCTTATTTTAACACGCGACCCTTTTAGAATCCAACCTGTCAATCAAAGGTAAATATTAACATAAGTTATAAGTATTGATAATGCTGCAAATTGAAGAAAGGATCAGCAATTAATGTTTGATGTTTACAAAACACTTCAAACACCAATTAATTCTAATTTAGTTATAAAAAAGCATGATCTTATTTTCCAATGGTTGTTCCTTAAAATGACAGACTGCAATTTGAACAAGTTATTGAAAATTGAACATTTTGCCAAGACTTTTATTAAACCGTATCTTTATAACAAATCAGACCCCTTGGTTCTTTGACATGCCTGGTGTATAGCACCAAAATATTTGTGAGACTACATCTGGGTTTATAACCAACTTAATGTTTCCTTATTTGATTAGTTGGGAAATTCACTTAAAAATCTTTCCTGAAGTACAAATTATACTTATTTCCAGAAACGCCCCGTTGCTAGGGAAGGTCGAAACCCTAAACTGGGGACTTTTCTGATGGACCTGGATCCTGTTATTCCAAAGTCTTAACAATTCTACCACCATACCAAATTTCCAAAGGCCCCCCCTGCGGGCGGCCCCCGGGAGTCCACGCACAATCGGTATTAGACCCTAGCTCTTTTAACAAATGACCCCTTGGTTCATTTACATGCCTGGGTATAGCATACAGGAGACTACACTGGGTTTACCAGTTCATCCTTAGATTAGGTGGGAAACATTTTAACATTTCCGAAATTTCAAGAACGGAATCATCCCCCCCCCCCCCCCCCCCCCCCCCCCCCCCCCCCCCACAATGTATTCCTATTTCAATGTTGTTCATTGATATGATAACCTTTTAGCATGTTTATTTAAAGAGTGAAGGTTAATCATAATACATGTACCTTTATTTATTCTTGAATGAAGAACTTGAAAAATGAAATACCTCGAAAACCTGCCATTCAGATCAAACTAGCAAGCCTTTATGATAGGTTGGTCGCATGATATAAATAACTCTGGTGAACGGCTCAAATTTTTAATACAAAGCTGAAAAGTGTAACACATGACCAGGAACTAGTCGCCATGTCCAGTATTGAAAGCAACTCCCCCCAAAAATAATTTCTTTGAATTATGTTGATTTTTCTTCATGTTCTTAGAACCTAGATCTGTTCCAGTGCCTCTATATACGAACAGATTAATATATGTTCATTAAAATAAAATCTTTCAACAAGGCGTATAATTTTGACTGCCTCTTAATCTTTTTCTATATATTTAATATATCAAATGAAAGAATTATTTTAAAACTGTCTCCTATTATCACTTTGTGGGGTTTTTGATTGTTTGTTTAAGATTTTAAGGTCCATCTTCCTCCTTCCAGGTCAGGACCTTGTTCCAGGTATATGGCTTATAAGACCTGTGGGACTTTCAACTGAACAATAGGTTGATTTCAGGCTATAAATTACATGTTGGGTTGTCACTCAAGTCAGAAAAATTGTAGTTTGACTGTGATTTGGACCTATAGAATTATGGAGACAGTCATACTGGGATACTCTCAACAATCAATATCTCATCATTACTGAAATGAGAATCCCACAAAGTATGGGAACACTTTTCCCCCATTTTGTAATTATTTTTCCTGTCAAACTGATCATGACTCAACAGCAGGCCGGGACATTACCGGGTAAGTGTTTAAATCATTAAATGGTATTGAACATGTTGACATGACGTCTGTCATTTCCGTAGTTACCAAAAACTAAAATGAGGCTTAAACACATCTTATAGTACGAGAATGTCAAGTTAAAACTTTTGTCACAAATTATATTTTATTACAGGACCGCTATTATTTAAGACAAATATTTGTTTTCTACTAGATCTATATAAAAGGCTGGCATTTATATTCAAAATATTAAATTTCCAAAAATCATGCATATACAGTATAGGCCCTATATGTAAAGCAGGATACCAGGAGTGACTTACATGTTTGCGGAACATTGTCATCTCATTTTCGGAAACCAGTTTTAATCATCAATGTAAAATAATACCGTCCACAATTGAATAATTTGTCAGTCATGTGCATGCGTAGATTGTTTCGAGGTAATATGAAGTTTTAGTCTTTTGTATAAAAAAAAAATGGACATAACTGCTGAATTTTTTTTTTACTTTAATCAAATAATTTCATACCATTACACTGACATCGCTCTATACGTTATTAACAAGATGGCTGTTGTTTTCATCTTGGACAGTGTTGCCATGCCTGAGCAGATGCGCACAACAGTAAATGCCCAGATGCCCTAACTGATCAATAATATTTTAAAGGTAAGTTCACTAAATTAAAACTGACCAAGTTAGATGAAGTTGAACTGTTGAGCTAACACCTTGTATAGATCCTATCTCCAGTGAAATAATTATTGTGTGCTTTTTCCTAGATTAAATTCAGGTGGATCAGGCTATTACATACATGCCCCGACCGTGCCGATCGGGAAGTTAGCTTAGCGTGAACAAAGTCCCATAACCAGAAAACAAACAAAACATTAGTCTCACTATTTCCACTTTGTAGGCAAACGGATTTCCTAGGTTGACATTTTACAGTTGTCCGCCTTCTACATCTCACTTTGATGTGCAAATAGCCGGGAACACATCCCCAACTAAATAAACTTATAAACGCAATAAAATCCAATATTTAAATGTATTTATGATTTAACGTAACAGGATTAAGTTTAACAAGAGCTGTCCATAAGACAGCACGCTCGACTATTGTGGGTGTTTGCTAATAAAACAAAACTTTTATCAGTATAATAGCAAAACAAAATTCTGCTAACTATTAAGTATAAACTAGGAAAGCTGAATCATAAAAAAAGTCAAAATCTATAACTATAGATTTAATTTTTGGTAAATTAATTGTTTGATACAAAATTTACCCTGAACACTATTGCAAGGTTTGATATAACTACCATAAGTGGTTACTGTGATATGTGCATGATAGTACCTTGCATGCAAAACTTTACCAAAATTTCAAAGTCAAACAAGGGCCATAATTTCCACTAAATTTAAACAAGAGTTATCTGTCTTGACTGTGTGACACCTCTTAGGACATTAAAAAAGTTTCAAGTCAATATCATAACTTTGATATTGACTTGAAACTTTTTTAATGTCCTAAGAGGTGTCACACAGTCACATGATTCATAAGTGGTTACTGAGGTATGTGCATGATAGTACCTAGCAGGCAAAACTTTAACCAAATTTTCAAAGTCAAACAAGGGCCATAATTAGTACTAAATTTACACAAGAGTTATCTGACTTGACTGTGTGACACCCCTAGAGACATTAAAGGGTACCGAAAGTCAGAAAACTCGACAGCGAAATTCAAACGAGCCTGTCATTTTATTTCATTTCCAAAAATGCGTTTGAATGTGGTCAACTGCGTTTAATGTTTATTCAATTTTTCATTGAAATTGCGTGATTTCCATCTGGTTTAAGGACGCCGCCTTGAAGCTTTAAAGCCTTATTGCGCCTGCGCCAAGTAACCAGATGTGACGTAACACTGCGCTGTCTAAATTACGGAGTACTCGAGGTCTTTCACGCACCTGCTAACTGGATGTCGGCCGTTTTGAGGCAAACCTTTCATATAATACTTGTACTTTTTACTTATTCATGTCTTAGCGATGTTTATGTCAGGTTTTTCTTAAAAAAAAATCTTGAAAATGATTGTTTAATGACGTTCGTGAAATATCATGCATGACAAGACGAAATGCATTTTACATTCGGCTTTTGTGAAATGATCTATATATTTTAATCATTTTCTTTAAGTTTCTAATATTACGATTAAGAATTTAAATATTTCACACTTATGCCATCTTCATATAGATTTTCCAAAAGTGCACAACTTTTTCTCAGTATAACTAAATCATGCGAAACACATCATTTTACGAGAATGTTAGGTTGAAACTACTGTACGAAACGTTTTTATTACAGGACCATATGCTATTATTTAAGACACAGATTTGTTTTTTAGATCTAGATTCTAGTCTATAAAAGGGCTGGCTTTTATTCAAAATAATTTCCAAAAATCATGTTGTTACAGTAAATGTGCAAAAGATAATATAGAAGATACTACATGTTCGGAACACTGAAAGCTGATCTTCTTTTAAATTCCTTAAAATTAAATTTTCGCTTTCAATAAAATCAAAACACAAACATATCTCATTTTGACAACGTTGCCATGGAAAATAATTAGCGTGGTTCTAACCATTGAAGGAATTTGATTGGATATAGCCCAAGGGCATATTTCACAACAAAAGATGCGATATGATTTGTTGTTATTGCGACCCCTGTCACAATCTAACTGGTCACACTTATTGCATATTGCACACTGGTCAATTGCTTTGATAATTCACAACAAAATGCAGAGTGCCCAATTTAAATTATGCAACATTTTTGGATGTGCACGATCGAGGTAATTTACATATGATTTATCACTGTGATTAAAATTACCATATATTTAATGAATGATAGGCCGATATAAGTTTATACTATACATTTTTGTCACTAAACTTCGAGTAACATTTATAATGTATGATCAAGTTTGCATAAAAATATTATTTAGTCATCTAACATAAATATGCCTTAGTAAAAAACATTTCAGCAAATGAAAGTTTCCAGCATCCCTACAAATGTTCAGAAAACATACCATTTTTGCTGTTGATGACAAAAATTCTGTACTCTAATGAAACGTTTTTCTATGAAATGGCGTACCGGATAAAAATGAAGTATCGCACAGTTGTGCTAGGGGTTCCCCGGAAAAAATGAAATCTAACATTGCATCTGGTGCTTCTAGGGGCACTTTTAGCACGTACAGAAAGCACAAACAAGATATAACCACTGTAAATTTATTGCATCACATGTATAAAATTGACTCGGTACAACTTGAAAAAGAGAACAATCATATCATATGAAGCGATTATATAAATGATTTTACACGATCATCTATATTATGCCCCCATGTAACAAGAGGGATCTGGTATGTTTTAGATTGCATAATTCCTCTAGAGAGTGCAGTTCTTCCTCCACGTACTCGGTTCAAAATTATACGGTCAAGTCCGTGATCATCATTTAAAATATGTGTTTTACTTGCAAATGCTGCACAAATACTTTTGACGTAAATTGAAATTAATCTTCGCACTTTGTCTCATTTGTTTATAAGTACGGTGAAAATTGCCTGCAATTATCGGTCCTTAAAAAATCTAATTTGTAGGATCGAAAGGAATTTGTCGTGAAAACTGTGAAAGGTAGCGGTCGCTGGTCTCCAAACTGATCAGCGCGTGCGTCACACATAGTGGGTCCGTGACTCTATAAAGCAAATATGGCGGATTACTTGAGCGACCACCGCTAATTGCTTTTAAATCGTTATCAATTTTATCCATTTTTTGATTGCAAATCATTCTGTTAATTGTCCTACACATGGGAATATTTTCTTTAATGAAGTTTCAAGTCAATATCATAAGTGGTTACTGAGATATGTGCATGATAGTACCTAGCAGGCAAAACTTTAACCAAATTTTCAAAGTCAAACAAGGGCCATAATTTGTACTAAATTTTTTCAAGAGTTATCTGCCTTGATTGTATGACACCCCTAAAGACATGAACAAAGTTTCAAGTCAATATCATAAGTGGTTACTGAGATATGTGCATGATAGTACTTAGCAGGCAAAACTTTAACCAAAGAAGCAACGCCGACACACAAGTGACTGTAATAGCTCTCCATATTCGCCGAATAGTCGAGCTAAAAATGATGCTAACACAATTCTCGGCTTTGCACATCTGGGAACTGTTAATTATTTACAATCGGGAAAGGTGATTCCTCGGCTTTCATCGCTGGTCTCTTTGCATCTTTAATTACAAAATGTACGAAAACCAAGCATTAAAATGAAAGAAGACGACTGTCTATCATTAGCTTGTTACTGTCAAATTAGATTTATGATAATTATGTAAGCTTTTTGTTTTGTTTGAAATAAAGATAAACATGCATGTGAGTCTACATTGGACCGAGTTTTCACCTTTCACCTAATGAAGAAATAAATGCGACCGATTTATCCGATCGGTTTACAGTGAAATTTATGAAAACAAACAAGAGTATCATACCTTATCATTATGCGTACACTTGCATGTTTAGGTTTAAACATTTGGATTTTCATAAAGTGGAGAGATTTTTCATAAAATTTTAGGTTTCAATTTAAAGTGATATTTGATTCTTCATTTTATCTTTATAGAGTGGAAAAAGCATTGGTAAATTGTGTATAGGCGCCCAGTTGAACCTAATATTGAAACTACACTTTCTGCTTAGTATGGAGTACATTAAACTTAGGCAAAACGGTGTAAAAGTTTTAAAATATCAGATCTGTAAAAGGGGTCGCACTGAAACGTCAAATTAATTAGGCAAACAAAATCACAACTTACCGATCAACTCTGCAATCGCTGAAAATGGCCATGTATGCGAAGTAGAATTTCCATGCAAAAACGCAGGACTCACCTGTAAGAATAAATTAACACATATTCTTTATGGCTGCAAACAGCTATGGTTTTTTTAATGAAATCAAGGCATAATTGATAAAAACTTACTCTCGATGTTTTGATTCCAGCATAATCTGACGCCATTTTGTTACATTGGTTCGCTTGATCACCTCTCACGCTCTGAACATATTCTTATATTAATACTCGATTAATTTCACAACTTGAGCTCGATTAATTCTAAAACTTGTGAAGTTTACTAAAATGACACGGAAATATACTACATTTCTAGTGTAGTGTATACTTCCTTGATTATAATCACTCAACAATTTACATCCAATCAATTAAAACAGACCTTTCTTTCAATTATCTGCTTTCTACTCAATGCGGAGAATCCAAATGTATCATTAAACGTAATGATATCATTGATCAATTTTCTGTAGAGTTCTACCTGACTCAAACAAACAGCCTACACTTTAAATTTGTTTTAACAAGGTCACATCCTCTAAATTGAGCAACAAAGCTTCCAAGAAACGGGGCCGCAAAAAATAACAAAATGAGTCATATGTATACCAAAATGTTGGGAGACTCTGAAGTTTATAGGATTACTGGCATATTTAAAACATTGAAAAAAATGTGGTGCTGGCCGAGAAATGGCATCTAATTAATATGGCCGCTGTTTTTTGTTACAGAAGTTTTTTTCTTAATATCCAATTATAAAATATTTATCTAAAAGCAGATGAAAAAGAGACAGACATAGAATAAAACAATACAAACAAACCATCAGGGAAATTACATGGTAAAGAGATCAAATTGGTATCATTTGATTACAAAATATTTATTATGAGCACGTTGGCTATGGCGCCAGTCAAAATTTAAAAAAAGAAACATTCGGAAATAGCTAGCCGCATGTTCGGGAATACCCGACCCTGCTCTAAACATGTGGACTAAGAAAGTGCTAAATAAGTACGATATTTTGAGTTTCAAACAAGGTAACCAGCAAGGTCATATGTTCAAGTTGCTTTTTCTCTTGATCCAAGCATGTCCTGTTTGATATGAATGATATCTTATGTGTGCGTGCTTTTGTTTAACAACAATATTGTGCAAATGAGATCGGTTTCCATGTCAGCGTACAAAATATTTATTAAGAAAAGGTGAAAACGAAGCACACATGAAAGTGCTAAATATATACGGTATTTTGAGTTTCATACACGGTCACTATCGAGGTCATATTCTTGTTAGGCTGGTGTGCCTTTCCCCTGTTTTCTTTTTATCTGTCTTAAGTGTGCTCCTATGTGCATAATTATAACCCTCCAATATTTATTTTATTTTATGTATTTTATTGTATTGTGAGGAAATTGCTGACCAGTCCCCCCCCCCCCAATCTGATTCGGGATGATCGTTGTTCTTAAACATTTTCTTATCGGTCACAATATTGTGTTATTTTTGAATCTCAGTGTTTTATATATGTACTTTTTATGGCAGCTGTTAGACCTAGGTCAAGATCAGCAAATTTTTCAAATGCTTTTGTTTTCCCTTTCGTTGCTTGCTTTTATGTTGCTCTGAAAATTGCTATGCTTTGCTTTGAAGTTTTGTAGCTATAAATTGCTTGTATATTTTTAACAGATGCAAATTGTGATGACATCCTTAATATTTGTGTTGTACCATTAATACATTTTTTAATTATTTGTTTTCTTTCTTCTTTTTATTATACTCATTATTTTTGTTTAGTCCCTAAATCTTTTAAGAAAGTTTCTAAATAAGCCTATTTAATATAGTGACATACCCCAATTTTCTTTAACATATTTTTATTTATGATTTTGTTTCATATGCATTTCTGCTGTGTAAATTTCTTAGTGGTAGTTTTGCTTAAGATCCTCTTGGTTTTATACAAAATATACATATGTATACATGTGTAACCTAATTAGATAAAGATTTAATCTACAAATTTATGCGTAAATATTCTTTTGTTATCTACTTTCTTTCAACAAGATACTATATGTTTACTTCGCTTGTATGCTATATCCTTGCTATTTAATAATATTGTGTGCTATTTCTCTGTTAATCTTATACTATTGTTTGTCGTAAAATAGCTCAAGTAGCTAATGTTGATCTGTTATATATGTATCCCACGTTAAATTAATATTCTTGTATCTTGTATCTTATTCAAGATCAAAAGGTCAAACTTACTTTGATATTCACTGTTTAACCTCATTACTTTTCGTGTTGATTCAAAACTATACATCAAAACTGTATAATGAAGGAAGTTTTGTTTTAATATCAATATGTTATACAGACACACACTTTTAGTTTTTAAATCATTTTGTGTGAATAGGAAAAGTTGCTATGGGAAAATGCGTATTCAAGCTCAAAATCAATGCATATTTATTTCATAGCTATTTTGTGCAAAAGAGAAATTCAAGATGGTCCGAAGTGGCCTCTGGGTTCTTTTCCTAGTCAAAGTATGAAATATATAAAGGAAAAGAAGGTGCAAGTGAAACACGCATACACATTTTTACTACAACACTACTTAGAATTATGTCACTTTGTATTCATGCAAGGTCATTACCAGGTCATAGTCAAGGTAAAAGTACGCTTACTTAACGTAGAATCTTTTGTTAATATAAAATTAGAAGTCTGGAATAATTACATTTATTATATATCTATTTTATTTATCCAATCGTGAACGTTTATTGGCAACACGTGACCATACAATATATTACCATATTGTAGGCACGTGCGTACAAAAATCCTGTATTTTTTCCATATTTGGACGGTTCAACAGTCCCATGTTAAACATACGATAAAGCCCGAAACGCGTGAAAATGATCCGAATGAAAATCGGGTGAAGTAGGCGCTCTATGTACAGAGTTCGTTTAATCGTCTTGAAATCAGGATTATTTGTCGTTTGCTTGTAAACACAAGAACGAGGAAAAGGCATAAATACAATATTCAGTGAATCACTTTTAATTTAAACTAAAATAAAATAGGTATAGAATAAAAAGAACATTTTACATTGTACTGTACAATGCGGAGATATATTTGGACTCATACCCAGCTCTTCCAAATATATCTTCATATTGTACAGTACAAAGTTAAATAACCTAATAGTATTACTTTGTATAGATATCCTTTAATGAAACAATACTTTACAAAATGTAGTCAATTAGCACGGAGAATTAATCAAAGGACTGAAAGTGCTGGAGGGTCGATTGTCTCTGAACAACACAGACTGTACACATACATGTGTAAATATCAGGACAACCCATGCGTGAGTGAAGTTATCAACAAACTGGAGACACAAATGTCCACAGAGTTTGACCTTTAACCATATGTGTAAACTTTACTTTTGATAGGAACCCATGTGCTTACCTTTTGCATTCAGTGACTACATGTATGTTCAACTACCCTATAAAGTATCATAGCTGTGAATGGTAACCGAGAAGTGGATTTTTACAAACCTGAACTGAAAATTCAAAGTTTGCACAACTTTTAATGTCATTCAAAAGTTATGGGATTTGCCCATAGGGTTGGTTGTATTGTGTCAATAATACAAAATAAATTCCTATCCTAAATTGTGGGCAAAAACTGAACAATGGGCAAGATCAAAGAAGACACAGAGTAAATTAGAAAAACAGTGATACAAAGTATCACAGCGGGCCCATAAACAGAACTGACATGTAAATATTCTAGAAATTGGTGATGATTGATGTTGAGGCATGGCCCCAAAAGAGAACACAAGGAAACCAATTCTGGTTGTACAAGCAAAACCTGACACGACTACTGACTGAACTTTACTGTTATCGAATATTATGTATACAGTATGTCTTATTAACGTTATCCTTATCAGTTTGACATGAATGAAGTGTTCTATGATTTAAAACATTTAAAATGGTTTAAAGTCTTAAAATTATAAGTAAAACAGAAGAAAAATGTAAAAAAAAATACTGTATAAGCTCGGTTTCGAACTCGCGTCCGCCGCTGTAAGTGAGCGCAAATTCAATTTCCAGCATCTCTACCAACTGCTCTACGTCCGCCGACTACAGTGTTATTGGTAAAAAACGAGTCCTTATAAATTTTTATGTCCAAGTCGTTCGTTCGCGCATTAATAGTATTTACGATTAATTACACATTTAAAGAACAATAACGAAATAATATTATTCTATTCTGAAATGTTTTTAAATTATTTAGATTTATTTCTATATAATTTTGAAAACAGAAATCGCTATAATGTTTAACAACTGTTTATATGGAACTACTTGTTTGTATGTTGTGCGTTCGGCCGTAAGGCCGATATACTCTGTTAACGTTGGCTCGATTTTAACAATCGACCCAAAAAGGGCTTCCGAGATAGCCGCTTTATTCACACTCGTTTTAAATGAATTTTAAGTTTTATTACTATAAACCACTTACATGTATGAACAATTTGGTTTTAAGGAAGATATATAGTAACACCCACCAAAAAGGCTTAGAACAGGAGCAAAAGGTTAAGGTCAATATGGGATCAAACTACTAGTAACCAATCAAAGGACCGAAAGTACTGGAGGATCGGTTATCTCTGAACAACACAGACTACACAAATACATGTCTAAATATCAGATCAACCCTTACGAAAAAACTGAAATGAAAAATCAAAGTTTGCTCAACTTTTAATGTCATTCAAAAATTATGGGATTTGCCCAAAGGGTTGATTGAATTGTGCCAATTGATTGATTCGGATTTAACGTCGCACTCAACAGCTAAGGTCATAGGCAACTTCCAGCTTTCATTGAGGAGGAAGATCATAGGTGCCAATTCGGGCATTATTTAAGTCACGGGCTGGCACCTGGGTGGAACCTAGATAGCTTCCAGACATAAAAGAATCCGATCCAAGTAGGACACGAGCCTACAGCGGTGAGGGACAAGTAATAAGCAGTCGGTGACCTTAACCACTCGGTCACAGAGGCCATTGTATGATGCCAAGCAATTGCCTGAAGTTTCAAGGCTTTAATGGTTACCGAGAAAGTGAATTTTAAGAAAGCTTAACCAGATTTAAGACGACACTGCCAACTGACGTCTAGAAGGTTATGACATTTGCTCTTCTGTTGTTCATAGAAGAACTGAAATTGCTTAATCATTCTTTTGTTATTGATTCAGTATATACATATTGTAGAACAAGAACTTGCAGCTTACATTGACTACCCTGATGAGTGTTTCCTGTGGCTCTCACAAATCAGAATGAACGGATTTTGAAAGTCACAGTAATAATGCCACTAGCAGGATGAGAACCAACGGCACCCTGGTTTGCAGTCCGGCACTCTACTTCTACGCCACAGCGCCTTTACATAACGGGAATCAATACCGTATTTAAAGTGTGGAGGCAGTCGAGTACCAGCATTCATTAACGGACAGGATCATATCCGAACGGAAGTAAACTTGTATCGTTGCAGCCCTAGTTACTCTTAGTTTACCCAAATCAATGCAGACAAGAACAGAACAGTTAAGTTACTGAATGTAGTCAATATCGGTCTTGATTTCATATACAGTGCCACAGATTTCTAGAAGAACCTTACTGGTTACGGTCCTAAAACTGTGATGTCAATGTTGGTGAAAGAACGAAAAAGATAAACAGTACCTTTGAGCTTGCAGTAAGAACTAAGAAGCAAAACAATCGGACCGCCTTCCCAGTACTTGCCTGGTTGAAATAAATTCCTATCCTAAATTGTAGACAAAAACTGAACAGTGTGCAAGATCAAAGAAGACACAGACTAAACTAATAACTGAACAAGAAAAACAGTGATACAAAGATCACAGCTGGCCCACAAACAAAAACCGACATTTACATATTCTAGAAATTGATGATGGTTGATGTTCAGGCATGACCTCAAAAGAACTGAAGGAAACCAATTCTAGTTGTACAAGTAAAACCTTAAACGACATTGACTGACCTGAATTATGCTATTCCGAAATGTTTTTAAATTAGTTAGATTTATTACTATATAGTTTTGAAAACAGAAGACGGTATAATGCCTTATACGTAAATACGGAACTACTTGTTTGTATATTGTTCGTTCGGCCGTAAGGACTTTAACAATCGATCCAAAAAGTGTATTGTTTAGTGTGTGTTTGTTTAGCTAGTTGAGAACTTCTTGGTTTATCATACATTTAATTACCCCATACCGGTTATAAAACTGGCATTGATTGTAATTCCTAAATGATAATTGATTGTAATTCCTAAATGATAATGTTCACGGTGGGAAACAAAAAATGTCACGTGACCACAAATGCAAACGTCGGTAGCAAATTTCGAGGAATTTACACCGACTCAAGCATGTTTTTCCCCATTTTTTTCGTTATACTTTAGAGTTGGTTAAAGAGACCTAGCGCAAAAAAGAATGCATAAAATTGTCTCTACCGATGTATTGATCACCATACACATATGTAGGGTTTTCGAGAACACTTCGAAAACAATTTTATACAGAGATGCAAACATACGTAGCTAACTCATAAAATGTAAGTAATCGAGATGAAAAGCCATCAGTTTTTCACATTTATGTATTTCGATTGTTCATCAATGTTTCTAATGTGTTATAGGGCCATTGTTTGCGAATTATTTTATATAAAAAGTGGATTTCATTAAGAATTTCATATTTGGCAAACGCCTATTGGCGTTTTTATGATGCAAACGTACGTAGGCTTACAAAACTGACGAACGCACTTAGGCCACGAATGTATCGTTTATAAAAAAAAATGAAATATGCTCCATTGACGAAGTGAACTATAAGTCATCGACATTAAGATTGTCCTTGTCTTTTTCAGATGTCACTTGTTTGCCGCGTTTGTGGAAGGACATGAGGCTTGAAAATTCATAAGCGGCGACATGAAGGTGTAGGAATATATACTTTCTGCGAGAAGCAATTCTTTCAAAAGACAGCATGACGCGGCACATGTAAAATAGAATAATGATTTTGAAATGTTTCTCATAGTCTCTTATAACTCAAAAACGAGTGACATTGGACATGTGCTAATGTAAAATAACTGTGATACTTTGTATATGATTTTACATGCAATGTGATATTATCTCTATAATGTACAATGATGAGACTGAAATAAACAATTAAATCTAAAATCTGTCAGTGTATTTTGCATATTATTTGTTGTAATTCCTTCTTATTCTTCAAATTAAAATTCCCTGATAACATTTATAAAACATGTATTATGAACCAATCAAAATATAATCATATATCAAATTAATTGCCAAATGCTTTCCCAGGATGATTCGATGATAATGCGTATGTAATGTATGTTCAGGGTTTTTAAAGTTTTATTTCATGCAAATCTTTTCATATATACCTCCAGTGGCAACTTTCACATATGTGGATTTGCCGTCAAGGGGAAAATCGATCCTAAGGCCCACACGGATTGTCACACTGGCGATACGTACTGCACAAGCTACTATTATAACGATAAAACTTTCCAGTCTTGGCACCTCTATATTATCGCCGATGTGACCATCCAAGTGGGCCTTCAGATAGATTTTCTCCTTCACGGCAAATCCACGATATCTCATGTGGAATTTCCCACTTTACCATTTTCTCTTCGGCAAAGACAAGGGCAATCTTAATGTCGATGACTTATAGTTTACTTCGTCAATTAAGCATATTTCAGTTTTTTAATAAACGATACATTCGTGGCCTAAGTGCGTTCGTCATTTTAGTAAGCCTATGTACGTTTGCATCATAAAACCGCTAACAGGCGTTTGCCAAATATGAAATTCTTAATGAAATCCACTTTTTATAAAATAAATCGCAAACAATGGGCCTATAACACATTAGAAACATTGATCAAGGTCTTTCAAATAGTATGGTCTAGAAACGCCCTCTATAAACGTCTTATCGTACTGATAATCTTGTCTCGGTTATCGATTTTTACCTGGAAGCGATTATCACACCGTGTATTTATCACGCCGAGCGAGTTAACTGGTATTTTGTCCGATAGTTGTATGCAAAACTGCCCGTCATTTTATCATTTAAATACCAATTTTAATTTAAACTAGAATTGTGTCCAAAGGACACGGATGCCCCCACTGTGCAGATGTGCTCATAAACAAGAGCAAGCATATCTGTATGTAAGATTTTTATGTGGAACTTTTTCATTCCACTGTTTCATTTCTGTACATATACCTAAAATGATCTACAGGTAACCTTATGTACATGTTAAATTAAATTACAAATGTAAAATTTATATGTTCAATTATTTATATGATATATAGGAAAAAATCAACAAAGGGCCATAATTCTGTTAAATTTGGTCGCAACAAATTTATATGGTATATAGTGAAAAAATCAACAAAGGGCCATAATTCTGTTAAATTTGGTCGCAACAAAAATTTCTTCCTTTACTACCATCTACACATTAAAGCTGTTCATCCCTGGAAGTTTAAGCAAAATCTGCCATCCGGTTTAAGAGGAGTTGCGTTCACAATATTTCTATATGGTATATAGTGAAAAACTTAACAAAGGGCCATAATTCTGTTAAATTTGGTCGCAACAAAAATTCCTTCCTTTACTACCATCTACACATTAAGGTTGTTCATCCCTGGAAGTTTAAGCAAAATCTGCCAACCAGTTTAAGAGGAGTTGCGTTCACAAAATTTCTATATGGTATATAGTGAAAAATCAACAAAGGGCCATAATTCTGTTAAATTTGGCCGCAGCAAAAATTCCTTCCTTTACTGCCATCTACACATTAAGGTTGTTCATCCCTGGAAGTTTAAGCAAAATCTGCCATCCGGTTTAAGAGGAGTTGCGTTCACAAAATTTCTACATAGTATATAGTGAAAAAATCAACAAAGGGCCATAATTCTGTTAAATTTGGTCGCAGCAAAAATTCCTTTCTTTACTACCATCTACACATTAAGGTTGTTCATCCCTGGAAGTTTAAGCAAAATCTGCCATCCGGTTTAAGAGGAGTTGCGTTCACAAGATATATAGTGAAAAAATCAACAAAGGGCCATAATTCTGTTAAATTTGGTCGCCGCGAAAATTCCTTCCTTTACTACCATCTACACATTAAGGTTGTTCATCCCTGGAAGTTTAAGCAAAATCTGCCATCCGGTTTAAGAGGAGTTGCGTTCACAAGATTTCGGGACGTACGGACGGACGGACGGACTGACGGACTGACAGACTGACGGACTGACGGACTGACGGACGGACGGACAAGTGCAACGCTATATGCACCCCACTTTGTGGGGGGCATAAAAATGGTATAATTGGAAAGCTGAGAAAATTTTCTGTAATACTGTGAAATTAAAACCTTTATATATAATAAACTTTTGTTTTAAACGCGAGTTAAACACGGTCCATGCTATACCGTCTTGCGCGTTTTAGCGATGGATGGTAATTTGACTCGCGATATTGGTCTTACAAAACTGTACGTTATTATGTTATTAAATAAAAAAACGAAAATCTAATTCATAACAAACAAAATATAACCCTTAATTTACATTTTAATTACCAATTTTCTATCATTTGACCATAAATATACAGTGAAAAACTGTGCACAAAATATCACCGAATCGCGAAAAAATTCACCGGTGACGCCATTTTTTAGATTTTGATCGGATCTAACCGTCCCAGAAAATTAAAATACGGGTGAAATACGAAAATCTAAGACATAACAGACGTACATTAGACTTAAATCTATGAGAAAAAGATGTTACATCAATCCCATGAACACCATGCAAGTAGGAAAGAAGCGCTAAAATTAGGTCGGTTTTCGGCTTTCGGCCATTTGTGAAAAAAAAACGTTCATATCAAGTCAACTTTCCAATGCGTAAATCCATCTAAACCAAAACATCGGGAAAAAATAATGTCATATTATGATAAGGGAATGCATATATTGTATTAAGGATCTCTTTGTTGGTCAAATTGATTGGTAAAATATCGAGATATACGTAGATATAAAGTTCCAATATTTTCTTTCTTTTTCCAAAATGGCAGGTACCCGGATGTTTGTCACGTGATCCGAGGCAAGTTATTTATCGTATTACTCTCGTTTCCGGACCATACTATTTGAAAGACCTTGCATTGATGAACAATCGAAATACATTTTTTGTTTGCCATCCGCACGGACCTATATACACATGGATTGGCAACTTCCGAAAATCGTTAATGCGATATCGGAGTAAATGTTACCCATCATGCTTTGCGCGCGCTCGGTGTTTTTCGGAAATTTCCGATTTGTGATATTCGGCAGGTGCCGCCAGACTTGACAAAATTTTCAACATACAAAATCGATAAAAGTTACGCATTACGAAAAACAGAATGATATAGGTTGGAATGAGACTAATGTTACTTAAAGAAAAAAAAACTATTGAGCCATAAATATTGAAGAAGACACGATTAAATTTGATTATTTTTCAAGATGGAGGACAGGTGGACGCTGGGAGTTTTCGATTTCGGCAAACCTCGGATATTGTCCATCGATGCTAAAATCTCGCCATCTGCGATAAAAAGGTTGAACTTGTATAGGAAGATACGAGAGTTGCCAATCCATGTGTATATAGGTCCGTGCCACCCTTTCACGTTCACAATGAACGTTCATTGTAATTTGAATAGGATATTAACATTACCATAACTGTAGTTTCTACTACATTTAAGATATTCAATCAAAAAAGACTTATAACTGGAAAAACCAAAAATTTTAGGGGTCATTAAAATTATCAGGAAAATATTTAATCAATTAACAAAACACAGCACTCGCCAACAGCCGAACCCATTTCTCATGCTGAATAAAGGTCACATTTTTGAATGTGGTAATGTGTTTGTCACATGTGTTGAACGCAGCAAATAAGAATATGAGTGTTAAGTGTTACCTAAAATGTAGGGGTAGGGGTATTCTGGTTGAATTTGAGATTTCTGCCTTGTAACAGTCAGTTTCCACAAAGTTAAGAATACCCCTAGTCCTATTCAGTAGCCAGATCACTCAAACCGGCACACGGATTCTCTGTATGAGCATCATCGTCGGAGCACACCTCTTCAACACACAAACAGCCTTTCCCAGGACCAATATCCTCGTTGTTAGCTAGGGCCCCAACAGCCACTAGACAGAAGATTGACCAAAGTCCTTTGTGGTATGTGGTTGTGATCTAGCTTCTGTTGAGACCCCACGCCTGATTCGAGACGTGCACGCCACGAGGGCCGAAGCAGTAATATTAACCTAGCATTCTCACCGTATCACATTTTTACGGTGTATATCACGTATATCACTTCAGTGAGGGGGTTAAGTGGGATTTAGAACATGTAACATGATCAGGCTAGTTGACAGTGACTTTGAAGTTGGGCTTAAAGAGAAAAGTTTGATAAGTGTATCAACAGATTAATTTAACGCTAGGTTCGAGTATAAGCAACGATCAAGGCCCAGGTTTGACTCTGATGTAGACGAATTTAATCAACAGCAAACAATCAGAAACACATTGTTAAAACTGTTGATCAGACCTGGGGTAATCGTAATCAGTAATTGTAATCAGCTGTTATTATTACACATTTATCAAGTACATGCAATCAGATGTAATGATTACTTTTCTAAAATTTATTACAATTACTTTAACAGTGTTGATCATGGAACTTTAATAAATAAATCAAATAAACGAAGGGTGATAAAACTAAACAGGAGGGCCAAGATGGCCCTATAACGCTCACCTGACTACCATTGGCTATAATACAAGGGGTCATCATTTTAACATAATTCGTAGAAGTCCACTACTCAATGCTAAGTAACATTCCAAATATCTAAGCTCTGCGTGCCGGCCTTGTGGTTTCTCTAAGTTTTCCCTACATAAGACTATGTAAAATCAAGTGACCCCAACCTCATGGGAAGGGTTAATTTTTTTTGAATAACTTTCCACAATTGATACGTAATATTACAGTTTTTTAACATTTTAAGGAAGCCGTCAAACATAATTTTTAACCTAGGTCTGTGATATTATACAAAATTGATACCATTGATTCATTTGAAATAAATAATCGTGCCTTTCCGTGTTGTGCCATGAATGTCAAGGACCACAATGGAAATAAGGGGGAATCACTTTTCCCTTTTTTGTGTTATCCTTGGTATTGATGTGCATATCATGGTTTATAAACTTGTGTATACATCTAATTATCTGTATATGTATGCATCATGTTTGTTTTAACCATGTTTGTACATCTGTGATATGAGAGATCGTGTTTGCAAACAAAACCCTGCAATATTTTCTTCTGATTCTGATTCTATTTTAACCGCCTCGAAAGCCTAGTGGTAGAGCGTCCGCTTCGCGTGCGGGAGGTCGTGGGTTCACTCCCTGGCCGCGTCATACCAAAGACGTAAAAAATGGTACCAGTAGCTCCCTTGCTTGGCGCTCAGCATTAAAAGGGAAACTGGCTTCTCTTCTCTCAAACCCTCAAGGCGATCGATACCATCAGGAATGAGGTGTCGAGAGTGATTAATATAAAAACAAAAATAATATCAAACAGGGAATGCCACGTACCAAAAACGCAGCCTCCCCAAAACGAGCCCCACAGCACTGTGGGCACAGCACAGCACAGCACAGCCCCACAGCACCCCCCTAACCCTAATAAGTTGGATAACTTGTTTCACAATCGACCTAAAATAAATTAGTATAAACTATTTTCTTCTGATAAGAGATCAATGCGGCGGGCAGCGGTCGGTAGTCCGTGTTTTTGTATTGTAAGTGGTGTTTTTTAACGGCCATAACTTTTTTTAAATCAAAAGATATTTTAAAATGTTTTATATCACTGGAAAGCTTATAAAATATACACTTTATTCATTATTTTCAATTTTTGTTAAGATTCAAAATGAAAAATTCGCAAGCGCGTAACTTACACTGTTTTCATAAATAGTTATAGCTGCAACAAGCCGTTATGAAAAATCAGGTGTCATTAAAAACGGTATTTTTTCAAAAGAGATATTTTAATGTGAAAATATGAGTGAGTATCAAGAGCATTTGAATTTTAAAAATTCTTCAGATAGCAAAAAAGATATAAAAATTCCTTTCCGATACACAAATGTTTACATCGTAAACACAACTGTTACACTGCGGATGAACGACCACCGGATATTGGGGCAAAAGTGAACACACAGATAATTAGTTTTCGCGAGTAACGTATAACAACTGGGGTAAGTTGAAACCCGATTTTCACTCTAATGCATATCATATTGTGTTTTTTGTGTGTTTTCAGATACTTTAATGACTGTCCAAGCCGAATGTATGCTCGTTGTGCAACATATATATGTTGAAATGTTGAAAATGTCCAAAACAAATAGTGTGCTCACTCGAAAAATCTCGACCGTTGGCAAAGTATGCCGTTTTATTTGATAAATCATTTACATATTAATAATCTGAATACGGCATATCATTTGCCTTACGACAACATATTAATGGTTAAAATTTCATCATTTAAGACGAAAGTATAGCGGAGATACGGTTCTCGAAACATTTTAATTACTGTACTGGGTATTGGTTAAAGGTGTACTGAGTATTGACGGAGTGAGCGAATCACTGTACTGAGTATTGCATCAAGAAATGAGTAAACATTTGAAACTGGAAATGTATTTATATGTTATCAGTTGAAGGAAGTGTGATGTTTTGCACAAGTCATATTAAACGTTGATAATTTACTCTAAAAGTGTATTATAAAGTGTTTGTCAGGCTTTTTGAGTATTAGACACACATTAGACACACATGTACAATTATGTTTATATTTTTTAATTTTCACCAAATAATCAACAATATCGCGTGTAAATGGATATGCTGTGCAGTATTGCACTAACCATTCAATGCCGGACTCGGAGTTGAAGTGATTTTGAATGTTATCTACAACTACTAAACATTTGTCTAAAATACGTATAAGTTGTAAGATAAAATGCAGTGTTTTGTTCTAGTTAATGCAAAATAGCGAAACTCTCTGTCATAATTCCAGTGTGTGTGTGTGTGTGTGTGTGCGTGTGTGCGTGCGTGCTTGCATGCGTGTGAGTGTGCGTGCTTGTGATTGTGCGTGCTTGTGAGTGTTGTATAGTAACACAATAAAAAAACAATTTTTTTTACGAATTATCATAAAAGCATTACTGCAACATTGGTTTTTATCGAAATGTTAATACCTATATCGATAAAAATGAATTACACGATGCTTCGAAAAAATGATCCGTTAATCCCTGCTATTATCTAAACAATTACGTCAGATTTCCGATGATATGGACCATCCTTCCGCTTTGGCTTTGTTCGATGTATACAAGGGCAATCAACGTGAAGATATACTAAGCAAGTTTTAACGCTTGCCCGTGATGTGAATATTTAGTTTTCCGGGATGTGTAAATTCAAATTATTTTGTAGAAATAGAATTGATTTTGGATATCAAGATGTCATACTGTACCTTAAATTGGTTTGATCTAAAACATTTTAAAATAAATTCAAAGAGGTATATCAACTAGCATAATATATTGCAAAAACAAGGTTTTTTCTATGAGTTTACACACTGACCTAGTTTTGGACCACAGATGACCCATATGCATACTCAATCTAGAGTTCACCATGACTGTACATAATTCCGCCCAAGGATCATGAAGATTCAATGAAAAATGAAACCTCTATTGTATACACAAGGGTTGATCCAGTGACCTAATTTTTGACCCAACTTGACTCATATTAGAACTCGACCTTAAGTTCATAAAAGCAATCATACTGACCAAGTTTATGGAGATCGAATGAAAAATGAGACATTTATTGCATACAAAAGTTTGGTCTATGATTTGATCCCACGACCAAGGTTTTGAAACAAGATGACACATATTCGAATCGACCTTGATTACATAAAGGCAGTCATACTGATCAAGTTTCCCGAAGCTTCAGTGAAAAATGCAGTCCCATTTGCATACACAAGGTAAAATGTGCACAGGCGACACGCAGACGACAGAAAGACATAAAGACGACGGACACTATAAGATCACAATTACCAACCTTGGGTACTTCGTGTTGTGTTGAGCTAATAAAACGCTTTAAAAAGCAGCAGAATATTCATATTACTCACTTTTAATGCCCAATACTCAGTACACGTTAGTATCAATACTCCGGTACACCAGAAATCAAAACAAACAATACCCAGTACACTAACTTTAGTTATATATGTATCAATATTTTGGCCCCGAAATAACGTTTGTGGACAATATCTTGGACACTTATGCCTGGTACTTGCACAAATGAATTGCTCGATTCAGATTATTCAAATCTAAGCACATTTGCGAAATAAAACGGTAAACATTACCAACAGTCGAACTTTTCAAGTGAGCAGGCGATCTTGTTTTTGGTAATTGAAACCGAAATCATTTACAGCTCGGGTATACAATGGACTAAGATAGTCATCGAAGTATCCAAAAACACAAAAAGAAACACCAGATAATGTGCATAAGATTTAAATATCGGATTTTAACTTACCCCAATTGTTAAAGTTCCTCGCGAAAACTAATTATCTGTGCTCACTTTCGCCCCAATATCCGGTGGTCGTTCATCCACAGTGTGTTATTGGTATGAGACGCCTAAATCGGTGAAAACCGGAAGCAGGTTATTTTGTCTAGGGAACATGCAGACCTACACTATGTGTTTGATTGCTGATTGGCTGAAACTAAGTGGATGCATACAAGAAAAATTAGTTTGAAATAATCGCTGCATGATAGATCACAAATGAAATATGAAGAGAAAAATCTGGATATAAATTATAATCAAAATATTTGGTATTTGAAAATACTGACATATTTGGTCGGTGACCACTAAAACTGCCACAAAAATGGGGGTGGTGTCATTGAGCTCCAAATTACTGGCATAAAGTATTGGATCACATGTATAAATTTTGTTATTTTTATGTGGGACTAGGATGATTCTACAAAATAAAGTTCATTTCAGCAGTCGGTGAGATTTTGGGTAGTCGCACCGGAAGAAATCCTTACAATGTAAGTCTATGGAAATGTATTTAGGCGTCTCATACCTATTGCCCACCAGCAATCTTATCAAAATTGCCGTGTGACGTCACGGCGATCTTGTCCTGTTGTTGCCTGTACACATACAAAATGGCGTCTTCAATCAGGGCAGCGATGGTAAGAAAGAAAAGTGGTTTAAATTTTCAATTTTTGGACCTTTCCACAGGTTCAATCATTATATTACGATGCATATTTATTTGCAAATAAAACGCTTTATTATAACATTTAGCCTACAATACTGTATGGCATTTGGTGCAGGAATCAATGTTTCAGTTGGACCGTCTACGCATAGATACAAGCACGGCACAAAAATATATAACGTTTACCATTCGTTTATTACATGCAGATTTGCTCGTACTGTCAAGACTCATTCTCGTCATGCAGAGCATTCATTTTATAATAAAGATTGTCTGAAAGCTGGGCAAACCGCTGAAGTTATTATTGCCAGTAATTTTCTGAAAATGAATCTACTTTCACTATTGTGAACAGGTGAAGAGAAAGTGAAAGTAAAGTCTACTGGGCAATGGTTTGGTTAAAAGCCGGAATCTGTCAGCCAGTCTAATATAGGTCTAAAGTACCAATGCTATATAAATCGCCATATGCTTTTTTTTTATGCCCTTTGAAGAAGAGGGGTATATTGATTTGCAGATGTCAGTTGGTATGTCTGTCCGTCTGTCCATCTACTAACTGGTTTTCGGATGATAACTCAAGAACACTTGGGCCTAGCATCCTGAAACTTGATGTGGAAGTCGGTCATGACCAGCAAAGGAACCCTTTTTTTTTTTAGGTCAGTATATCAAAGGTCAAGGTCACAGTGACCTGGAATAGTAAAACAGTTTCCGGATGATAACTTGAGAATGTTTGGACCTAGCATCTTCAAACTTGATGTGGAGGTTTTTCATGACTAACAGATGACCCCTATTGATTTTGAGGTCAGTAGGTCAAACTTCAAGGTCAGGGTGACCCGTAACTGTAAAACAGTTTCCGAACTATAACTCGAGAACGCTAGGGCCTAACATCTTGAAATCGATGTGTAGGATGGTCATAACCTGTAGAGGACCCTTAACGGATTTTGAGATTAGAAGGTCAAAGGTCAAGGTCACAGTGACTCGGAATTGTCGAATGGTTTCCGCTCAATAACTTAAGTCAGGACTGACCAATTGCAATGAAATTTGGTTTGTATGTAGTTTGCAGGGAGAGGGAGCTTGGGTTGCATCTGGTGTCACAAGGATCAAGGTTACTGTTATCAGAAATAGATAAATGGTTTTCGCTTAATAACATGAGTTAGGAGTGACGAATTGCAATGAAACTTGATGTGTAGGTAGCTTGCATGGAAAGGAAGGTCACTCTTACTAAAAATATAAAAAAAATTTACACAGAGTTTTTCTCAACAGCCACTTTTCGCAGTCGTTTAATTAATGCAGGGAACCAGACAAGGAAGTATTTGTGCTCCGTTTTACTACACTGTCTACATAAACGAACTACTAAACATCTTCAGAACTCTAGGCATGGCTTCCGCATCGGTGAATTACCAATTTCCGCTCCAATTCAAGCAGACGACATTGTACTCCTGTCTACCACTAGAAGTGGTCTTCAGTGTCTGCTTGATATATGTTCTATATATGCAAATAAGTGGAGATACACGTAAAATGCCGACACAAGTGCATCTATAATCATGGACAGGAAGATCAAACACGCCCGTAGAACAAATCAATTTAAGTATGGAAATGCGTACATATCCGAGGTTACCAAATATACTCACCTTGGTCTTGTACAATCATCAAGCGGTAGATATTCATATAATGTCGACGATGTCAGACATTCAATATTGGGTACATATTTCTCATTGGCGGGTGCTCTTAATGGAAATGACGGTGTGAGTCATCACATTATTGCAAGACTTTACACGACTTGTGTATTACCGCACTCGTTGTTTGCCTGCGAACTCTGGAATGACCTAAACGCTCTGAATTACAGATACTGAAATATACTCACCATTTGTGCCTTAAAGATGCACAGGGTCTACCATTCCTTACTAGGTCCAATATGGTTACAGGTCTGTTGGGATTCACGTCACTTGAAGCCTCTATAGATCTTCAAAAATTGCAATTTTTCAGAACACTGTGCAGTGTTAGAATCCACAGAAATTACCAGTAAAATGTTTATCAATAGATTATTTCATTATAAAACAGGTGTTACTGCCAGATCACTAGGTTTTATTCCCGATGCCAGGGCTTCGATAATCTTCGGTTTTTCGGTTCTGGACCAAATTTTGACAAAAACCGATTCACAAGTCAGTAAAGCCAATCTAAATCGGTCCGAGAATTTTTACATTTTCGGTCAAAAATGTGTTGAAAATCACAATACACAGGCTCCTGGCAACACATACAGGTCTGTTATTTGCCCCCAGGAAGAGCAATAAATGTGTCAGATAATCCGACTGTCACTTCGTTAATCAGTCGGTAATTAGCAATCAGAGGACAAGCCATATGCCTGTGGCAATAATTTGATGTTTGCAGCTGGCCTATCAACTTGGAAAAGACCGATCTTTGATTGCTTTGTCTGTTATTGTAGCGGTTATGATTCACTAACTTGGGACTCCCCTCATAAATAAAGAGTCGGTCTTTAATTACTTTGAATGATTTTGAAAGTACAATGTAGATGTTCAGTTTTAGAAAAAAAATTAAATAACACAATTTGTAAATGTACTTTATTTAAATCGAAAAAAATATTATGTGATGGACCTATTTTTTCCAGATTACATTCATGAAGACAAACTTTTGTAGTTATAGTCAACTCATTGAAAATTACTGCAATGTCATTAATTTTTCTTAGCAAATTTCCCTTTTGCTTTCACAGATTTGACATTTTATATAGAGAGCAAAAACAAATTAAAAATTTTTTTTTTTTGTTAAAACAGACATAAATTTAATACGGTTATTTATGTCTTGTCATCAGTCATTCCCAGTGTAGATTTCCTGCACCAGAAATTTCTGTTGTCTATAATGAACCATATACATGAGAAAAACTAACAAAATCAGGTTAAGTTAACAAAAAAGAAGTCTTATATTTCCAGCCAATAAAACACACCAGATGTCTCTTTAATGTCTTAATTTAAAAAAAAAATCTTAGGGTCTTAGGGGGAGAACCCCCCCCCCCCCCCTTTATGAGGCCCCCTCCCTCCCCCCCTCGCCACTTCGCGGCTCAAAATGCCCTTTTTTCACCAACACCTTGCCCTTTTCAAGTCCTAGCTGGAACACTGCACAAGTGAAGGGGTTTTCTCAGAATGCCTAAAGTCAGAAGATACCTGTTTGCATCACATGTGTCAGTATATAGTGGCTTATAATGATCTTGAAAATAAATGTGGTTTGCAAGACTTTAAAGACAGGAAAACCTTTAGATTAATTGGGTTAATTTTATGTAGAAAACACCTTGTCTACATTATAACCTCTTACAGTACAAAAGGTTGCTTTAGGAGGGCTTTTATTATCCTCCTGCCAAGGTGTAGGGGATATGGTAATGGGCTCCATTCGTGCATCCAAATCCAAAAGGTGGCGGTAAAGTGGCTATGGTAACAATAGGTAATAGTTAATGCTCTTTGGGGTCTCTTGATTATGTAGGAAACACTTTAAAGTCATGGGTACCAGAGTTCTGCATGGAATGGAATTATTTGAACATCCCTGCCAAGTTATATTATCATTGACCTATTGGTTTCAGAGGAGATGTCGTTTGAAGGAAAATGTTACGGACGTATGACCGGCACTGGATGGAATGCCCTCCTAGTCCTAATAGGAAAAATGTTCAAACTTTGTAATTAACCAGGTTTTCCGAAGGAAAATTCCTGGTTATTAGATTGGGGTATGTCGGCGGGCGGGCGGGCGTAAACAATTTTTTCTGTGCTCAACTCCTCCTACATTTCTCAACGGATTTCAACCAAACTTTCACAGAAGTATTGTCATGAAGTGCCCTGGCGCATATTGTTGGGGTTTTGTGATTTGGTCATTTTTGACAGAATTATGGCCCTTTGTTTTTTTTCACATATGTAATTCTTCTGTGCGCAACTCCTTCTACACTTCTCAAGGGATTTCAACCAAACTTTCACAGAATTATTGTCACCAAGTGCCCTGGCTCATATTGTCGGGGTTTTGTGATTTGGTCATTTTTGACAGAATTATGGACCTTTGTTTTTTTCCACATAATGTAATATATATAGAGAAATACTCTTCTGTGTGCAACTCCTACATTTCTCAAGGGATTTCAACCAAACTTTCACAGAACTATAATTGTGAACTAAAGAATTTTGAATATATAATGTTCTGCCCCTGGTCGTCCGTCCGTTAGCAATTTTGTGTCTCCTTATTTAAGTATATATAAAAGGGAGAATACTCTGTTATTATAAAAGGGAGAATACTCTGTTATTACTGTCTATTTTTAGAATAGATTACCAGTCCTGTATACTTTGGAGTATTCTGTTACAGTAAGATGACAAAATTTCTCATGAGACCAGCGGTTCAAACCCCACACAGAGCAAGTTTTTTTTTTTTTTTTTTTTTTTTTTAATAATTTTTGCCTGAATTATGGCCCTTTGCTTTTTTTCCACATATGTTATATATAGAAGAATACTGTCACGTGCCCACTTCCTCCTACATTTCTCAAGATATTTAAACCAAACTCTCACACAACTGTTGTCATCAAGTGCCCACGTGCATATTGTGTGGGTTTTGTGTTTTGATCAATTTTGCCTGAATTATGGCCCTTTGCTTTTTATGCCCCCGAAGGGTGGCATATTAAAATCGCACCGTCTGTCCGTCTGTCCGTCGTCCGTCCGTCCGTGCGCCCCCACTCCCTACAAATTCGTGTCCGGACTGTAACTTTGTCATGCATTGAAGGATTTTAAAATAACTTGGCACACATGTCTTTCACATCAAGGACGACATGTCGCGTGCAAGACCCACATCCCTACCTCAAAGGTCAAGGTCACACTTGGAGTATGAAGGTTATGAAATCCTCTATATATGCACACATTCGTGTCCGGACTGTAACTTTGTCATGCATTGAAGGATTTTAAAATAACTTGGCACAAATGTCTAGCACATCAAGACGACGTGTCGCGTGCAAGACCCACGTCCCTAGCTCAAAGGTCAAGGTCATACTTAGAGTTTGAAGGTAATGGATTCCTCTATATAAGCATATATGCACACATTCGTGTCCGGACTGTAACTTTGTCATGCCTTGAAGGATTTTAAAATAATTTGGCACAAATGTCTAGCACATCAAGACGACGTGTCGCGTGCATGACCCACATCCCTACCACAAAGGTCAAGGTCACACTTAGAGTTTATAGGTAATGGAATCCTGTATATATGCATACATTTGTGTCCGGACTATAACTTTATTATGCTTTGAAGGATTTTAAAATAACTGTGCACAAATGTCTAGCACATCAAGCGGATGTGTCGCGTGCAAGACCCAAGTCCCTACCTCAAAGGTCAAGGTCACACTTATAGTTTAAAGTAATGGAATACTGTATGCATGATTACTCTGTCATGCATGGAAGGATTTTAAAATTACATAGCACATTTATTGAGCACATGGAGAGGACACAGACTGTGAGGCACCTCTTTTGGGGGCATTCGTCACTTGGGAGGGACAGCTCTTGTTTTACACATGTAATATATAGAAGAAGACCTTTGTTTCTTTTTCACATTATGTATATCTACTTACTTTAAAAACACATTTGCGCTCGGCCAGCAGACTGGAAAATGAAAACCTGGTTTTGTGACAATTTCCTGTCACTTGTTTTTTATAATTTTTGCCTGAATTATGGCCCTTTGCTTTTTTATGCCCCCCACAAAGTGGGGTGCATATAGCGTTGCACTTGTCCGTCCGTCCGTCAGTCCGTCAGTCCGTCCGTCCGTCCGTCCGTACGTCCCGAAATCTTGTGAACGCAACTCCTCTTAAACCGGATGGCAGATTTTGCTTAAACTTCCAGGGATGAACAACCTTAATGTGTAGATGGTAGTAAAGGAAGGAATTTTCGCGGCGACCAAATTTAACAGAATTATGGCCCTTTGTTGATTTTTTCACTATATATCTTGTGAACGCAACTCCTCTTAAACCGGATGGCAGATTTTGCTTAAACTTCCAGGGATGAACAACCTTAATGTGTAGATGGTAGTAAAGAAAGGAATTTTTGCTGCGACCAAATTTAACAGAATTATGGCCCTTTGTTGATTTTTTCACTATATACTATGTAGAAATTTTGTGAACGCAACTCCTCTTAAACCGGATGGCAGATTTTGCTTAAACTTCCAGGGATGAACAACCTTAATGTGTAGATGGCAGTAAAGGAAGGAATTTTTGCTGCGGCCAAATTTAACAGAATTATGGCCCTTTGTTGATTTTTTCACTATATACCATATAGAAATTTTGTGAACGCAACTCCTCTTAAACTGGTTGGCAGATTTTGCTTAAACTTCCAGGGATGAACAACCTTAATGTGTAGATGGTAGTAAAGGAAGGAATTTTTGTTGCGACCAAATTTAACAGAATTATGGCCCTTTGTTAAGTTTTTCACTATATACCATATAGAAATATTGTGAATGCAACTCCTCTTAAACCGGATGGCAGATTTTGCTTAAACTTCCAGGGATGAACAGCTTTAATGTGTAGATGGTAGTAAAGGAAGAAATTTTTGTTGCGACCAAATTTAACAGAATTATGGCCCTTTGTTGATTTTTTCACTATATACCATATAAATTTGTTGCGACCAAATTTAACAGAATTATGGCCCTTTGTTGATTTTTTCACTATATACCATATAAATAATTGAACATATAAATTTTACATTTGTAATTTAATTTAACATGTACATAAGGTTACCTGTAGATCATTTTAGGTATATGTACAGAAATGAAACAGTGGAATGAAAAAGTTCCACATAAAAATCTTACATACAGATATGCTTGCTCTTGTTTATGAGCACATCTGCACAGTGGGGGCATCCGTGTCCTTTGGACACAATTCTAGTTTCCACATATGTTATATATAGAAGAATACTGTCACGTGCCCACTTCCTCCTACATTTCTCAAGATATTTAAACCAAACTCTCACACAACTGTTGTCATCAAGTGCCCTCGTGCATATTGTGTGGGTTTTGTGTTTGGATCAGTTTTGCCTGAATTATGGCCCTTTGCTTTTTTTACACATGTAATATATAGAAGAAGACCTTTGTTTCTTTTTCACATTATGTATATCTACTTACTTTAAAAACACATTTGCGCTCGGCCAGCAGACTGGAAAATGAAAACCTGGTTTTGTGACAATTTCCTGTCACTTGTTATATTTTTTCTTTGTGAAATAATGTCAAAGTTTGCCATTGAACTTGTGCTTTTCTTTCCTTTAGGTACACCCAAACTTCTTGCACAGCAACTCAACGACACATACAATGGTGTTTTCAGCCATTGCTGAGTTAATTGGTAAGTAAAAATATACATTCTGTTATATTTCATCCCCAACCGATCTATTGGTTAATGCCCTGTTCAACCTGTCCCAGACCTGGGGTGATTACTTGTAAAATTGTACTGGTTATATTACACTTACTTTGCTAAAACATGTAACCAAATTAGCCCATAACTAACATCAAACCAGAAATGACCAACTTTTTCCCATTATTTTCACAAAGAAATCATATTCAGTAACTGTTCACTTGCAATAATTATCATAAAGGCTAGATTATTCAAATTATGCCCCTGGGATCAGAATTGACCTTGCTCGGGGGGTCACTTAGTTTTGCATAGGCTAATATAGGAAAAACTTTAAAAAATCTTCTTCTCTGAAACCACAAGGCCTAGAGCTTAAGATATTTGGCATGTAGCAATGCCTAGTAGATCTCATTAAAATTTGTTCAAATTATGCCCCTGGGGTCATAATTGACCTTTCAGGGCGGGGGGGGTCACTTGTTTTAAAATAACTTGCAGTCAACTTATGAAAGATAATTAGCTAATTAAAATAGAAGGTGTGAGACAATGATTACACGTGTCAATCATTGAACAACAACTGTAGCAATTTAATATCGTAATTTACACATCTGACACTTGCAGGCTAATGCACGATTAATTTAATTGAAAACGGGTCCGTCTAAAACATGTATATAATAATATGACCTGAGGGTTTATTACGATTGAGTTACTAATAAACAAATATTGAATGAAACTGATGTTTTAAAAATACAGTAAAACCGCGATAACTCGAGGTTGCAAGGGGACGAGTAAAATGCTTGAGTTATCTGGATTCTCGAGTTATCCGAACCATGGAAATTTACAAGTTTTTCTGCAGAGGCAAAAGATATAGCTATGAAACAGATTTGAAACAAAGAAAATGCACATTTCTTTCAGTCATGACCCTTTTTAACTTTCATGGGGATGGCATTGTGTTTAAACTCAATCGTCTTCGTCTCCAACTTGCGTTTCGTTCCTGTTTTGGTTTTCTGCTTGTCCGATCTAGCTATCCCCCCGAGATCGGGTCATTCGCTAGATGTTTATTTCCGAAAAAAAATGGTTCCGCTGTCAGGAACAGAAATCTTCCGTACTAACCACTACACCCACAAGTCACTTGCGTAAGGTTGCAAACATGTAATACATATATTATAAGAAAACTATATACTGTAACGAACAATATGAGTTAAATGAAATTATCATCTGTAAAATCGTTGTCTTT
Organism: Saxidomus purpurata; assembly: GCA_022818135.1. NCBI lineage: Eukaryota > Metazoa > Mollusca > Bivalvia > Venerida > Veneridae > Saxidomus > Saxidomus purpurata. Next base: position 1,553,338 of record JAFMSR010000003.1, on the reverse strand, counting down.
AAAATCATCATCTGTAAATTATATCACTGCATCAGTGCAAATATATTTATACTTGCTTTTACTGACATTTCAAAAATCAATGTAAAGGGTCACTATAAATAACACTTTGCACATAATACCTGTGTAACAACTTAAACAACTCCACAACTTGTACCATGGTAACTTATCTAGGTCACACTTGTGGAAAACTCACCCATTAGATACATACTACAAATTACAAATTTAACTTACTTTCAACAGTCACGCAACACTAAGCAATGCTATATTGTATAAGACTTAGTTCATTAAATGTAATTGTAATTAACTTCGCAATCAATACCAAAATCCCTCCTCTATTGAACAAAAAATGGCATCCTGCATACATCTAGACACATGTAATGACCCTAGAATACATGGCACATATGTAACTACCCTAGAATACATGGCACTTATGTAACTACCCTAGAATACATTACTTATGTAACTACCCTAGAATACATTACTTAGTAACTACCCTAGAATACATTACTTAGTAACTACCCTAGAATACATTACTTATGTAACTACCCTAGAATACATTACTTATGTAACTACCCTAGAATACATTACTTATGTAACTACCCTAGAATACATTACTTAGTAACTACCCTAGAATACATTACTTAGTAACTACCCTAGAATACATTACTTAGTAACTACCCTAGAATACATTACTTAGTAACTACCCTAGAATACATTACTTAGTAACTACCCTAGAATACATTACTTATGTAACTACCCTAGAATACATTACTTCCGTAACATTTCTTCCTTAGCCTATTAATTCACTCTGTATCATTCGTTCTAGATGTTACCATGGTTGCAGGAGAGAGGCAGCAAGTGTTCCATTGCTGCTACCTATTTATGCCTGGATGGACTGAGGCACACATGTTATCAGTGTCTTTGCCTAAGAACATACCTCATGGTCTGGCTGGCGTTCAAACCCAAGACCTATCTTTTCAGAGGCAAATGCCCTAACCACAGCTATTTAGGCCCACAGGAATGGTAAATTGCTGTTTCCAAACAAATATACATGTGTATTCTATATATTTCAATTAAGAAAATTTCACTGTATTTTTGTCTCTGATACAACTGCTCATAATTGTTCCATATTAAAGAATGCCCATAGAAATTGTCTGTTTTTGCTACAAATTAAGGGTGCAGGCCTTTAAATCTCCTAATAAAAAAGCACCTGAAAGTTGGGTATCTCCTTCGTTCTATATATTCACCGCATGTGTACATTTACAATGCAGTTGTCTTCTTTATGATGTTTGGGTTGTAAGCACATTAAATGTAACAGATTAAAGATATGTTATCATACAGTGTATAATACAGATAATGTCTGGACTGTTCAAGGACAAATTTGTTGTAAAGTACAAAGTATACTCTGACTGGTTGTTGTTTTCACATTAGATAAAAACCTAGCACAGTTTCAGGACAAGAGCTCTGATAAAGTGAACAGTACTACTTTATTCTCAATTGGGAAACTAGTTCTTTCAACTTAGATTAATCACTCTTGAGACTCGCTCCAGATGGAATCAAGCTCGAAGACAGAGACAATCTAGAATCAGTGTGTCTTGCATATGGTTGCTAAGGCCAAGGCACTGCACTGGGATCAAATCCAGGATCCTCTATTCCTGAGACAGGAATCAAATCCAGGATCCTCCGTTCCTGAGACAGGAATCAAATCCAGGATCCTCTATTCCTGAGACAGGAATCAAATCCAGGATCCTCCATTCCTGAGACAGGAATCAAATCCAGGATCCTCTATTCCTGAGATAAACACACTACCATTGCTCTAGGGCTTGTTTACAATAAAGTTACTGTATGTTTCAAAATAATTAATAGATGGGCCTTGATAACTCGGTGGTTAAGGCGTTCGCCTCCGGAACAGGAAGTCTCGAGTTAGAATCCTAGCCCATGCAAGAGGTGTGTCGTTGGGCAAAGACACTGATGCCACATCAGCCTCCGTGGTCGAATGGTTAGTCACTGACTTAAAATCACTGTAACTTCTCATTGATTGAGGGCCATTCATTCGAGCCCTGCTAAAGACTATGTCTCTTAATGTAAGAAAGTTGATAGTTTCTACATATTCACCATCATAATCGAACTAAAACTATGAATTAATTATAATCCGTTTTTTAATTAAAATGTTTGTACAATGTAATGGGTTACTGCTAAAAAGTGATGAAGGAACTAGAGAGAGTAGTCACTGAGAGTTCAGTCCAACCTCCCGGAAAGGACACCTCCCTAAAGCAAACAACCTCCCAAAAGAGACACATTTTCTTTCCCATTGCGTCAATTATTAAAAGGAAACGACCTCTCCAGAACAACACCTCTCTACAACAACACATTTCTGTGTTCCTAGGAGTGTTTGCTCCAGAGAGGTTGCACCAAAGTTGCAATATTTGCGTCTACAATTGATGTAAATTATAGTTTATTAAAACTAAATTAGAAAAGTTGTTGGGTGTAGAAAATAGACTTTGTAGCAATGATATAATATGAGCTAAATATATCCTACAGCTGTTTTTTTTCTCTGGCTCGGTTTGGCAAGTACGTGTACATGAAAGCTATATATGATCCCTCAGAGAGTCTGTTTGCTTGCAACCACTTGTCTTTAAACTTTGCCAGATAATAGATATAATGTACAAACAATCTATGTTGTATTATAATCATAATTATTATAAACACTGTTTACTATTAAGTCAACCAATCTGAGTGAAAGCCCTTAATGACACCCGATGGTACTATCCAATTTGACAGACGGACAAAAATTCATTTAAGAAATTCAGCATGATAGTAAAGGGTGCCACTGGGGAGTGAGCTAATCCTTGTACTTACTCTGGTTTAAATGTAATGTCCGTCCAAGCCTAAAAATACCTGTTATTAACTTGTCCATCTTTTAATTTTGAAAGTACCATTAATTGTTCAAAGGCGGTACTCGCTCAAATAATTACTGACCGAGAAGTCAACAGTGCAGATCATGATCAGATTGTACATAGGCAGGTCACAGTCTGCATTGGTTACGAAGCCAGATTCACTTGTCACCAGCAGCATACGAACATTTCAGTTCTGTTGCAATCAAATAATACACCTTCCGTTATAATTTTCACTCATTTTAAAAACTATTTCTACCTTTTTTTCAGATTCCAATTATCATGGGAAACGTGTTTGCTTATATAATATGGTGTTTCATTCACTTTTTACATTTCTTAATTGTTGTGAAATTATGCTCACACAATATCAGGTGTATCTATATTTATACATTTTTATCATAATCAAATATAAGCAACAGTTCATTTAAGGATATTGACTTGCACCTTTAATTTATCAATTTGGCCATGACTTTAAACCTCAAGTAGAGAACATGACCATTGGCGTAGCCTACTAACAGATCTCGAATTTCATTTAGGGGATACCAGATTCATTCCATGAGAATGTTAATCACTCAAGTAGTAAGAGCATCTTGGGATATTGAGAAAAAATAAAGTTTGCATTTTGGATCACTCAAAAAAAGATCCTACTACCACATGGAATAAGTATTGCAAGACAGATTGGTGATGCAGACATGATTGATGGGTCCTTGCCTCTATATCCACACCTTGAATTATTTGTATAAACTACACTTTCCTTACATGTTTGAGTGCCACTCGGGTAAAGAACCTTCACAAGGACAGAGCTTACAATAGCCAGACATTTAAGTGTAGCTAATCATGTCTTCTATTGTTTGCAAATCAAGGAATTGTATTCAGAAAGCAACAGGTAATAAGAATTTCTTGCTTTTTTCTATATTCAGGTATTTGCAACATGCAAAGTTTGCAAATTATTTGACAATAACTAATTAAGACAATCTGTATAAATATTTAGACAATGCATGTGATACTGATGTAAATGCCCTTGACCTGTGGATAGATGAAGAGACAATCAACGATATGAAGTGTCTAACATTTGTGGACAATGGCTATGGAATGACACGTGACAAACTTCACAAAATGTTGAGGTAATGAAAGTCTTGTTATTTGATGGTTTTTGCAGATAATGTATACAGAGCTGTGATGGAAATGTACTATTTTAAAGACTTCATTGATTTTAAAGCTAAACTACTGACACTACTTCATGTATACATGTACCCATATGATGTTTTTATACGCCCGAAGGGACGTATTATGTTATCGCCTCGCTGTCCGTCTGTCCGTTAGCAATTTCCCTTCCGCTCTCTAACTGTTGAACCCCTTAAAGGATTTCGAAGAAACCTGACACAAATGTTAACCAGACTGAGACGACGTGCAGAAGCAATGTTCCGGATGGGTGGATTCAAGGTCAAGGTCATACTTAGCGGTCAAAGGTCATATGATTTTGTTTCCCTTCCGCTCTGTAACTCTTGAACCCCTTGAAGGATTTCGAAGAAACCTGACACAAATGTTAACCAGACTGAGACTACGTGCAGAAGCAATGTTCCGGATGGGTGGATTCAAGGTCAAGGTCATACTTAGCGGTCAAAGGTCATATGATTTTGTTTCCCTTCCGCTCTGTAACTCTTGAACCCCTTGAAGGATTTCGAAGAAACCTGACACAAATGTTAACCAGACTGAGACGACGTGCAGAAGCAATGTTCCGGATGGGTGGATTCAAGGTCAAGGTCATACTTAGCGGTCAAAGGTCACATGATTTTGTTTCCCTTCCGCTCTGTAACTCTTGAACCCCTTGAAGGATTTCGAAGAAACCTGACACAAATGTTAACCAGACTGAGACGACGTGCAGAAGCAATGTTCCGGACGTCCGTCTGTCTGTCCGTACGTCCGTCTGTCCGTTAGCAATTTCCCTTCCGCTCTGTAACTCTTGAACCCCTTGAAGGATTTCAAACCTGACACAAATGTTAACCAGACTGAGACGACGTGCAGAAGCAATGTTCCGGATGGCTGGATTCAAGGTCAAGGTCATACTTAGGGGTCAAAGGTCATATGATTTTGTTTCCCTTCTGCTCTGTAACTCTTGAACCCCTTGAAGGATTTCGAAGAAGCCTGACACAAATGTTAACCAGACTGAGACGACGTGCAGAAGCAATGTTCCGGATGGCTGGATTCAAGGTCAAGGTCACACTTAGGGTTGATTTTGTTTCCCTTCCGCTCTGTAACTCTTGAACCCCGTGAAGGATTTCGAAGAAACCTGACACAATTGTTTACCACATTGAGACGATGTGCAGAAGCCATGTTCCGGATGGCTCACTTCAAGGTCAAGGTCACACTTAGGGTTCAAGCGTCATATAACTGTGTGGATATTGCTCTGCATTTGCTCTTGATTACAGTGCTCTTGTTTTTATTTGGGAGATTCTATTTTGTTTGCTTAATTTTTTTATTGAATTACTTCCCTTTTATGTTACTATCAATAGCATATTTTGTAACTTTTTTATTATTGGCAGTACGGAAAAACCGAGACCACTTTTCTGTGGTACAACATGAATGGTACCTCCAATTTTTTGGTGTTTTTTTGGACATTTTTGTATCAGATTAGGATTTTGTGGTTGGGGACTTAGATTTTTATGCCCCCCACAAAGTGGGGTGCATATAGCGTTGCACTTGTCCGTCCGTCCGTCTGTCCGTCAGTCCGTCCGTCCGTCCGTACGTCCCGAAATCTTGTGAACGCAACTCCTCTTAAACCGGATGGCAGATTTTGCTTAAACTTCCAGGGATGAACAACCTTAATGTGTAGATGGTAGTAAAGGAAGGAATTTTCGCGGCGACCAAATTTAACAGAATTATGGCCCTTTGTTGATTTTTTCACTTTATATCTTGTGAACGCAACTCCTCTTAAACCGGATGGCAGATTTTGCTTAAACTTCCAGGGATGAACAACCTTAATGTGTAGATGGTAGTAAAGAAAGGAATTTTTGCTGCGACCAAATTTAACAGAATTATGGCCCTTTGTTGATTTTTTCACTATATACTATGTAGAAATTTTGTGAACGCAACTCCTCTTAAACCGGATGGCAGATTTTGCTTAAACTTCCAGGGATGAACAACCTTAATGTGTAGATGGCAGTAAAGGAAGGAATTTTTGCTGCGGCCAAATTTAACAGAATTATGGCCCTTTGTTGATTTTTTCACTATATACCATATAGAAATTTTGTGAACGCAACTCCTCTTAAACTGGTTGGCAGATTTTGCTTAAACTTCCAGGGATGAACAACCTTAATGTGTAGATGGTAGTAAAGGAAGGAATTTTTGTTGCGACCAAATTTAACAGAATTATGGCCCTTTGTTAAGTTTTTCACTATATACCATATAGAAATATTGTGAACGCAACTCCTCTTAAACCGGATGGCAGATTTTGCTTAAACTTCCAGGGATGAACAGCTTTAATGTGTAGATGGTAGTAAAGGAAGAAATTTTTGTTGCGACCAAATTTAACAGAATTATGGCCCTTTGTTGATTTTTTCACTATATACCATATAAATTTGTTGCGACCAAATTTAACAGAATTATGGCCCTTTGTTGATTTTTTCACTATATACCATATAAATAATTGAACATATAAATTTTACATTTGTAATTTAATTTAACATGTACATAAGGTTACCTGTAGATCATTTTAGGTATATGTACAGAAATGAAACAGTGGAATGAAAAAGTTCCACATAAAAATCTTACATACAGATATGCTTGCTCTTGTTTATGAGCACATCTGCACAGTGGGGGCATCGGTGTCCTTTGGACACAATTCTAGTTTTATATAACTTCAATTTCTTATTCTTGTTCCTGTCCGTTGGGCTTCAACAGCCTAAATTTTGCTCCCATTCTCTGATACAACACTTCGGGCGTATCTTGCTGCGCTTTGCGGTGCTCTTGTTTTAAAATTCAGTTACTGTTCATTTGTATGCCACAATATGATATACACTGTACATTGTATATCAGTCAAAACAAAAGTCTATTTTTAGCTTGCCCAGGAGATTTTGTGATCGCCACGATCCAGTTGTTTGAAACATATAAGCAGTTAAGCTAACAGGTTAGTGTACTGCATGACTTATTTGGGAAGAAGGGTCAAAGAAAAATGGCGTATTTTGTTGATTCAGGTAAAGATAAAAACCTAGGTCACAGTAGGTCACTAGCTTTTTATACTGTAGAATCAACTTTTTTATCCAATCTTAAATGTTTGTCTTGATAAACTCTAGGTAATATTCAGAAGTGGGTCAAAAACTAGGACACCAGTTCAGATAATAGAAAAATCTTGTTAACATGCTTAAACTTTAGGTCAAGGTTAGAGCTTATGCTATGGTGGTTTGTCCGTCATCCGTCTGTCTGTAAATATTTTCCTTGATAACTCTCTACAGGTCACAATTTTCATTTGAGTTTGATAAGGGTCCCTGCAACTTGTAAATGTGGGTCAAAGGTCAAGGTCATATTGACCTCCAATAGCAAAGCCTTGGTAACACTGTACATGTCTCAATTTTCATTCATCCTTCTTCAAACTTGCTCAGAATGTTGATGATCCCTTGATCACACACAACAGATCTTTCCATTTAAATTGCATCAAACTTGCTGATAAGGATCCCTGCAACATGTAGATGATCCTTATTGTTTTTGGGGTCAGTGGGTCAAAGGTTAAGGTCATAGTGACCTCTGTTAGATTTTCCTTGATAACCCTCAGTGGGTCAGAGTTTTCATTCAACTTTCATCAAACTTGCTCAGAAAGTTCCCTGTAACATGTAGATGATTCTTATTGAATTTTGGGTTAGTGGTTCTAAAGTCAAGGTCACAGTGACCCAAACTTTAAAAATCTTTTCTGTTCAATATCATGAAATCTATTTGACCCACTGTCAAACTTTATAGGATGATTGGTCAGAGTTAATAATCACTATCATATTTGGGGTCAGTGGTTCAAAAGTCAAGGTCACAGTGACCTGAACTTTGAAAATCTTTTCCAATCAATATCTTGAGATCTACATCATGCACAGTTTTCAAACGTCATAGGATTAGTCTTAAGGAGTAGATGATCTCTACTGTTTTTTGTGGGGTCAGTGGGTCAAGGTCACAGTGAGTTCTGTTAGCTTTTCCTTGATAACATTGCAAAAGATTTTCACATACTTACCCCATACATTTCAGTCAGTATATTGAATCAAAATTTGACCAATGTTTAACTTCGCAGCATTTTTGATTAACTGGTTCGCCCCTCGTCTGTCCACACCTAATCTTGTTAACACTCTAAAGGCCATATTTGAACCCCTATCATCATGGAATTGGTCAGTCTGTTTGTCTCAATGATCTCTAGGTTAAATACAAAACTGGATTACATATCAAAAACTAGGTGACTTATTTTTACATAGGCTTATATGTGGAAAAAATTATTAAAAATATTCTCTGAAACCACAATGTCTAGAGCCAAGATATTTAGCATGTGACATTGTCTATTGAACCGCTTCCAAGAAATGTTCAAATCATTACCCCCGGGTTAAAATTGACTTGCCCGGGGGTCTCTTGATTTTACATAGGCTTATATAGGGAAAATTTTTATCTTTGGAACCACAAGGTTTAGAGCTTCGATATTTGGCATGCATCATTGCCTAGTTGACCAAGATTGTTCAAGATTGACCTTTTCTGCTTTTGGTGACCTTAAATGATAGCAAATTGTGGCCAGGTGAGCAATATAGGGCCATTTTGGCCCTATTGTTAAAGCTACAGCACTGAATTTTCGAAATATGCAGACTTTGATCTTGACTTACTGACCTAGTTTCCTGATTTTGATGCTACAGCAAAATTTTAATCCTTGGTACAGTGGTTCATAGATGAACGATATAGGACCACCATAGCCCTCTTGTTCGTGTCCTGGCTGTAATGTATCAAATAATTTTGAAGAACTTCACACAGGGTGTGTCATGCACAACACCCAGGGAGCAACCTTCAGTTAAGGTCAAACTTAGAGCTTAAAATTGTAATAGAGGGTTATGATCTAGTATTTTGTGACTGGGCTGTAAATTCTATATGCATAGACTTATTTTGAAATAACTTCTGACAGTTGTTGCCCAATATTGCCTGCTCAAGGTCAATTAAGGTCTCGAAATGTTATTTTGAAATAACTTCTGACAGTTGTTGCCCAATATTGCCTGCTCAAGGTCAATTAAGGCCACATTTCGAGGCCATATATAGGTCATAAGAGTGAAGACTATGTCTACTCAACACTTGAAAGGAATTTTTTCAGCATGGGTCAAATGCAATATCCATGCTCAAGATCAAGCTCACAAATAGGGTCGGTCAAAGGTCATGTTTCTTGAAACTTTGGGTAAATGTTAACCTCATGTAGAGGATGTGAAGACTGGTGTTTTCAACCACGCTTAGCTTAAGTTCAAGGGTACACTTAAGGGTCAAAGGTTACACGACTATATCCCCTTGATTTTAAGGATTTTCATCAAACTTGGGTCAAATGTTCATCTTATTATGATAGCAAAGGTTGAGGTATCTTGGGGTCAAAGGTTATGTCACTATTTCTTCCAAACCCCTTAAAGGATTTTTATGAAACTTGTTATTGCATTGCAATGATCCATCTACTTTTTTGAAAGCTATGATACATTATTGTTTTCTTTTCAGCTTTGGTTTCAACGAAAAAGAAGAATACATGATACAGAAGGCCATTGGTCAATATGGAAATGGATTTAAATCTGGAAGCATGCGTCTAGGTCATGATGCTTTAGTCATTACGAGATGTGGGCGGTCACTAAGTGTTGGATTTCTGTCACAGACGTACCTGAAGGACATTGGTGCCGAGAGTATTCTTGTACCCATAGTGACATGGGACAGAACTCCTAGAGGATGTATCCTTTTGCTAACACAGGTCAGAAATTTATGATGTCATGTATCTTGTGCAAAATGTGATTCAGTAGAGCTATGTGTACAAAATGTGCTTTACTAATGTTGTGTGCACAAAATATGATTCAGTAGTGCTGTATGCACAAAATGTGATTCAGTAGTGCTGTGTGCACAAAATATGATTCAGTAGTGCTGTGTGCACAAAATGTGATTCAGTAGTGCTGTGTGTTCAAAATGTGATTTAGTAGTGCTGAGTGTACAAAATATGATTCAGTAGTGCTGTGTGTACAGAATGTGATCTGTAGTGCTGTATGCACAAAATGTGATTCAGTAGTGCTGTGTGCACAAAATATGATTCAGTAGTGCTGTGTGCACAAAATGTGATTCAGTAGTGCTGTGTGTTCAAAATGTGATTTAGTAGTGCTGTGTGTTCAAAATGTGATTCAGTAGTGCTGTGTGCACAAAATGTGATTCAGTAGTGTTGTGTGTTCAAAATGTGATTCAGTACTGCTGTGTGCACAAAATGTGATTCAGAAGTACTGTGTGTACAAAATGTGATTCAGTAGTGCTGTGTGTACAAAATATGATGCAGTAGTGCTGTGTGTGCAATGTGCTTTTAGTAGTGCTGTGTGCCAGAATGTGATTCAGTCATACTGTGTGTACAAAATGTGATTCAGAAGAGCTGTGTGTACAAAATGTGCTTCAGTCGTGCTGTGTGTACAAAATGTGATTCAGTCGTGCTGTGTGTACAAAATGTGATTCAGTAGAGCTGTGTGTACAAAATGTGCTTCAGTCGTGCTGTGTGTACAAAATGTGATTAAGTAGAGCTGTGTGTACAAAATGTGATTCAGTCGTGCTGTGTGTACAAAATGTGCTTCAGGCGTGCTGTGTGTACAAAATGTGCTTCAGTTGTGCTGTGTGTACAAAATGTGATTCAGTAGTGCTGTGTGTACAAAATGTGATTCAGAAGAGCTGTGTGTACAAAATGTGATTCAGTTGTGCTGTGTGCACAAAACGTGATTCAGTAGAGCTGTGTGTTCAAAATGTGATTCAGTACTGCTGTGTGCACAAAATGTGATTCAGAAGTACTGTGTGTACAAAATGTGATTCAGTAGTGCTGTGTGCACAAAATATGAAGCAGTAGTGCTGTGTGTGCAATGTGCTTTAGTAGTGCTGTGTGCCAGAATGTGATTCAGTCATACTGTGTGTACAAAATGCGATTCAGAAGAGCTGTGTGTACAAAATGTGCTTCAGTCGTGCTGTGTGTACAAAATGTGATTCAGTCGTGCTGTGTGTACAAAATGTAATTCAGTAGAGCTGTGTGTACAAAATGTGCTTCAGTCGTGCTGTGTGTACAAAATGTGATTAAGTAGAGCTGTGTGTACAAAATGTGATTCAGTCGTGCTGTGTGTACAAAATGTGATTCAGAAGAGCTGTGTGTACAAAATGTGATTCAGTTGCGCTGTGTGTACAAAATGTGATTCAGAAGAGCTGTGTGTACAAAATGTGCTTCAGTTGCGCTGTGTGTACAAAATGTGATTCAGAAGAGCTGTGTGTACAAAATGTGATTCAGAAGAGCTGTGTGTACAAAATGTGCTTCAGTCGTGCTGTGTGTACAAAAAGTGATTCAGTAGAGCTGTGTGTACAAAATGTGATTCAGTCGTGCTGTGTGTACAAAATGTGATTCAGTAGAGCTGTGTGTACAAAATGTGCTTCAGTCGTGCTGTGTGTACAAAATGTGATTCAGTAGAGCTGTGTGTACAAAATGTGATTCAGTCGTGCTGTGTGTACAAAATGTGATTCAGAAGAGCTGTGTGTACAAAATGTGCTTCAGTCGTGCTGTGTGTACAAAATGTGCTTCAGTAGTGCTGTGTGTACAAAATGTGATTCAGTCATGCTGTGTGTACAAAATGTGCTTCAGTAGAGCTGTGTGTACAAAATGTGATTCAGTAGTGCTGTGTGTACAAAATGTGCTTCAGTTGTGCTGTCAGGGCCCACACTGTCGTTCGCCACTCGAGCCATTTGGCGAAACTTCGATCAAAGTGGCGAAGAAAAATCGTGAGTGGCGAAAATGAAAAAAATCTCCTAATTTTAGACCGCCGTATTTGTTTTGTTCTAAATTATAACCTCTCTTAATTCGAGATTGCAAAAATCGATACGAATACCCAGTCTGCGTTCAATAAACATCTTGACACGTGAGAAATGCAATTTGCAGTCAATTAGCAACTAAATAATCCATTTAATAACCGATGTTTAATCGACTATTAAATTGACAATATAAACATTACACATGTCAAAACGCATAATAGTTGACAATATAAACATTACACATGTCAAAACGCACATGTCAACCTTTAAATCGCTGTGTTGTCTCGCCGCTTTTGATTGGCTTAAAGTTTATTACCGACCAATGAAAGCAAATGTAACAAACGGTAGCAAGTAGGCGGTGCGGTATCGAGATTGGCACTCGGAAATATTGTCAGTGTTTATGAAAAATAGAGCGACTTTGCTTTTGCTTTCGGATTCGGCGACTATTTCACCCACGTCGCCCTCATACGCGATTCCTTACAACTTGTAATTACGGTTGATTAGATGTTTGATGCCTTTAATTTCGGAGAATCATTCAATTAATAAACGAAATAATGAATGGTTTGATGATTTTGCAAACATTGTCGCCGCCGTCTTATCAAATCTGTTTACATCAGTTTACAAAACATTATAATAAGACTTCACTGAGAAATGGTTTAAGTGAGGCAATCTTGGACAATTTAATGTTAATTTCAATAGAAGGAAACTAACCAACATAGGACAACATTTTAAAATACACTTCTTGCTTTCAAGGTATACAAGCTTTCATTAACCAGGCAACATCTTTAAAAAAAGAATAGTTTGTATGTCTTAAAAAGTAAGGATTGGATTTCAAATGTAATCCTGTATTGGTTTTAGCAAATTAACAACACAGGACTACATTTTAAAATACAAAACTTGCTTCAAAGATATACACACTGTCTTTCAAAGGCCCATAAGTATAGCTGAAATATCACCATTTGCCTTAGGGAAGTGAAAAATTTCCGCCGCGCCACATTGAGTGGATACCCCGCCCTATCACTCCTAAAAAAGTGGCTCCAACTTTTTTCAGCCCAGTGTGAGCCCTGGCTGTGTGTACAAAATGCGATTCAGTCGTGCTGTGTGTACAAAATGCGATTCAGTCGTGCTGTATGTACAAAATGCGATTCAGTCGTGCTGTGTGTACAAAATGCGCTTCAGTCGTACTGTGTGTACAAAATGCGACTCAGTCGTGCAGTGTGTACAAAATGCGACTCAGTCGTGCTGTGTGTACAAAATGCGCTTCAGTCGTGCTGTGTGTACAAAATGCGCTTCAGTCGTGCTGTGTGTACAAAATGCGCTTCAGTCGTGCTGTGTGTACAAAATGCGCTTCAGTCTTGCTGTGTGTACAAAATGCGCTTCAGTCGTGCTGTGTGTACAAAATGCGATTCAGTCGTGCTGTGTGTACAAAATGCGCTTCAGTCGTGCTGTGTGTACAAAATGCGCTTCAGTAGTGCTGTGTGTACAAAATGTGATTTAGTCATGCTGTGTGTACAAAATGTGATTCAGTAGTGCTGTGTGTGCAAAATGTGATTCAGTAGAGCAGTGAAGGCAAAATTTTATTCAGTAGTGCTGTGTGTTCAAAATGTGATTCTTGTGCCCCCCCCCCCCCCTCCCCCCCCCCCCCCCCCCCCCCCCCCCCCCCCCCCCCCCCCCCCCCCCCCCCCCCCCCCCCCCCCCCCCCCCCCCCCCCCCCCCCCCCCCCCCCCCCCCCCCCCCCCCCCCCCCCCCCCCCCCCAGTGCTGTGTGTTCAAAATGTGATTCTGTAGTGCTGTGTGTACAAAATGTGCTTCAGTCGTGCTGTGTGTACAAAATGCGATTCAGTCATGCTGTGTGTACAAAATGTGCTTCAGTCGTGCTGTGTGTACAAAATGTGCTTCAGTCATGCTGTGTGTACAAAATGTGATTCAGTAGTGCTGTGTGTGCGAAATGTGATTCAGTAGTGCAGTGAAGGCAAAATTTTATTCAGTAGTGCTGTGTGTTCAAAATGTGATTCTGTAGTGCTGTGTGTACAAAATGTGCTTCAATTGCTGTGTGTACAAAATGTACTTCAGTAGTGCTGTGTTCAAAATGTGACTCAGTAGTGCTGTGTGTACAAAATGTGATTCAGTCGTGCTGTGTGTTCAAAATGTGATTCTGTAGTGCTGTGTGTACAAAATGTGATTCAGTAGTGCTGTGTGTACAAAATGTGATTCAGTAGTGCTGTGTGTTCAAAATGTGATTCTGTAGTGCTGTGTGTACAAAATGTGCTTCAGTAGTGCTGTGTGTACAGAATGTGATCTGTAGTGCTGTGTGTACAATGTGCTTCAGTAGTGCTGTGTGCCAAAAATGTGATTCAGTAGTGCTGTGTGCCAAAAATGTCATTCAGTAGTGCTGTGTGCCAAAAATGTGATTCAGTAGAGCTATGTGTACAAAATGTGCTTTACTAATGTTGTGGCACAAAATGCGATTTAGTAGAGCTGTGTTTACAAAATATGATTCAGTAGTACTGTGTGCACAAAATTTGTTTCAGTATAGTTGTTGTGTGCACAAAATGTGCTTCCTTTATTGTGCACACATGTTGTTTTTTTTATCCCCCCGCCGAAGGCGAAGGGGATATTAGTAATGCTATCCGTCCGTCCCTCCGTGTCTCTGTCCCAATTTTGTCCGGAGCATAACTCCAAAAGTACTTGAGGGATTTTCTTCAAACTTAATACACTGACAGAGCACATTAGGAGGAAGTGCAGTGTGTAGGAACAATAACTCTACCTTGCCTACTTTTAGAGTTATTCCCCTTTATCAGATTTACTTAAAAAACTTTGTCCGATGCATAACTCCAAAAGTACTTGAGGGATTTTCTTCAAACTTAATACACTGACATAGCACATTGGTAGGAAGTGCAATGTGCAAGAACAATAACTCTACCTTGCCTACTGTTAGAGTTATTCCCCTTTATCAGATTTACTTTAAAAGTTTTGTCCAGAGCATAACTCCAAAAGTACTTGAGGGATTTTCTTCAAACTTAATACACTGACATAGCACATTGGTAGGAAGTGCAGTGTGCAAGAACAATAACTCTACCTTGCCTACTTTTAGAGTTATTCCCCTTTATCAGATTTACTTGTCCGAAGCATAACTCCAAAAGTACTTGAGGGATTTTCTTCAAACTTAATACACTGACATAGCACATTGGTAGGAAGTGCAATGTGCAAGAACAATGACTCTACCTTGCCTACTTTTAGAGTTATTCCCCTTTATCAGATTTACTTTAAAAGTTTTCTCCAGAGCATAACTCCAAAAGTACTTGAGGGATTTACTTCAAACTTAATACACTGATATAGCACATTGGTAGGAAGTGCAGTGTGTAAGAACAATAACTCTACCTTGCCTACTTTTAGAGTTATTCCCCTTTATCAGATTTACTTGTCCGAAGCATAACTCCAAAAGTACTTGAGGGATTTTCTTCAAACTTAATACACTGACATAGCACATTGGTAGGAAGTGCAGTGTGCAAGAACAATAACTCTACCTTGCCTACTTTTAGAGTTATTCCCCTTTATCAGATTTACTTTTAAAAGTTTTGTCCAGAGCACAACTCCAAAAGTACCTGAGGGATTTACTTCAAACTTAATACACTGACATAGCACATTGGTAGGAAGTGCAGTGTGCAAGAACAATAACTCTACCTTGCCTACTTTTAGAGTTATTCCCCTTTATCAGATTTACTTGAAAAACAATTTTGGAGTATAACTCCAAAAGTACTTGAGGGATTTTCTTCAAACTTAATACACTGACATAGCACATTGGTAGGAAGTGCAGTGTGTAAGAACAATAACTCTACCTTGCCTACTTTTAGAGTTATTCCACTTTATCAGATTTACTTGAAAAACAATTTCCGGAGCATAATTTCAAAAGTACTTGAGGGATATTCTTCAAACTTAATACACTGACATAGCACATTGGTAGGAAGTGCAGTGTGCAAAAACAATAACTCTACCTTGTCTACTTTTAGTCAAATAGTAAATATCATACCTATACTGATAATGAACATTAATATAATTTTGCAAACCTTCTCTTCATTGCCTTATTATACCCCCAAAACGAAGTTTAGGGCGGTATATAGGAGTCACCCGGTGGTTGGTCGGTTGGTTGGTCGGTCGGTCGGTCGGTCTGTTGCATTTTCCTTGTCCGGAGCATAACTTGAAAACTACCTGTTGGAATTGAATACAACTTCATACAATGGTCAAGCACATTGAGAGGAAGTGCAGTGCACAAGAACTATAACTCCATCTTGACTAATTACAGAGTTATTGCCCTTTGTTACTTTTCCTTGTCCGGAGCATAACTTGAAAACTACAAGTTGGAATTCAATACAACTTCATACAATGGTCAAGCACATTGAGAGGAAGTGCAGTGCACAAGAACTATAACTCCATCTTGACTAATTACAGAGTTATTGCCCTTTGTTACTTTTCCTTGTCCGGAGCATAACTTGAAAACTACAAGTTGGAATTCAATACAACTTCATACAATGGTCAAGCACATTGAGAGGAAGTGCAGTGCACAAGAACCATAACTCCATCTTGACTAATTACAGAGTTATTGCCCTTTGTTACCTTTCCTTGTCCGGAGCATAACTTGAAAACTACAAGTTGGAATTCAATACAACTTCATACAATGGTCAAGCACATTGAGAGGAAGTGCAGTGCACAAGAACTATAACTCCATCTTGACTAATTACAGAGTTATTGCCCTTTGTTACTTTTCCTTGTCCGGAGCATAACTTGAAAACTACAAGTTGGAATTCAATACAACTTCATACAATGGTCAAGTACATTGAGAGGAAGTGCAGTGCACAAGAACCATAACTCCATCTTGACTAATTACAGAGTTATTGCCCTTTGTTACTTTTCCTTGTCCGGAGCATAACTTGAAAACTACAAGTTGGAATTCAATACAACTTCATACAATGGTCAAGCACATTGAGAGGAAGTGCAGTGCACCGGAACCATAACTCCATCTTGACTAATTACAGGGTTATTGCCCTTTGTTACTTTTCCCTGTTTGGAGCATTTTTCGAAAACTACAAGTTGGAATTCAATACAACTTCATACAATGGTCAAGCACAATGAGAGGAACTGCTAAGAACAATATCTCTTTTTAGTTTGTTTGCAAGGTATTATGTTACTACGAACTTCTTCAGTTTATAAAGCAATCCTTTTGGGGGTATTAATCACATTTAGTGATAGCTCTAGTTCTTTTTCCACTTACTTGAAAACTGTACTCAGCATGACCATAACTATACGGCTTTTTAAGGATTTCCTTTCACCAAGTAAAATGTACGAAAGTACAACCTTCTGGTAACTTCTTCCCAGCTGGGGGATTAACCATGTGTAACATGGCTCTTGTTAAATACTGGTTATGAACAGGAAACAAAGACAAGTGATTCTTAACTTTTGTACAGTGACAAGAAAAAATACTCCAGAAAATAAATGCAGTATTGAAGTAGTACTGAAATATTCTCCATTTAAATCAGAAGAAGAACTCAAAGGACAGCTGGAGGAAAAGTTAGGGGAAAAAAACCCTGGTACCAAAATTGTCATCTTCAATTTAAAGAAGTATGTATGCCATATATTTCAGCTTTTTAGCTCACCTGGCACAAAGTGCCAGAGTGAGCTATTAGGATAGTTCACCGTCCGGGGTCCATTGTAAGTCGTCTGTCTCTCCATCCAACATTCCCTTCAAACGACATCTCCTCTGAAACCACTGAGCGAATGTTGATAAAACTTTGCAGAGATCTTTCTTGCATGAAGCTCTATCAAAGTTAGTTGTTCAAAGAATTCCATCCCATGCAGAACTCTGGTTGCTATTGCTTTTAAAAGTCTTCCACTCTGAAACCACAAGGTCTAGAACTTTTTAGCATGTGGTATTGTCTAGTGAACCTCGACCAAGATTGTTCAAATTATGATCCCCAGGTCAAAATTGACCCTACCTGTGGGGTCACTTGGTTTTACATAGGCGTATATAGGAAAAACTTTTAAAAAATCTTCCTCTCTGAAACCACAAGGCCTAGAGCTTTAATATATAGCATATGGCATTGCCTAGTTGACCTCTACCAAGATTGTTCAAATTATGAACCCAGCCCAAGGGTCACTTGTTTTTATGTAGGAAAAACTTTGACACCACCCAGGGGTCTTTTGATTTTATATAAGCTTATGTAGGAAAATCTTGACCAGATTATGACCCTTAGTCAAAATTGACCCTGCTCGAGGATGTAACTTTATTTTACATAGGCTTATATACGAAAAACTTTTAAAATCTTTGTAACAGAAACTACAGGCATAGAGCTTAGATATTTGGCATGTATCATTGCCTAGTGGACCTCTACCAAGAACGTTCAAATCATGTCCCCAAGGTCAAAATTGTTTCTTCTGCTATTGATGACCTTGTATTATAGCCAATGTTAACCAGGTGAGAGATATAGGGCCATCTTGAGTGAGCTATTAGTGCCAGAGTGAGCTATCAGGATCACTCTCTGTCTGGGGTCTGTCGTACGTAGTATGTCGTATGTCCGTCCACCATTTCCTTCAAACGACAACTCCTCTGATACCACAGGGCCAATGTTGATTAAACTTTGCAGGGATGTTCCTTGCATGAAGCTCTATCAAAGTTGTTCAAAGAATTCCATTCAATGCAGAACTCTGGTTGCTATGGCAACAAATAGGAAAAATGTAAAAAATCTTTTTCTGAATCAATGAAACCACAAGGCCACAAAAAATCTTTTTCAATGAAACCACAAGGCCTAGAGCTTAGATATTTAGCATGTGGCATTGTCTAGTGAACCTCGACCAAGATTGTTCAAATTATGAGCCCCGGGTCAAAATTGACCCCGCCAGGGGGGTGACTTGGTTTTATATAATGCTTACATAGGAAAAACTTTAAAAATCTTCTTCTCTGAAACCACAAGTATAGAGCTTAGATATTTAGCATGTAGCATTGTCTAGTGGACCTCTACCAAGATTGTTCAAATCATGACCCCCTAGTCAAAATAACTCCTTTCCGGGATGGGGGGAAGTCACTTGATTTCACATAGGCTTACAGGAAAAGTTTTGAAAAAAACAGAAGGCCCACAGGCAGATAATAGATATTTGAAATGTTACTTAGCATTGTGTAGTGGACCTCTACCAATTATGTTAGAATCATGACCCCTTTTATTGTAGCCAATGGTAGTTAGGTGAGTGATATAAGGCCATCATGGCCCTCTTGTTTATTTTAGCTCGATTGTGAAGACAGCTTGTAGCTTGTTGAGTGGCTCTTGAGTCTGTGTCCTGGAAAAACCAGGTCTTAACAGAACTACTCACAAAAACAACAAACTCCCTTTGCAATGGCAAGATGTACACTTTATTGTGCGACTAGTGAAAGGGGAAACTATGATATAAACAACCATACTATTATTGTCATGCATAATATACATTTTTGTATACAACAACATACATTTAAATACTATGTCATACGGCTAAAATACATATATATTGCCCGTTTAACAATTCCTATAGCATATTAATTCGCTTACAGTGTCTCCCGTCACGATATCATGCTCTAGCATACAATACTATATTCTTCATAGGAATACTGGCCGTACACGAAAAACTCCCTGTGGAGGAAACGTGGATCCGTAACATGCACGGAGTCTTTCAACTCCTCAGGCTATTCCTCAGAATACTGAAACTACGGACTCTATTCAGGAGCATGTTTCTATATTAAAACAATTATAGTTTTCATGTTATTCGTTTCTTTTACGTCTATTAAGGAGCATGTTTCTATATTAAAACAATTATAGTTTTCATGTTATTCGTTTCTTTTACATTATTTTAAATTCGAATAGCATAAAGTAGATGTGTCAAGTGTAAAACCTTGCGTAGAACTGATTTATTCGCTACCGTTACTGTCTAAATACCTGCGAAAAATGACGTGCACAAAATGGTCCAATGATTTTGTGCATTGCTATGTTAAGACATATGTTCTCCGCTATACTACGTACTGCGGAGAACTTCAAATCTTAACAGAACTACTCACAAAAACAACAAACTCCCTTTGCAATGGCAAGATGTACACTTTATAGAACTGCACAAATGTTAGGCGTATTTATGCTATTCAAAATTCAAATACAATATACTATGTATCTGTATAGTCCCGAAACATTTTCTATTAGACAATTTACGACTGTAAATGTTTTGTTATAGCCAATTTTTTGTCTAATGAATCTTCAATGTAGCCATCTTTGGCTGTGTCAGTCTTCCATCGACCGTGTCTCTTGAGACATCGGTCGGATACACCGGAGTTTGCTGCAACGGTTGCACCGCTTGCTCTAAGTGAATGAAGACCTAAATTCATGTCTGGAGCAACAAGCTTCAGTTTCGACAGTATGCATTCTCTAGTACGAGTGTAACTGAGCTTTCTGTTAGATTTTAACAAAAAAAATTTCGAACCTGACCTACATGCAGGTTTGAACAAATATGAATCTGCCCCCAATATTAAACCTGAATATTTTATATAGCGTTGTAACATTGCAACTCACCAGGACATGCAGAAGTAGAACCTTTTGCAATTAAAACCTGCTTACCGGACCTATATACGTCTGTTTTGCTCTTTCTTATGTATAATACAATATGTTCTGGTTTAAAGTCTACATCAGTACATTTGAGATCACTAATCTCATTATATCTCAAAAAACCCGAATAACCTACTAATATCATAGTGAGATCTCTATGAGATAATGTCTGTTGTGTCTGAATACATGTCACTACACACTAATCCCTCAGGGATTAATAATTGATTTCTGCTGAAGCGTAGGGAATATTTATAAGCTTATTTTTACCTTCAATACACTAAAATTGTTCAATAATAACAAATGAAACAATCATCATAAAAGTACTGGGGGGTTGTTATAAACCCGACATATGTTCCAAACGCAAAACCCAGGCGCAAAGCCCGGACGCAAAGCCCACGGGAAGTTATAAAATATCGAAACGTTTTCTTTTACCTTCAATGATATTTTCTTTGGCTTGATCGACATACTGCGATGCTATACTTGCACTGGCTTGTTCTAGTTTTACTGCCACTTTCGAATTGTATTTGAATTGTTCCTCGTTACTTTTACGTTTAAGTTTAGGAACTTCTAATGCGTTTACATTTGAAGAAGAAGGCGTAGCACTTATCTTATTAAGCATCTCTCCGATGTCTTTCAGCCGGAGTTGGTTGTTCGAATCCAAAACTTCTTTTACTTTGCTTTCTACCATGCGTTCCATGCTGTCCTCCATTTTTGTCTACGTCGCACAATAAAGTAGATGTGTCAAGTGTAAAACCTTGCGTAGAACTGATTTATTCGCTACCGTTACTGTCTAAATACCGCAAAAAATCACGTGCACAAAATGGTCCAATGATTTTGTGCATCGCTATGTTAAGACATATGTTCTCCGCTATACTACGTACCGCGGAGAACTTCAATACTGGTGTCATATGAGGAAGTACTGTCGTGACCCCAGTGGGGCTTGAGAACCTGCAACCTCTGGGATGAGTGGCCGACACTTTAACCTCTTTTATGTGTTGTATATTTCTTATGTCTTACAGAGATAATTCAAGTGGTTTTGAGCTGGACTTTGTATCAGACCCAAATGACATAAGAAGCCCGGAGACAGCTGCCATGGATGAGACTGTAATTTGTAATCGAGATCGTAAAATACAACCCGCCTCCCCAGAATATAAAAGATCACTCAGGGTATGTATAATACTCATTTATTATTGTGTAGCCCTTTCGGACAAAAGGTGATACATAGGGATCACTTTGCCCGTCCGTCAGTCTGTTTGTCTGTCGGCAGGCATGCTGGATACCTTAAGGGGTAGGAGGTGTGGTCTAAGACGATAGAAATCTATTGTCTTCATTCTGTCTTTTGTCCTTTAAGTGGTCATTCTTTTGTTACTTAAGTGGTCACTCTATTGTTAGAGAACAATGGAAATACAACCTAATACCACCCACGCAGAGATGTCTGCTCCTATGAATAGGTACTTACATGACTAAACTGTCCATAGCAAACAATACATAGCTATAAATTTCATTCATTCCGTAGGATAATTGGCTGTTATGTGGCTAAAAGTTTCTTTAGGTGACTAAAATTAGACACATAAATACTTAAAATACGTAACATAGCCACTAAAGTACCATTTAGTAAGAACGTCTGTCCGTCTGTCTGATAAGTGTTATGTGAACAGAATGCTTAGTTTCGCATATTATCAGGAAAATTTAATTAACTACTTCTAGTTTTGTTTAGTTAGATAAATAGAGTAATGAAGGTTTTATGCTTTCCAGAAGTACTGTACCATCCTGTATTTGAAGCCTAGAATGAGAATATTCCTGAGAAATGTGAAAGTGCAGACAAAGTGGTTAGAGAAATCTCTAAGAAGAATGGAAACAGATGTGTACAATCCACAATGGGCAGTATCCTTTGATTACACTAATTGCAATAGAAGATTTTGTACTTGCAACATAGATTTAGGACAGTCAAGAGCTGCCACAGTTGGGTGTTTGATAAAGTGTCAGGTATTCTGCCAAAATTGGGCGTGTTAAAATAGCAGCGTCTGTTTGAGCCCAAAAAGTGGCAGTTAAGGGGCTATGGCAACAATAGGTGACAGTAAGTTCTCTTTGATGTCATTCACCTCGTATGTCTTATGTGGCTATATTTGGGCTTATGTGGCTAAAAAGTATGATAGAGAGAACAAATTATTAGAATAGCTAAACAACTTCCAATTTTTAGCTCTCCTGGTCAAAGTCACAATGAGGGAAAGTGCAGTACCCAAGAATCTTAACTGTACCGTGCATAATTTTCAGCTCACCATGATTGTCCGTCGTCCGTCAACATTTTGATTAAAATGACATCTCCTCTGAAACCTCTAGGCCAATGTTGATAAAACTATGCAGGAATGTTCCTTGCATGAAGCTCTACCAAAATTGTTCAAAGAATTCCATTCCATGCAGAACTCTGGTTGCTATGGCAACAAATAGGAAAAACTTTAAAAATCTTCTTCTCTGAAACCACAAGGCCTAGAGCTTAGATATTTGGCATGTAGCATTGTCTAGTGGACCTCTACCAAGATTGTTCAAATTATGACCCCTGGGTCAAAATTGACCCCTGGGTGGGCCCTTAGTTTTTGCATAGGAATATATAGGGAAAACTTTAAAAATCTTCTTCTCTGAAACCACAAGGCATAGAGCTAAGATATTTGGCATGTAGCATTGTCTAGTAGACCTCTACCAAGATTGTTCAAATTATGACCCCGGGTCAAAATTGACCCCGCACCGGGGGTCACTTAGTTTTGCATAGGAATATATAGGAAAAACTTAAAAAATCTTCTTCTCTGAAACCACAAGGCCTAGAGCTTAGATATTTGGCATGTAGCATTGGCTAGTGGACCCCTACCAATATTGTTCAAATTATGAGCCCCGGATCAAAATTGACCCCGCACTGGGGGTCACTTAGTTTTACATAGGCTTATATAGTAAAAACTTTAAAAATCTTCTTCTCTGAAACCACAAGGCCTAGAGCTTAGATATTTGGCAAGTAGCATTGGCTAGTGGACCTCTACCAATATTGTTCAAATTATGACCCCTGGGTCAAAATTGACCCCGCACCGGGGGTCACTTAGTTTTGCATAGGAATATATAGTAAAAACTTTAAAAATCTTCTTCTCTGAAACCACAAGGCCTAGAGCTTAGATATTTGGCATGTAGCATTGCCTAGTAGACCTCTTTAAAGTTTGTTCAAATTATGCCCCTGGGGTCAAAATTGACCTTGCCGGGGGGGGAATCATTTGTTTTACAAAGGCGTATATAGGAAAACTTATTTGGTATATAACATTATCTAGTGATCTTCCACCAGGCAAGTGGACTTGTACCAAGGTGAGCGATATAGGGCCATCTTGGCCCTCTTGTTTGATTATCCCCCTTTATTACATTTTCTAGTCTTCTAAAACTCGAAAAGTACTGAAGGAAATTCTTTCAAATTGCAAATGATGAGAGAAGACACTTTGGGGAAGTGCAGTGCCCAAGAACAATAACTCTTTCAATTGTCTCCCTATATTGATTTTTCTTGTACAGCATAATCTTGTCTATAGCATAACTCCAAAAGTAATTACTTAAAACTTCATACAATGATAGAGTACAATAATGGAAAGTACATGCCAAAGAAGCATAACTCTGCCTTGTCCAGCTATCCCCCACCAGTTACTTATACTCCATTAAATTATAACCTATACCATATCCATTCCTCTCACCTCAGATTTCTTGGTCATAGAAAGAGCACTCGGTGGGGATCATGGCCATGTCTAACATGGCTCTTGTTTCATTCAACTTTATCAATCTTGCTCAGAATAACTTAGATTTTCCTTGATAACACTCTACTGGTCACAGTTTTCATTCACCTTTCATCAAACTTGCTCAGAAGGTTCCTTGTAAAACGTTGATGATCCTTTTTGGGTCAGTGGGTCAAAGGTCAAGGTCATAGTGACCTCTTTAGATTTTCCTTGATAACATTCTACTGGTCACAGTTACATTAAACTTTTGTCAAACTGGCTTTAAAGTGACATTATGTGCATCTTACTGAACATAGTGTATTTTGGTGACAGTTTTATAAAAGCAATTTTCGGTTGCTGTGCATTTAAATGTGTTAAACTAATGATAATGCCGCATTAGTATTTGAAGTTGGTGCTTTAGAAATAAAAAAATTGGACAAATAAAATAATAATTCCTTTCTTGACAGTGATCTCCCTTGTGTTATATGTGTTTATGCCGGTAGAGATTTCGGCAGTGGAAGGGAAGCAACTCCTGCATGCAGTTGTTTATTTCTTAAATTGACTCTCCCAGTCGAAATAGGAAAAGTAATATTTTGAAAGTTATTATTTCGTACTGGTAGCAGGAAGAGTTTGTTGTGTTGGCTTAAAAGCTATTATTTCCTCTACCCTTTGTACACACACCTATTTCAGCTGGATTTTTACGTGAAAAAAATGTGCATAAATCAACTTAAAAGTTTTAAAAAACTTTGCACAAATGACGATGTGTCCAAACAACACCCATGACCCTATGTCAAACGTCAAGGTCATACTTGGAGTTTAAAAGCATTCGAATCCTGTTTGCATGGTAACTAACCTGTATGCATGGTAACTCTGTCTTGCATGGAAGGGTTTTAAAATTACCTGGCACAACTGTTGAGCACATGGAGAGGACAAAGAATGTGAGACACCTCTTTTGGGGGCACTCATCACTTATGCAGAACAGCTCTTGATTTAGTGGATTTTCACATTTCATTTAAGGACTAATTGTTTAGGACCTCCTTTCTTTTAATAATACCTACAAAAATGGAGTCCAAGCTCCCTGAATAACACCTCTATAGCAAAATCCTCTCTTAAAAAACACACATTCTCTTTCCCTTTGCGTTAATTATGTAAGGAATCGACCTCTCCAGAACAACGTCTCCCTTTAACTAACACATTTATGTTTTTCAAATAATGCTCATTACTGATATGTTGTACTGTTTTAATATTTTGGTAAATATCTTTCCTCCCCGTTTGGAAAATTTGTGCAAACCCTCGATTTCCATGTAGACTTACAATTCCTATAGTTTTGCAATCAGCTTGAAGGTGTTCTGTTTATTTTTCAGGGTTAAGTTTTGGTATCAAATGGTTGGAGAATGACCAGTTCTAGTACTAAATTTTCCATAAGAATTTTTACATAAAATGACATGATCAGTAGCAGGTCGGGTTGGAACATGGGTCATCTAGGGTCACAAACTAGGTCACCCAGTCAAATCATAGAAAAACATTGTGCATGCAATAGAGGTTGCATTTTTCAATGGATCTTCATGAAACTTGGTCGTTACATAATAATTGCCTTGATGAAATTTAGGTCATGTTCATACATGGGTCATCTAGGGTAACAAACTAGGTCACCTGGTCAAATCATTGAAAAACATTGTGTATGCATAGAGGTGCTTTTGATTGCCTTCATGAAATTGAGGTCGATTTCAAACATGGGTCATCTAGGGTCAAAAACTATGTCACAGGGTAAAATTGTAGAAAAACCTAGTGTATGCAATAGAGGTTGCATTTTAATTGGATTTTCATGAAATTTTGTCAGTCTGATTGTCTTGATGAAATTTAGGAGGAGTATGAATATGGTAATCTGAGGTCAAAAACTAGGTCACCTTGTTAAAAACCTTGTGTATGCCATACCAGTGACATTTACAACCCAATCATCATGTTAATTGGTCAAAAGGTTTGCCTTGTCAAGGTCAAACAGAATGGGTGTGCTTTTGATATATAATTTAGTGTTGAAGTTTGGTCACATATTGTCATAAGTCACAGGTGAGGGATATAGGGCCATCTTGGCCCTCTTGTTTGCAAAACAGGCCAACAGTTTGACAGGTGAAGTCCCAGTGTGGCCATTGGATTATTTAGTTAATTTGAATATCATTGTAAACTCTAGGATCGTTCATGCTGTATGTTGATTCACTACTATTTCCCAATACAGAGTCAAGGTAACTTTTCTTAATTCTTATAAGAATCAAAGACTAGGAGTGAAATTGACCTTTGGCTTTACCAAGGACAAGTCTACAAACGCTCCTTACGGTATGATGTTGTACCATAGAAATCGACTCATCAAAGCGTATGAAAAAATTGGAATCCAAAAAAAGGTAAGACTTTTCTTTAAAACAGTTATTGAATTGTTATTTTTAAGCAGGTTTTTTGAAAAAAACCTACTTATTAGAATGGCGATGTCGTATGTCAGGCGGGCGGGCGTCAAACATTGGTTTCCGTTGGATAACTTTAGTTAGGAGTGACCAATTGCAATGAAACTTGGTGTGTAGGTAGCTTGCGTGGAGACGCCGCTTGGGATTGCATTTGGGGTCACTAGGGTCAAGGTCAAGGTCACAGTTACTAAAAATAGAAAAATGGTTTCCGCTCAATAAATCAAGTTAGGAGTGACCAATTACAATGAAACTTGGTCTGTAGGTAGCTTGCGTGGAGACGCCGCTTGGGATTGCATTTGGGGTCACTAGGGTCAAGGTCACTGTAACTAAAAATAGAAAAATAGTTTCCGCTCAATAACTCAAGTTAGGAGTGACTAATTGCAATCAAACTCAATGTGTAGGTAGCTTGTGTAAAGAGGAAGCTTGGGATTGCATTAGGGGTCACTTGGTTCAAGGTCAAGGGCACTGTTACTAAAAATAGAAAAATGGTTTCCACTCAATAACTTGAGTTAGGAGTGACCAATTGTAATGAAACTTGGTGTGTAGGTAGCTTGCGTGGAGAGGAAGCTTTTGGTTCACTATGGTCAAGGTCACTAGGGTCAAGGTCAAGGTCACTGTAACTAAAAATAGATATTTATTTATTTACAGTTTTTAGATTGTTTTAAGCAAAAAAAAATTTTTTTGGGTCAAGGTCACTTGACTCAAGGTCAAGGTCACTGTTACTAAAAATAAATTTTATTTAATTTTAGTTTTTTGATTGTTTTAAGCAAAAAAAATTTTTTTCGGGGTCAAGGTCACTAGGGTCAAGGTCAGTGTAACTAAAAATAGATTTTTAATTATTTTTAGGTTTTAGATTGTTTTAAGCCCAAAAATTTTTTTTCGGCTCAAGGTCACTTGGATCAAGGTCAAGGTCACTGTTACTATAAATAGATTTTTATTTAATTTTAGTTGTTTGATTGTTTTTAGAAAAAAAAAAATTTTCGGGGTCAAGATCACTAGGGTCAAGGTTAAGGTCAGTGTTACTAAAAATAGATTTTTGTTTATTTTTCGTTTTTAGATTTTTTTAAGCAAAAAAATTTTTTTTGGGTCAAGGTCACTTGGCTCAAGGTCACCTTAAGGTCACTGCTACTAAAATAGATTTTTATTTATTTTTCGTATTTTGATTGTTTTAAGCAAAAAAAAATTTTTTCGGGGTCAAGGTCACTAGGGTCAAGGTCAAGGTCAGTGTTACTAAAAATAGATTTTTATTTATTTTTAGTTTTTAGATTGTTTCAAGCAAAAAAAAATAATTTCGGGGTCAAGGTCACTAGGGTCAAGGTCAAGGTCAGTGTTACTAAAATGGATTTTTATTTATTTTTAGTTTTTAGATTGTTTCAAGCAAAAAAAAAAATTTCGGGGTCAAGGTCACTAGGGTCAAGGTCAAGGTCAGTGTTACTAAAATGGATTTTTATTTATTTTTAGTATTTTGATTGTTTTATACAAAAAAATTTTTTTCGGGGTCAAGGTCACTAGAGTCAAGGTCAAGGTCACTGTTACTAAAAATAGATTTTTATTGATTTTTAGTTTTTCAATTGTTTTAAGCAAAAAAAATTTGGGGGGTCAAGGTCACTAGGGTCAAGGTCAGTGTTACTAAAAATTTTTTTTTTTTTTTTTTATTTTTTGATTGTTTTAAGCAAAAACAAATGGGGGGGGTCAAGGTCACTAGGGTCAAGGTCAGTGTTACTAAAAATATTTTTTTTTTTTTTTTAGTTTTTAGATTGTTTTAAGCAAAAACAAAACGGGGGTCAAGGTCACTAGGGTCAAGGTCACTGTTACTAAAAATGTAAAAAAAAATTTAGTTTTTAAATTGTAGCGAAAAAAAATTTGGGCCCAAGGTCACAAGGGTCAAGGTCAAGGGCACTGTTACTAAGATAGGGAGGAGTCAAGATGACTGTTTTTTTTTTAATTCTAAAATTTCTACAGGCGCTGTTTAAACCTGCTTTGGCGGCATTGCCGCGTCTTCTTGTTTGTGAGTTGCGACAGGAGTATTCTTTTAAGCTTCTCATGTACTATAAAGTTACTGTCTTATATTGGCCACAACACCATTTAAGATTTGTTAACTTAATAGTTTCACACCTGGGTATCTTATAAATCATTTGGAGTAGAAGGGAGATGACTCGTACCGTGCTGGCAGCCAGTTATTTTTAGCTTGACTAGAGCTATTACAGTCACTTGTGCTTCAGCATCGACTTGCAGCTTTGGTTAAAGTTTTGCATGCAAGGAACTATCATGGGCACATCTCAGTAACCACTTATAGTATTGATTTTAAACTTCATTAATGTCTTTAGGGGTGTCAGAAAGTCAAGTTAGTACAAATTATGGCCCTTGTTTGACTGAGAAAATTTGGTTAAAGTTTTGCATGCAAGGTACTTTCATGCATATATCACAGTAATAACTCAGGGGATTTATTTAAAACTTCAGCATAGTCTTTAATGGTATCAGACAATTGGGTTAGATAACTCCTGACTGAAATTATTTTAAATTATGGTCATTGTTGAACTTAGAACGTTTTATGTGCAAGCCACTATCAGGCATATATATACAGTCGAGTCTCGATTATTCGAAGTGCCGGGGACCAAGATTTTACTTCGAATAATCCATGGGTTCGAATAATCCAAGTTCCAAAGATGGCCTGCTGATTGTAATGTAAATCGTCAATATATACATGGATATAGCTATCACGGACGCTTAACGTAATATACATTGCATATATCATTTCCATGAAAGGAAAAGGAAAACAGAAATAAATCATATCAAACGTTTAATTTATTTTTTTTTTCCTTTTTAAACCCTTTCCACTCGTCGCTGATCTAGGTGTCACCCCGGGGCCGGGTCCTTTGCCAGATTGCTCAGTACGAATGGAAAGGAAGATATTAGCTGATCTGGGTATCCCCCCGTTACCGGGTCCTTCGCCAGATTGCTCAACCCAAATTACTTCTGCACAAGTAGAAGTCATTTTTCTTCTGACAGTTAAATTAAAAGTCATGCTTTAAATAGGCATGGTAGTTTGGTAGTCACGAGTTTGTTATTCGAAATTAAAGGTGAACATTTTTATCCGACTTTCCAACAAAAATAAAAGTTGTTCCTTTGGTATTAAACAAACAAGGTTAAAGCAAGTATGTATTACCACACCTTAGAAAATATAACGCGCCGACCGCGTGTCGTTTTTCACAAGTTGAGCGTGTCAGCAATTATTGGTTTGATTGGAATGCATTTCGAATAATGGGTGTGAAATTCCTTACAAACATGGACAATTGGACTGAAAAAACACTTCGAATAACACCAGGTATTCGTAAAATCCATTTCGAATAACCCGTTTATTTTTATATACATTTATATATAAAACATTTTGGGACCGAAATTGTCTTCGGATTACACCAGGTATACGAATAATAGGTTGTTGAATAATCGGGGTCGAACTGTATGTGTTACCATTGCTGAAATAAATTTGAAACATCTTTAGAATGTATTTTTTTTCGCAAGAACTTAGTATAGTCAAGCATGCTGCAATGAAACTTAGTGTGTAGGTAGCTTGCATGGAGAGGAAACTTGGGATTGCATTTGAGGTCACTAGGGTCAAGGTCATTCTGACTGAAAATAGAAAAATGGTTTCGGCTCAAAAACTCAAGTTAGAAGTGACCAATTGCAATGAAAATCGATGTGTAGGTAGCTTGCATGGAAGCTTGGGATTGCATTTGGGGTCACTAGGGTCAAGGTCATTGTTACAATACTCGAGTTGGGTTTTTTTGTTGGTCGAGGGGGGGTCAAGGTCAGATTCTAAAAATAATTTTTTTAATTAATTTTTTATTATAATTTTTAAATTGTTTAAAGCACAAAAAAAGAAATTCAAAGTGATGGTCACTGTTGCTAAAAGAAGATGTTTTAAACAATTTTATGCCCCTAAAGAGAAGGGTGGCATATTAAAATCGCACCATCCATCTGTCTGTGCGTCTGTCTGTCTGTCCTGCCTTACATTTCTTCGTGTCAGGGCTGTAACTTGGTCATGCATTGAAAGCTTTTGAAATAACTTGGCACAAATGTTCAGCACATCAAGGAGATGTGTCGCGTGCAAGACCTATGTCCCTACCTCAAAGGTCAAGGTCACACTAAGGGTTTGAAGGTAATGGAATCATCTATATATTCACACATACGTTTCCGGACTTATGGAGAGCTCTTGCTGTCTTTGTACCCAGTGTAGATCATGATTTCCCTGTACATCCATGATCAGGATCTGCTCTGGTCAGTTTTTTGTAATTAAATTTTCAATGAGCACACCTTTTAAGATTTAACTGTATATTCCATTTGGAAAGATAAACAAGTTCATTTTAGATATTAAGAGAGCGAAAATCAGAATTAGTGTTAGTATAGCCATACCTGTGAACCCTATCGTTTCTTGCCGTATACTACCGGAATTCAAAGATAAAAATAATAGATGCCATTCTACCGTAAATTTAAACTTTACAGATAATGATCAAATTGACCTTTAACCCAGACTGTAAACAAATTATTGACTGATTTTCCAATTTGTACAGACTGATTTATCAATATCTCCAATTAATCATATACCAGTCTGCCACCTGTTATTGGTGAATTTCATAGCATGTCAGATTTTCACACATTTTATGATGGGGATTATAGCTGTTAATTGGTGTCTGTACCCATCAAGGGGTCATTTTCTTTTGGATTGTGGCTAAGTAGGCAAAGTTGTAAATCAAAGTCAATCAAATTAATTAATCACAGGATGTAAACATACTGGCTCTCGGACTCGAACAAAACACAGGTACAAGGCTGGAAAATTGGATAATCATTACCTGGTCATTTCTAAATCGATTTTCATTTTCTATACACAATATAAGAAATTATGACTACCAAGCCAATATTTTAAATCTAATGTTATTTTCCATAATATATTTTTGCATATTTTTAAATCCTACTTTCTCTTTCCTGACTTACATCATATTGTGAACAGAAAGTGAAAGTAGATTTAAAAATGCTATGATTTAGAACAGAATGTCTAAAGCAGCTTTTCAACGCCATTAATAGTGGCTTCATTAGCTTGTATGCAGGCATGCGTTAAAAATCTCCCGCAAAAATTACCAATCTCCCTCATTTTTAGGACAAATCTCCCTCATTTCTATCAAAAATGGTTCACAGGTATGGTATAGCCCTAAAGCAATTTCAAAGCTTACAAAACAACCTGCTTATTTTGTTTTTAAAGCCAGCTTAATACAGTGGCAAAGTGTTATAATGTTGGGCGGGCGCCAAACATTTTGTTTAAGCTCAGTTATTATACCCCCAAAACCAAGTTTAGGGGGGTATATAGGAGTCACCCGGTGGTTGGTCGGTCGGTCGGTCGGGTGGGTGGGCGGTCGGGCGGTCTGTTGCATTTTCCTTGTCCGGAGCATAACTTGAAAACTACTAGTTGGAATTCAATACAACTTCATACAATGATCAAGCACATTGAGAGGAAGTGCAGTGCACAAGAACTATAACTCCATCTTGACTAATTACAGAGTTATTGCCCTTTGTTACTTTTCCTTGTCCGGAGCATAACTTGAAAACTACTGGTTGGAATTCAATACAACTTCATACAATGGTCAAGCACATTGAGAGAAAGTGCAGTGCACAAGAGTCATAACTCCATCTTGACTAATTACAGAGTTATTGCCCTTTGTTACTTTTTCTTGTCCGGAGCATAACTTGAAAACTACTGGTTGGAATTCAATACAATTTCATACAATGATCAAGCACAATCAGAGGAAGTGCAATGTACAAGAACCATAACTCTATCTGGACTCATTTAAGAGTTATTACCCTTTGTTACTTTTCGTTGTCCGAAGCATAACTTGAAAACTACCGGTTGGAATTCAATACAACCTCATACAATGGTCAAGTACATTGAGAGAAAGTGCAGTGCACAGGAACCATAACTCTATATGGACTCATTACAGAGTTATTGCCCTTTGTTACTTTTCCTTGTCCGGAGCATTTCTCGAAAACTACCAGCAGGAATTCAATACAACTTCATACAATGGTCAAGCACAATAAGAGGAAGTGCAATAAAAAAGAACCATAACTCTATCTTAACTCATTTCAGAGTTATTGCCCTTCGTTACTTTTACTTGTCCGGAGCATAATTCGAAAACTATTGGTTGGAATTCAATACCACTTCATACAATGGTCAAGCACATTGAGAGGAAGTGCAGTGTACAAGAACCATAACTCTATCTTGACAAATTACAGAGTTTTTACCAAGAACAATATCTCTTTCTAGTTTGTTTGCAAGGTATTCTGTTACTACAAACTTCCTCAGTTTAGAAAGCAGTCTTTTGGAGGTATTAATCACATTTAGTGATAGCTCTAGTTATACCCCCAAAACGAAGTTTAGGGGGGTATATAGGAGTCACCCGGTGGTTGGTCGGTCGGGGTCGGTTGGTGGTCGGTCGGTCAGGCGGTCTGTTGCATTTTCCTTGTCTGGAGCATAACTTGAAAACTACTAGTTGGAATTCAATACAACTTCATACAATGGTCAAGCACATTGAGAGGAAGTGCAGTGCACAAGAACTATAACTCCATCTTGACTAATTACAGAGTTATTGCCCTTTGTTACTTTTCCTTGTCTGGAGCATAACTTGAAAACTACTAGTTGGAATTCAATACAACTTCATACAATGGTCAAGCACATTGAGAGGAAGTGCAGTGCACAAGAACCATAACTCCATCTTGACTAATTTTAGAGTTATTGCCCTTTGTTACTTTTCCTTGTCCGGAGCATAACTTGAAAACTACAAGTTGGAATTCAATACAACTTCATTCAATGGTTAAGCACATTGAGAGGAAGTGCAGTGCACAAGAACCATAACTCCATCTTGACTAATTTCAGAGTTATTTCCCTTTGTTAGTTTTCCTTGTCCGGAGCATAACTTGAAAACTAAAGGTTGGAATTCAATACAATTTCATACAATGATCAAGCAAACTCAGAGGAAGTGCAGTGCACAAGAACCATAACTCTATCTTGAGTATGTACTGAGTTATTGCCCTTTGTTAGTTTTCCTTGTCCGGAGCATAACTTGAAAACTACAAGTTGGAATTCAATACAACTTCATACAATGGTCAAGCACATTGAGAGGAAGTGCAGTGCACAAGAACTATAACTCCATCTTGACTAATTACAGAGTTATTTCCCTTTGTTACTTTTCCTTGTCCGGAGCATAACTTGAAAACTACTGGTTGGAATTCAATACAACTTCATACAATGGTCAAGCACATTGAGACGAAGTGCAGTGCACAAGAACCCTAACTCCATCTTGACTAATTTTAGAGTTATTGCCCTTTGTTACTTTTCCTTGTCAGGAGCATAACTTGAAAACTACAAGTTGGAATTCAATAAGACTTCATACAATGGTCAAGCACATTGAGAGGAAGTGCAGTGTACAAGAACCATAACTCTATCTTGACAAATTACAGAGTTATTGCCAAGAACAATATCTCTTTTTAGTTTGTTTGCAAGGTATTATGTTACTACGAACTTCTTCAGTTTATAAAGCAGTCTTTTGGGGGTATTAATCACATTTAGTGATAGCTCTAGTTCTAGTTAGAAGTGACCAATTACAATGAAACTTAGTGTGTAGGTAGCTTGCGTGGAGAGGAAACTTGGGATTGCATTTGAGGTCACTAGGGTCAAGGTCCTTGTGACTGAAAATAGAAAAATGGTTTCTGCTCAATAACTCAAGTTAGAAGTGACCAATTGCAATGAAAATCGATGTGTAGGTAGCTTGTATGGAAGCTTGGGATTGCATTTGGGGTCACTAGGGTCAAGGTCATTGTTACAACAACAAAAAAATTGTTTTTCGCTCCATAACTCGAGTTGGGTTTTTTTGTTGGTCGAGGGGGAGTCAAGGTCAGATTCTTAAAATAATTTTTTTAATTAATTTTTTATTATAATTTTTAAATTGTTTAAAGCACACAAAAAAGAAATTCAAAGTGATGGTCACTGTTGCTAAAAGAAGATGTTTTAAACAATTTTATGCCCCTAAAGGGAAGGGTGGCATATTAAAATCGCACCGTCCATCTGTCTGTCCTGCCTTACATTTCTTCGTGTCAGGGCTGTAACTTGGTCATGCATTGAAAGCTTTTGAAATAACTTGGCACAAATGTTCAGCACATCTCCTTTCAGCACATCAAGGAGATGTGTCGTGTGCAAGACCTATGTCCCTACCTCAAAGGTCAAGGTCACACTTAGGGATTGAAGGTAATGGAATCATCTGTATATTCACACATACGTGTCCGGACTGTAACTTTGTCATACATTGGAGGATTTTTAAATAAATTGGCACAAATGTCTAGTACTGTAGTACATCAAGACGATGTGTCGTGTGCAAGACCCAGGTCCCTACCTCAAAGGTCAAGGTCACACTTAAGAGTTTGAAGGTAATGGTCACTAGGGTCAAGGTCATTGTTACAACAATAAAAAAATTGTTTTTCGCTCAATAACTCTAGACATTCTAGACTTAAATTTTTGTATAGATATGCTTCTGTGTTAGATTATAATACTAGGAAACATTTGTGTTCTGCCCTTATACAATGTCATATAGACTATGCTTGTTCCTCTTGGTATCCTAGTTTAAGTAAATGTTTTAAAGACAAACTCCAGATATGTCAAAATAAAATTGTGAGATTTATAAATGATATGGGTCCAAGGGAAAGTGTCAATTGTCAAACTCTCGCTGATATGTCTCTTTTGAATATAGAAGCTAGAAACAAGCAGCTTCGTTTGAACCATGTATTCAAAATTGTAAATAGTACAGGACCTTCTTATATGAAAGAAAGTTTTATGTTTACAAGAGATTTACATTCTCATTTTACACGCTCTAAAATATATAATTTTGTTGTTCCAAAATCTAATGGAAAAGAAAATATAACTTTTTACTACTCTGCAATTCATGACTGGAATTCACTGCCTGTGCAAATAAAACAGATGACTAAAATTGGACAGTTCAAAAAAGCGGTTAAATGCCATTTGTTAGATGTGGCTAATATTTCTTAAGTCACATGTTTATTTATTTATTCATGATAGACTGAACAATACTTGTTTTAATTCTAATGCACTTTATATCAAATGAAATATAATTGTCTATAGAGCATAGAAACATATCATAATGTACATTTATCTTAATTTTCCATTTTCATGTGAACTTCCAAAAACCAAAGTCTTATTTTTATTTTTATTTTATAAGGTATTTATTAGGACCCCATTGGAAATAAGCTTTAGGGCTTTATGGGCCATCCTAGGTTTAATACACAATTATTTTAGTTAATTGCTCTTTCGAGTTTCTTATATATTAGGTTACTAATGTTTTTATTACTTAGTTCATGAACAACTATAAACAATTTGATTGGTGCTTATGTAAGTCTAAGTGAATAGTAATAATTAGTTGTAAATTTGATCTGTGATATAATACTCATTTGTTAATTCAAACACTCTGTGATATATATATATATACAGTAAAACTTCGTTAACTCGAGCATCGATAACTTGAGAACCCCGGATAACTCGAGGAGTCCTGTCCGTCCCGGCAATTTTGCCTATATGTTTAACCAGAAAATACTATCGATAACTCGAGCATCGATAACTCGAGAACCCCGGATAACTCGAGGAACACCTGTGGTCCCGCCAGGTAGATTTCTTACTAAATTACCTGTGGCAACTCGAGGTCACTGATTATCAAATTTTTCTCACCTGCGATGGTGTATCATTATTTTGACACGTCATGGGAAAAACTTTTATTGTTAATTGATTGTTCTTGTTAATTATCGATTAATCGGCCGTCCAGTGGCTAAAATGTATAAAATGTTATTCGCACATTTAAATCGTCTTAAATTATGTGTAATTACAGCCACTTCTTACTTTTGTTGAAACAGAAGAAAATAAAGAAAATTATGTCTGCGAGTTTTTAATTACGAAAACTTAATGATGAGATGAAAATTTTGAGTTTGAGTAGACTTTTGATGATAAAGCTGGAGAGAAAATCCCAAACTGCATATTCTTTCTAGAATTATAGACATAAACATGAATAGATTATAGAAATAAGCATCTAGCGAAGAACCCGATCTCGGGGGGGGGGGGCTAGATCGGACAAGCCGAAAACCAAAACAGGAACGAAATGCAAGTTGGAGACGAAGACCATTGACTTTAAATACAATGTCATCATGGAAGTTAAAAAAGGTCATGAAAACAAATGTGCCTTTTCTTTGTTTCAAAGCTGTTTCATAGCTATCTTTTGCCTATGCAGAAAAACTTGTAAAATTTCCATGGTTCGGATAACTCGAGGACCCGGATAACTCGAGCATTTTACTCGTCCCTGTGCGACCTCGAGTTATTGAGGTTTTACTGTATATAATTCTTACTCAGTTTGATAATGTCGATATTATATGTATTTAATATATTTGTAATTATGTGTATTTTACCTGAATAAAAATCAATCAATCAATCATGGAAACTGTATATATGCACACATTTGTGTCCAGACTGTAACTTTGTCGTGCATTGAAGAATTTTAAAATAACTTTGCACAAATTTCTAGCACATCAAGACGATGTGTTGCTTGCAAGACCCATGTCCCTACCTCAAAGGTCAAGGTCACACTTAGAGGTTATAGGTAATGGAATCTTGTATATATGCATACATTTGTGTCCGGACTGTAAAGTAATGGAATACTGTATGCAGGGTAACTCTGTCATGCATGGAAGGATTTTGAAATATTTTAGCACAATTATTGAGCACATGGAGAGGACACATACTGTGAGACACTTGTTTCGGGGACATTCATCACTTGTAAGGGACAGCTCTAGTTTCCTTTTAGAATTTTTTTTTTAATTTTACGATTTCTTTTTCTACGTTTTCTTGTTTAACACAATCATTTTTAGCTCGACTATTCGAAGAAAATAAAATTTTTGGTTAAAGTTTTTAATAAAGTCAAATATCCTGAATACTATCAAAGGTATTGACTTGAAACTCAAACTGTTTGTTTACCATCAACATCTACACCTGAGGAAACAATCCCCATAACTCTGTTTTGATTTTTGACAGATTTATGCCCCTTTTTAACTTAGAATTTTTGGTTAAAGTTTTTTATAAATTCAAATATCTTGCAAATTATCAAAGGTATTGTCTTGAAACTCAAAATATATCTTTACCATCAGCATCTACACCTGAGGAAACAATCCTCATAACTCCGTTTTGATTTTTGACATATTTATGCCCCTTTTTAACTTAGATTTTTTTGTTAAAGATTTTTATAAATTCAAATATCTTGAATACTATCAAAGGTATTGACTTGAAACTCAAAGTATGTGTCTACAATCAACATCTACACCTGAGGAAACAATCCCCATAACTCTGTTTTGATTTTTGACAGATTTATGCCCCTTTTTAACTTAGAATATTTGGTAAAAGATTTTATAAAGTCAAATGTTTTGAATACTATCAAAGGTATTGACTTGAAACTCAAAGTATGTGTCTACCATCAACATCTACATCTGAGGAAACAATCCCCATAACTCTGTTTTGATTTTTGACAGATTTATGCCCCTTTTTAACTTTAATTTTTTTTTATGGACTTAAAATGTATGTTTACTGTCAACATCTTCACCAATGTTTTTGATTTTTGACATTTATGCCCCTTTTAACTTAGAATTTTGTCACAGTTTTTACCAGACTAACATGGAAATACTCGAAATGGCTTTCTTTTGAAATGTCATAGAATAATTATGCAGCATGCAGCGGTCATGCTTTTTTAATTCTATACATTTCAATTTTGAAAAGTTACAGAGTTATTCATGATCAAATTTACAAGGTTATGTATTTCTTTGAAATTATCCCCTCCTCCCTCCACTTGGCTTACAGAATCCAGAGTAAGGCTTTGAATGTAATGTACATTTACAAAGGTCTTTGAACAAGTTTCATATCTTTGACCTTAATTCTTACAGACAATTACACAATACTCCTGTTCTTTGACAAAAAACCCATTTTACCAACAACCTTTCGAATAGTCGAGCGTGCTGTCATGTGACAGCTCTTGTAATCTGAAAATAATTTCTCATAAATACGTTACCGCTTCAGTTGCTATAAAAGTGTATGGAGATGAAGTGAAAGATAGGTAATTGTTTGAATCTTTGCTTTTATTGTGTAATATGCTTATAGGTAATTGTTTGAATCTTTGCTTTTGTTGTGTAATATGCTTTCACATCCACTTTTATGCCCCCTATAAAAAACATTTTTTGTGGTGGTGGAGCGCATATAGATTATCTCTTGTCTGTCTGTCCGTAAGTACATCCCAAAAATCTTTTCGCATGCCCTGCTCCTTCACTTATTGACTTAGAGTCACCAAACGTCATACAAATGTTTATTGGGATGAGAAGTTGTGCACATGGGTTTTAGATTCATATTGGACCAGTAACAGGAGAGTTTTTCCCGTGACAAGTCAATATTAAGCTGAAAATATTGAGTTACCCATTATTAGGGCCTTAAAAAAACAAATGACCCCCAATTTAAATCTACCCTGCACCTGGACTCACTTGATTTACATTAAGATATATAGCAAAATCTTTAAACATCTTCTCTCAGACCACAATTAAGGGCCCAAAAAGTTGATATTTGTTATGTAGCACTACATAGTGGCCCTGTACCAAAATTGTTCAAATCGTACCCCTTGGGTTCAAGTTCCCCAGGCCCTGGTGTCACTTGACCTACTGAACTACCTTCTTGTTATCTTGCGCTAGAGGGGAAGGGATATTCTTTCGACTCTGTCTGTCAGTCCAATCGTCCATGCCTCTGTCCATCCATCCATCCAGAGCCATAACTAAGGTACCAATACATAGAATTTCATGAAAACTGAAATACCATAATGCTGTGGCGCACGTCCAACTTTTGTGTGATGCAATTGTCAACCTGGTATTATAGCCATTTGTGAGCGATATAAGGCCATCTTAGCTCTTTTTATTTTCTGTGCACTCACAAGAGAAGGGATTTAAGTATTAGGGCTGGCCCATAAATAGGTGCATTTCCAATTTTTTTAATTTTATGACAGGTTGTTTTTTCATAATCAAATATTTAATGTTCTTTGAGACATATTACGTTGTATTTACAAGTATACTTATGAAGTAAGAAAAGCCTTGAAATGCGTAAAAAAAAGACATTGTTTTAGCCATTTTACATGAGTTACACCTATTTATGTACCCACCCTCATTAAATTTGTACGTAGTGCTTCTTCACTGTTTGACATAGAGTTATCAAACTTAATAGGATTGTTACATTAGAGCTACATTTAAACACTTTGGGTTATATGATTGCTCCAATCACTGCACAGTTATGGCCCCTGACTTAGCAAAAATGATATTTTGTATTTTATGTTTTTCGGTGGTTTATTGAAATATAATATTAAAATTATATTCTGATAAATTCACTGTACACGCAGTGAAAGTTATCATAATCTGTTACCCCGATTAATGTAAAAAAGTATACCGAGCTTAATGAATGCCGAAAACCATATGATGATGACGTCGTTAAGATGACGTCATGTTTGTGATGCTTTCTGGTGACGTTTTCTGTGATTTTCAACATTTTATTGAAATAAGCTTACCAAAGGTAGAGTTTGAGACATAAAATAAAAAGAAAAAATTTTAGTATCAATGTCATATCACGATAATTTCACTCATGAACACCAAAAGTAGTTATTTTCATTCATGGCGCAAACTCATGGCTGCGCCACTCGTATAAATATCACTTTTAGTGCCCAATTATAATGTGCTTTTACACCGAAACCCCCAATTATCTGTATAAGTAGTTCAATGTATAGCTTTATAGTGTCATAATCAGTGTTGCCTTGACTAACTGTGTTATTCTAACATTGCTCGATTCATCTTGATAATAAGCCAGTCTGTAAAAAAAGCCTCCAATTTCTTGCAATGGAAATTAGCTGTAATGGAAAATAAGCCTCCAGTATACAAAAATAAAACTGTCACAAAGTAGAATATTGTTTCTAATAAAATAAGCATTGGTTTAAGTTTTATTTACACTATTTAACATTATATAGTGATAAAAGCATTTGCTGTTATTATCAAATCAGACTTATAGATTAAAATCAGATAACATGACTTTGTATTGAAAAGAAAAAGTTCCCACTGAAATAAGATCTTTAAAAATTCTGACAGAAATTAAATGCCGTTTTATTTTCTTGTGCTGAAAAGTACTTCAAAATAAGTTAGACTAGAAAATAAGCCACCAAATCCTTACAAAAATTAAAATAGGCGTATTATCAAGATTTTAGGGTATTATCATAGGGTACACCAGTTTAATCATGCACCCCTACTAGTAGACCTCTACCAAGCTTATTCAAATTATGGGCCCAGGGTCAAGATTTATCTTGCCAGGGGTCATTTGATTTTACATAGGCTTATATATAGAAACTTTAAAAGTCTTCTTCTCTGAAACAACTAGGTCTAGAGCTATGATATTTGGCGATAACATTTTTTCTGCTGATAGAGACAATATCTGGGACATCTTAGACATGTTGGCTTTTGTTATTTGCTTATACGTATACTAATACACACCTCTTTCTAATAATATTTGGTCATGTATGAATTAAAAGAATATTCTTTAAGCATTGTTTATTATCTAATAAACAACTTTTTTTGGTTCTGATGCTCAGTTATAAGTCAATGTGGCCTTTTTATTACTGTGCATCAGAACAACAATTCAGTGTTTAACTTTGTTAGGTGATGAACAAGACTTGAAAGGATATTATTAACCAGGTTTTCCGAAGGAAAAATCCTGGTTATTAGATTGGGGTATGTCGGCGGGCGGGCGGGCGGGCGGGCTTAAACAATTTCTTCTGTGCGCAACTCCTCCTACATTTCTCAACGGATTTCAACCAAACTTTCACAGAAGTATTGTCATGAAGTGCCCTGGCGCATATTGTCGGGGTTTTGTGATTCGGTCATTTTTGTGTCGCCCTTTCGGAGAAAAGGCGATACATAGGGATCGCTTTGTCCGTCGGTCCGTCCGTCCGTCCGTCGGTCCGTCCGTCACACAAACTTAACGTTGGCTATAACTTTGGCATTTCTTAAGATTTCTTCATCAAACTTTACAATTGTATTGCTTATGACAATAGGGTCATGATGCCACCAAATTTTGTAGGTCAAAGTCATATTTGACAGAGTTATGCCCCTTTTTGTACGTGGATTTTGTCATGAAAACTTAACGTTGGCTATAACTTTGCCATTTCTTAAGATTTCTTCATCAAACTTTCAAATTGTATTGCTTATGAAATAAGGGTCGTGATGCCGCCAAATTTTGTAGGTCAAGGTCATATTTGACAGAGTTATGCCCCTTTTTATACTTAGAATTTTGCTATAACTTTGCCATTTCTTAAGATTTCTTTATCAAACTTTCAAATTGTATTGCTTATGTCAAAAGGGTTGTGATGCCGCCAAATTGTGTAGGTCAAGGTCATATTTGACAGAGTTATGCCCCTTTTTGTACTTAGATTTTGTCACGAAAACTTAACGTTGGCTATAACTTTGCCATTTCTTAAGATTTCTTCATCAAACTTTCAAATTGCATTGCTTATGACTAAGGGTCGTGATGCCGCCAAAGTTTGTAGGTCAAGGTCATTTTGACAGAGTTATGCCCCTTTATATTTTAGTTTTGCTAAACTTTTGCCATTTCTTAAGATTTCTTTATCAAACTTTCAAATTATATTGCTTATGTCAAAAGGGTTGTGTGCCGCCAATTTTGTAGGTCAAGGTCTTATTTGACAGAGTTATGCCCCTTTTTGTACTTAGATTTTGTCACGAAAACTTAATGTTGGCTATAACTTTGCCATTTCTTAAGATTTCTTCATCAAACTTTCAAATTGTATTGCTTATGACATAAGGGTCATGATGCCGCCAAAGTTTGTTGGTCAAGGTCATATTTGACAGAGTTATGCCCCTTTTTACACTTAGATTTTGTCACAAAATTGTTGGTTATTCTGACAAAGCATAAGAGGGCGACACAAGTGTTCTACTGAACACCCATCTAGTTGACAGAATTATGGCCCTTTGTTTTTTTCACATATGTAATTCTTCTGTGCGCAACTCCTCCTACATTTCTCAACGGATTTCAACCAAACTTTCACAGAAGTATTGTCATGAAGTGCCCTGGCGCATATTGTCCGGGTTTTGTGATTTGGTCATTTTTGACAGAATTATGGCCCTTTGTTTTTTTTCACATATTTAATTCTTCTGTGCGCAACTCCTTCTAGACTTCTCAAGGGATTTCAACCAAACTTTCACAGAATTATTGTCACCAAGTGCCCTTGCGCATATTGTCGGGGTTTTGTGATTTGATCATTTTTGACAGAATTATGGGCCTTTGTTTTTTTCCACATAATGTAATATATATAGAGAAATACTCTTCTGTGTGCAACTCCTACATTTCTCAAGGGATTTCAACCAAACTTTAACAGAACTATAATTGTTAACTAAAGAATATTGAATATATAATGTTCTGCCCCTGGTTGTCCGTCCGTCTGTTAGCAATTTTGTGTCTCCTTATTTTAAGTATATATAAAAGGGAGAATACTCTGTTATTATAAAAGGGAGAATACTCTGTTATTACTGTCTATTTTTAGAATAGATTACCAGTCCTGTATACTTTGGAGTATTCTGTTACAGTAAGATGACAAAATTTCTCATGAGACCAGCGGTTCAAACCCCACACAGAGCAAGTTTTTTTTTTTTTTTTTTTTTTTTTTTTATTTTTGGCCTGAATTATGGCCCTTTGCTTTTTTTTCCACATATGTTATATATAGAAGAATACATTTGCGCTTGGCCAGCAGACTGGAAAATGAAAACCTGGTTTTGTGACAATTTCCTGTCACTTGTTTCTTATATTTGTATATGCTCATACTAGATATTGTTTTCTTTGCTTACATGTGAGTTGAGTCTTCAAATGATTTGATGTTGAGTTAAGGTAGGTTGAATAGTTGTGTCTTCAAATGATTTGATGCACATCAAATTACATTTTGTACATCAACAGTCTATTTACGTCTCCTCAGACACAAATTGATGCAAGTTGATGAAATTTAAGTGCATGTTCTGGTGATTTATGATTAACCTCTCCTCATATTGTTCAAAGAATCCATTCCAATGCAGACTCTTGTTGCCTTAGCATCCTATAAGAAAAACTTCCACAAATCGTTAGATCCAAATAATATAGTATTTGGTTGTTAGCTTTTGCTAGTGGTTGTTTTTTAGCTAATTGAGTTGGAGCAAATAACTATGTATCTTACTCCTTTGGCAGTGCATATATTTGTTATCACTGATTTCTTGATCATTTATCTGATCAGTATTTTATTTTTGACATTTAAAGATTTCGAATGGTTCCTTACTTTGTTACTGCATTAATGTCAAGTTAATTTTTCTGCACTATTATTTCAGGCAACCGGAGAGGGGGCAGGTGTTATCTGTGTTGTTCAGGCAAATTTCCTGGAACCAATACACAATAAGCAGGACTTTAATGAAACACCTAAATATAAGTAAGTTGGGATGATTTGTTTTAATTCAACTAAGCACAAATGCTAAGGATAAGATATTTTGACCCCTCAGCCTGTGACATAATAGTACATTGTCTGTTATCCATCCCTCAGTCCATCAGACTTGACCTAGCTGTAACTCTTAGGATGGTTGTGTACAGAATGATGTTTTTATGCCCCCAAATAGGCATATTTAAATTACGCCGTCCAAATGCCTGTCCTGCAG
Source organism: Saxidomus purpurata (assembly GCA_022818135.1). Lineage (NCBI taxonomy): Eukaryota > Metazoa > Mollusca > Bivalvia > Venerida > Veneridae > Saxidomus > Saxidomus purpurata. The sequence goes on along the minus strand of JAFMSR010000003.1, from coordinate 1,508,799 downwards.
TCTGTCTGCCCGAGCCCAAAAAGTGGGGTTTAAGTGGTTATGACAACAAAAGGTGGCAGTAAATTGTCTTCGATATCATTCATTCCATTCACACCTAAACTTTGCCCATTTCGTTAAAAACAGCGAAATTAATTTCGCCCGAAAATATCTTTAAAAACAATGAAGTGAATATACAAAGTGTCAGAATTTCTCTGACCGTTAACTTCGCGCCCCCTCATTTCATTTACAACTTGGTGGGGGCGGGGGGGGGGGGGGGGGGGTAACTGTGCATGTTATTACTATCCAGTTACATGTATGTTAAGAAGGTTTCGTTCAAGCAATAAAAATGCATGAAAATCGGTCTCTAAACATCTCCTGTGTCTGGATGAAGTCTCACAATAATGGCCAACAATAATGGCCAATCTCCTGACTTATCACACAACCATTTAGTTGTTTAAGATGTACTTTGCTTCGACACAATCGAACAACAAATATATTGCTACTCCCTCACTTCTCCTTTTCCAAACTTCTCCCTATTTTCAGCTAAAATTTTACTCTAGCTAGGCTCCTGTAAGGGGCAATACTTAATGGCTTGTAGCCACATATGGTACAGTTTCATAAACTTATTGAGAAAATTTAGTTGCTTGTAGAATTTTGGTATTTATCATTTTCCTCATTTATCTATAGACGAATGTATCATAACATTTATACATATGAACATAATTTAGTGGCTTGTAACCGTCGTATTTATATTATTTCAGTGCATTCATGAACAATGCTGCCCAAAAACTTAAAGAGTATTATGAAGAAAAAACTGGAAGAAAAAACTCTGGTGCTGGAACCTCGACAGAGTAAGTGAAAAGAAGACTTAAAATGTAGAATCCTTTCTTTGATAAAATTCACCTCCCATTGTTGAGGGCTGAATGTAACACATACTAAACTGATTTTATTATGCCCCCGAAGAGTTGCATATTAAAATCACACCGTCCATCTGTCCGTCTGTCCATGTGTCTGGCCTTACATTTTTTCGTGTCTGGTCTGTAACTTTGTCATGCATTGAAGGATTTTAAAATAACTTGGCACAAATGTTCAGCACATCAAGACGACGTGTCGCATGCAAGATCCGCATCCCTACCTCAAAGGTCAAGGTCACACTTAGAGCTTGAAAGTAATAGAATCCTGTATATATGCACACATTCGTGTCCCGACTGTAACTTGTCATGCATTGAATGCATTTAAAATAACTTGGTTCAAATGTTCAGCACATCAAAACGACATTATGGGTGTAAGACCCACGTTCCTAGCTCAAATGTCATGGTCACACTAAGAGTTTGAAAGTAATAGAATCCTGAATATATGCATGCATTCGTGTCCAGACTGTAACTTTGTCATGTATTGATTGAATATAAATTAACTTTGCACAAAATGTTCAGCACATGAAGATGATGTGTGTCATGCAAGACCCACATCCCTACCTCAAAGGTCAAGGTCACACTTAGAGTTTAAAGGTAATGGAATACTGTTTGCATGGTAACTCTGTCATGCATGGAAGGATTTTAAAATTATATGGCATAATCGTTGTGCACATGGAAAAGACTGTGAGACACTTCTTTCTGGGGCTTCACTTATGAGCGATAGCTCTTGTTAAAGAACGATTTACAACTGTTTTTGATTATTCTGGGTAATCAAGGTCTTGAAGATAAATGAAAAATTGCAGAAAATGATTTTAAACTTTAAACCCTCCCCCCGCCCCCCACTCTTTAGAATGTACCATCTCAGTGGTTGTTATTAGGACTTCATAAACCAAGGTTATACTTAAGAATAACCAGTACAGATGAAATGATAATACTCAAAGTTTGATGGGTATGTAGGAGTCGTTGGTTAGGTGGCGGCACTCCTGTCTTTTGGTTTACGTGTCTGCTACATATCTCTTGAACACCTTGAATGATTTCAGGAAATTTGGGTTGAATGTTTATCTTATCAGGGCGCGGGGAACCCCTTTTCCAACCCCGTAACCTCACGGTTAAGGTCCATTTAGGGGTATTTCGTTTTTCATGTCTGCTGAATATCTTTCGAACCTCATCGAAGGTTTTCATGAAAGTTGGTTCAAATTGATGTAGAACCCATGTTCCAACCCCGTAACCTCAAGGTTAAGGTCACACTCATGAAAATTGGTCATTATCATCTCAGTGATTTCTAGGTCAAGTTCGAATAGATTAGGTAGATTTTATTTAGGTAAAAGTATACAAACAATGCAATGGCAGCAACAAGATGCATGAAAGCCACATAACAAGGAAATGCAGATTATAACAAGACACACATGTTAATAGGCCATGAAGTGCTCACCAAACCAATACCAAGGATAACAAGAAAGAAAGAAGTCTTATTTTCATTTTGGTCCTGGGTCACCTGGGGTCAGCAACTAGGTTACACTGTCAGATCAAAGGAAAACCTTGTTAAGACTCTAGAGGCCACATTTATTAACAAATGATCATGAAAATTGGTAGGGATGTGCATCGTGTATCATCAACAATTGCTTCAAACAGCATCTTCTCCTGAACCACTGGGTCAATTTCAAGCAAACTTTACAGGATTGTTGCTTTGATAGTCCACCAGAGCTGAAAATAGAAAAACCTATAAACAACGACATCTCCTTCTTAACCACTTGTCCAGTTTCAACCAAATTTCGCAGGAATGGTTCCACTCCACTCCACTGCACAAAATGGCCACCAGAACTAAAAATAAAGAAGCATTTAAAAGATATCCCATCCTTAACCACTGGTCCAATTTCAGCCAAACTTCACAAGAGTGTTGCTTGGTTTACCAAAACATCTCCAACAGTTCAGCTCCACTGCACTTAGTGGCTGAAATTGATCACAGAGTATTATCTTTACTATCTGGAATTATGTAGATCTGATCATGTATTACAGATGTTCTCTGTATACGCTGGCTAGTGATATAGGGCCATGATGGCCCTCTTGTTATTATTTTATTAGTACAACAGACTTGTTTGCTAAAATTCCCAATCTGACTGGTATGGGTCCCAAAATGGCGAGAAAACCCTAAAATGGGAAAATAGGTAAAATAACAGTCACATAGAAACGGTACAGAAAGACATATTGATATAGCTAATCATCATCCTCAACATGCCAAATATAGATCTGGTAAAAAAGAAAGTGAAAAATAGTGAACAATTAACACAGACAGCAAAATGTGGATGTAAAGATAGAAATAGTAAAAAAGATCATATAGATGGCAAAAAATGAGCATAGTTGACAAATATGAACACAAAAATTGTACTAAATGAACACGAAGGTTGAAACAAATGAATGAACATCCTTTCATAGATCACAAAGAAAGCTGTGCAAGTGTATATAGCACTATTAGATGGAAGTTTGTGCACATTGTCTTGTGATGTGTCCAGTGTGCTGTCTGTCACTAGTTTACAGTCACAGCCCTCAAATATCTGTATTGCAGGACAGAAGATCCTTGGAATTGGGTACAGTGTGATAATTGCATGTCCTGGAGGAGACTGCCTGAAGGGTATGATGCAGACACTGTGGATAAATGGTTTTGCTATATGAACCCTGACCCACACTTCAAGTAAGTGGTATAAAACATCTTCTACATGACATTTTTAGCTCAACTATTCCTATAATAAGGAAGGCTATTGCAGTAACCCTTGTGTCGGCGTCAGTGTTGCACATGTGGTTAAAGTTTTGCATGCAAGCTTCTATCATGGACATATCTCATTAACCACATATGGAATTGATTTGATGCTTTACTAAAGTGTTAAGGGGTATAAGACAAGCAAGGTAGATAACTCTTGACTGAATTGATTTCAAATTATGGCCCTTGTTGAACTTAAACATTCTAGTTTCGCATGCTGACTTTAATTTGGTTCAAGTTTTGTGTGCATGTTTCTATCGTGCATATATTTCAATAAGCACCTGTAGGATTTATTAGAAACATAGAAAAAGTATTCCTGGCTACAGTGGTGCTCACGTGTAACTTTGCAAAATTTTCGTGTATTCTGTTTGCATTCATCATGCGTTTATCGTTCGTGCATTCATCGTGCATCATTCAGATCGTGTAACGCATCGTTCGTTCCGTGTGATGAACGTTGCACGATAGGAATTATATAAAAGTGGTCCGAGATAGTGCGGACGGCTAATCGTGTAGAACGTTTGCACGTTAGCCTAGACCTAAAGGCGTATTATTCATATTATTGTTCAAAGATCGGTTTAAATTGATGAAATAGAAAAAAATTTCTTTTTCAAATATCTTAACTATCTTTCTGTTACATTTTTTTCTTTTTCTCACGAGATACTTGTTGGAAGAAGAGTTGAATTCCAGTAAAACGGAACGTAGATGTTCTGCATATCGTGCAAGATTTACAACAGGTGTCTACCGACGCAAAGGATATGGGAATTCACTTATTTGTAAATTGCTTCTGTGTAGACATTCGGTAAAGTGCTCACTGTAACTGTAAAAATTTTAGCAGTGGCTAGGTAGCGGTTATACGTCGAATCGGACTTTCCGTCCGATGATTCTTTACAACATTTAATTATAGATGTAATTAGTATGTGTGCCGCTATTCAACTACTAATCAATTATTCTTATAATCTGTTTGGTTCTACTGTAAATTATCGATAATTTAGGACTTTAAGGGGGTTCGATTCAGCTCTTACATTGTAATTAGACATCTATTAATAATGTTGTTAAGCAAATGAAAATGTCCGAGTACATCAAATAATCATCTTTCGTTTTGTTCATCGGGAATCGTGTATCGTTCTTATCGCTCATCATTCATGATTCATTCATCGGTTATCGTGCGTTCATCGTGCGTTCCGTTTGCGTGCGTGTATCGTTCTTTCCGTGTGCAAAGTTATACGTAAGCACCACTGTATCAGTTAGTTGAGTTAAATAACTCTTGACTGAATTTAATTCAATAATCGAGTGGTTCAAATTTCAAATGGATGAAAACTTTAAGAGTGGGTTTCACAAGGAAGAGTATCAAGACAACAACCCAAGTCATGTTAAATTAAAATTTTCATCCATATGAAATTTGTACCACTCGATCATTTCGAAATTCATGTAATGGAAGTGTCTACCAAATGTCTTTATAAATGCAAGACATGATAGCTTTCGTGAATTGATAGCTAAAAATAAGCTGGCAGATATTTGAAGGGTTGATAATTAAATAAAGAAGGAAAGAGGCAGGTGGTGCGTTAAAAGTTTTGAATTTCATTTTAACAATTTTAGGCCTTTTTGATAGAAATGTTTTAAATATACTATCAACATGTTTTGAATAGTCGAGCGTGCTGTCATGTGACAGCTCTTGTTCATTGTTAATGCCATGAAAGCAGGAATATGTGTATTAAAGTGAAAAGACCAAATAAGAAAACAGGTCTGTATGAAGTGTGTGTTTGTTTATGATATCATTGTGTTGTTGCCACCCCTATTTAAAGGGCCAGCTTTTCTAACTTGTTCCGAGCACATTTATGTCCCTAATCCTGTCCTTCAAGGTAAGGCACCAGGCAGGTAAGGCATACACTATCCATTCTCTGATCAGCTGTCGGCTCACAGACTGGCCCTTTCAGAACAGGCCTGTGCTGGGATTCGAACTTTCATCGTCACGCTCTCAAAGCAGATGCCTGAACTACCAGACCAAGGGAGAAGGTTAAATTAAATGTATAAATGTTACTGGGTCTCAATCAAAGTACATTATCATTCTTCAAAGCAAGATTTCATTGTAATTCTTTTCTGATATAATTGTCTGTTTGTCTTTGTGGAACCATATCTAGGAATTGTTCAGGAGGTTTGAATTGAGTTTCCAGAAAAAGGACTAAATCCAGAGCCTGATAATTTACAGAATATTATTTCAGCCAGACATTTCAAATCTTTTTTTCTCTGTTTCACTAACACTTTCAACATCAGTTTGAAATTTTTTATCTTGTATAGCAAAATATCTTATTTAGTGAATCAATTTTTGAATTATTGAGCGCTGTTGTTTGGTACTGTGCGAACCTTTAGTTATTATAAATTTCAGCCGCTGTGAAGTTCCAGAGGAAATGGAAGGAGATGATGAAGAAATTGTGAAACCTTCTTACATGAAGACGGTGAAGAAAGAAAAGTAATTTTTTATGAAATACACACTGTATGAGTGGTGAAAAAAAGAGTTTTTCAATGAAATTTGTATAAAACCTAAAATGAATGTTACGCTGCATTTAAATATTACAATGCATTGAAGTATTATGATGCGTTGAAGTGTAAGGGAGGGTATATTGGATTCAGCTTGTCTGTCTGTCCGGTCTGTAGACGGAATCTTGTGGACACTAAATCTCCAAAACCCCTGGTCAGAACACTACAAGATTACAGTGATAATACCATGAGATGTGCATGGTCCAGGTCAAGGTCAAGGTCATGGGCTAGAGATAGTTAAATGTTGTGGATGATAAATCTCGAAAGTGCCTAGTCAGAATTCAATGATAGTTCACAGAAGTAATAAATACAATGCTTAGTTGTGCATGGTTCATGTTTTGGGTCACTAGGTCAAAGGTCAAGGTCACATGGGCACAAGATAGTATGTTAGTGCCCACTCTTAGTCTAATAAACCCCTAGTCACAATTCAATGATATTTGACAGAAGTGATAAGTACCATGCCTATTTGTGCATGGTCCATGTTTCGGGTCACTAGGTCAAGGTCGCAGGGGCTCCACAAAATAAAATTTTGTACGCTCTTAATCTCCAAAATCCCTTGTCAGAATTTGATTATACTTCACAGAAGTGATAAGTACCATACATCAAATGTTATATAAGTTTTATATACTGTGTCAGTAGGGTGTTCAGTGGGTATTCATCCCCTTCAGTGATAGTTCTAGTTAAACCTGGTTATTAGATTGGGGTATGTCATTGGGCAGGCAGTTGGATAGGCAGGCCGCATCAAACAGGTGGTTTCCGGTCAATAACTTTATTTAAGGAATGAGGTAATGTAGGTAGCTGATATGGAGATGTACCTTGGCATTGCTGTTGGGGTCCCTGGGGTAAAGGTCAAGGTAGCTTTTACTTGGAATAGAAAATGGTTTTCAGCCGGTAAGTCATTTTGGGAATAATTCATTGCCATAAAATTGGTATTTAGGTAGCTTATATTGTGATGTCCAGCAGAGGTTATGTCATGGTGGTTTGTCTGTTTTCCTTCCTACCGTCTGTCCATAAACTTTTCCTTGATAAAACTCTACAGGTCACAATTTTCATTTGACTTTCATGAAACTTGCTCAGAAGGTTACCTGTAGATGATGCCTATAATTTTTGGGGTCAGTAGGTCAAAAGTCAAGGTCACAGTGACCCTAACTTTGACAAATCGTTTCTGCTCAACATTTTGAGATCTAATTAACAACAGTCTTTAAACTTCATAGGATGATTGGTCTTACTGAGTAGATGATCCCTTCTTTTTTGGGGTCAGTGAGGCAAGGTCACAGTGAAGTCTGTTAGCTTTTCCCTGATAATATTCCAAAACATCACAAATTTACTCAGTACAGTCCAGTCAGTTCAGTAGGGCAATACTGGCCCTTATGGGGCACTTGTTTGCTGCTTAATTAGAGGTGACTAGGTTTAAGAACTGTCATGTTAAACGTAACAGTCTTTTATAGAATTCATGGTAACCTTACATTCTTAACATGTATGAAGTTCTATATTTGTTTTCTTTCAGGGCAGAGCAAAAGAAGCTAGCAAAACTGGAGGAGGTAAAATATATTAACCACATCAAATTAACATACACACACACATATTGAGAAGAGCAGACATTTTGGTGTTGTCCTGTATGTCTGGATGGATGTCACAAAGTTTGTCTGCACAACTCCTATTAGACTGTTTGGTGGATTTCAATCAAACTTCATGACTGATTAGTCTTAAGTCTAGTTGTGCATATTGTCAGCATTTTCTGATTCAGTTATTTTAGGTAGAGTTCTTGCCCTTGATTTGTTTAATTTTACAATGTATGTGCTATTACTTCTACATCACTCTTTGCATTTCAACCAAACACCACATGAGTGATCAGTACAGAGTGTGCATTATCATCATTGCCCTTCTATTGTCAAGTTTTATGTTGTCTGCCCCAGTAACCATAGAATTTGCCTCCTGTACAAAAAATAATCATTACATTTCATCCAAAGTTTCACTAGTATTTAATACATCATTTCTACGTATTCTCATAAAATTTCATGAATATTTTTCATAATGTAATAATCAATATATTTCAAAGATGCACATAACATAACGTCAATCTGAAAGTCATAAAGTCACTCTTTGTCCTCGATGCATTTCTGATGGTGATGGACCTATTTCTCAAAAATTTAAAAAAACCCCCCTACAATTAGTGTCCTGTTGAAAATCCTAATTGTGTATTGACCACCTTTTCCTGTGGAAGGAACTTGAGGTTACGTTTGTGTTTAAATTGACCACACCCAGGGGGTCACTGGTTTTCATATAGACTTATATAGGAAAAAGTTAAATTCCAAAACCAATGGCCTAGAGAGTATTTCTATAGACCTCTACCTAAATTGTTCAAATCATGCCCTAGGGTCAAAATTGACCCTGCCGGTGGGTCCTTGTTTAACGTTTTTTATATACAAATTTGTCTGTATTAGGGGCGTCAAAATTGACCACACCCATAGGATTACAAGGTTAAACCTATTAATATTCAATAATTTGAAAAACATTTTGGCATAGAATCCTCATACTTCATTGGCAGGTTGATCTTGACCAGTAGGTGATCTCTATTGATATTTAGGTCACTGGGTCAAAGGTCAAGGTCAGATTTACTATGTTCAATAACAGTTACTGGAGAAACATTGGGCCTATTATCTTCAAACTAGATAGTAAAGTGTTTATCCCCTGATTTTGACCGCAGGGTCAAACGTATTTGCCCTACTGACCGTTTTTGTTATGCTTCAGCAATGAATTGAACTTTACGGACAAATGGTTTAATTTCACTTTGCTGACCTAGACCTACCTACCTACTTTCTGATTTCTAAGTTACATCAATATAAATTGGACCATGTATGGAGTTTTGCATGTAGATTTCAATTTGACATTGGCTGACTTTGACCTATGGACCTACTTTCTTGTTTTTAAAGCTGCATCAATGAAATTTGACTTTATAGATGGTTCTGCATGCAGATTTCAACTTGACCTTGACTGACCTTGACCTACTGACTTACTTCCTGTTTTTAAAGACAATGTTATTTGGACAAGATATTCAGTTATGCAGTAGAGTTAAACTTAGACATTGGATGACCTTGACTAACTGACCTTCTTTCCTGTTTTGAAGCTACAACAATGAAATTTAAACCATATGTACAGTTTTGAATGCAGCTTTCCACTTCGACATTGGCTGACCTTGTGTTTGGCTTTTAGTATTTGTGCTTTTGTTAAGACGGACCATGATTAGACCTTTTGACCTATTTTCTGTTTTAATGTATGATACTCGTTACCATTAAAGGGCCATTATGGCCCTCTCTTGTTTTATGACTCTTATTTATTCCGTATTAGTAGTGCAATGATACTCCTGTAATTTTTTAAAAAAGCTTTTATCAAAATACGTCCTCATAATTTGTAATCCATACAAGCTAAACATAATAAAGAGCATTTATTCCACAGAAATTAAGAATGTAGAGAATTTTGATACTGTTTTTTTTGGACAACTCGCTGGGTGATATTTTTGTAGCAGGAAATCATGCATTTCTAAGGATGTATTTGACATTTATTTTGCATATTTACACAAAAAAAACGCCTATTTCAAACATAAGTTTACTATTCCTGTAGTAATGGTTCACAGAAACGCCTTTTGAAAAGAATGCTAATAATCTGACGATGATTCCATGGTTTGCATAAAACTTTGAGAAAATACGGGTCACTAATCACAATCTGCAATACACCATTTGACAGCTGATAAATTTGAGGGCGTCGCCCATTATGCACTCTCATCCAATCAGAACGCATAAGGTTTCCGATAATTTATCACAACATAGATGCGTGATCGCATGGACACCCGACAATCAATGTGTAAATTTGTTTTGGTTACGAAAACATCAGATCTTTTAATTTTGTTGAACTTGGTTAAATGGTTGAATTAGTGGCATGTTTGGATCGTAGTGACTTGTTTGACGGTTGATTATCAGCTAATCATCGCTGTTTGAAAAGTTTACGAATCGCCGCTAACTACCCTCCGGGCAATTTACCTAAGATGATATTAGTGACAATAGACACAGTTCCAGTTTTGTCACCTAATCAACTGTACACAATACTAGTACTTCTTCATTATCGATATCACATGTGAGGGTATTGTGACCATGTATACTATAGGTTGATATTTTATGAACCTCTTAGTTTTTTTTCCAAATTTTAATTTACCGGGAGTTTTTAGTGTTTTTGCGAGCTTCACTGGGGCGCAGGGTTGGGGTCTAAATAACAAGAGAACCTGGCAAATATCGGGAGAACAGCATGTATGCTAAAGAGTTTTGGGTGAGATCGATTTATAGGTGAAATGTGAGATAAACCTTTGGCCAAGTATTTATAGTAGTAAAAGGATGATAATAATTATACAAACACAACTGACTTTAATTCGTTGATTATTTTAGGGTACTGACAGTTTGTATGTAATGAGATGTTGATGGCTACCTGAGGGCTTTGCTGATTCCCTCATAAGAATAAGTTTTTTTCTCTCTTAGTTTATACTAATTGATTTTAGGTCGATTGTGAAACAAGTTATTCAACTTATATTAATCATTCTCGACACCTCATTCCTGATGGTATCCATCGCCGTGAGGGTATGAGAGAAGAGAAGCCAGTTTCCCTTTTAACGCTGAGCGCCAAGCACTGTTTTAAAGTGGCTAAACAAGATCTTCGACAAAATGTGACACAGTTTGCTTAGATGAGCAACTTAGGGCCACTTTTCTTGTTAAATAAGATTTTGATGTTTTCTTGTTTAGGAAAGGAAAGCCAAAGAGCACGAGGCTGCTTTGTTGAAGGCAGCACAAGCTGAGGAGGCATTAAAGAAGTTGGAGGCAGAGAGAGAGGCAGCGAGGAAGGCAAAGACAGCAGGGATTGATGATGCTTTAAAGAAATTGACAGAAGCTCAGCAAGAGAAGATTGAGGTAATAAAAGAAAAAAGCAGTTAAGAGGTAATTAAAGAAAAAGATGGATACAAGAGAATCATTCAAAGAGGTAGTTCAGAACAATGTTAAGGCAACTCGTTCGGATAACTTTTCTATTGACCAGGATATTCAAAAACAATTCTTCATCGTAAAATACCTGGCTGTTTTTTGCAAAAGTTTAGAGTTTCAGTTTATGTAATAAGAATAATAGAGTTAAAGGCAAGCTTCATATTTTTCATTTCAGACTCAAAAGCGGATTAAAGCTTTTAAAAGACGGGAGAAAAAACTTGAATATATTAACCCTGAGATAGCTGCTGAGGAGAAAGCAATAGGCGATGAATGTTTTGGACAAGGTAACTATATAGCTTGGTAGCATATTTGCATGAAATAGCTTATTAAGTATATGTACATTTATTTATGTCTTTCTGTAATGGTTAGTCAAAAGAAATAACTAGGTACCATGACTTTAAGCTCAGCTAAACACATAATGCTAGTAAGATAAAGTGTTTTTCTTATTGTCCATATTTCTGAAGTAATTTTAATCAAACTAGGGCACAATGTATGGTCAAGTTTGATATGGACAAAATAAAACCTATGGCCATTTTGCAATGAATCAAGTACAGTTGTGCTCACGTATAGCGAACTTTGATGTAATGAAAGCTAGGGTATAACATAGTAAAATTTATTCCCCCGATTGCATTCTTTCTTTATTATACCCTGCCATGAAATGGGAGGGGGATATATAAATGGTCTCCGGTCTTCCATCCGTCCGTAACATTTCCTGTTTGCTCAAGGTCACAGCTTTTGAGTCTTGAATTTCGTGTCCACTCCATATCTCTTTAACCCCTTGAAGGATTTAGTGAAACTTTGGTCGAATGTTCACCTCAACAAGACAATGTGCAGAATTTATGAGCCGGTCATGCTGGTTCAAGGTCAAGGTCACAACTTAATGTCAAAGGTTTGAGTCTTGATTTTGTGTCCAATCCATATCACCTTAACCCCTTGAAGGATTCAATGAAACTCTGGTCTGGTCAAATGTTCACATCATCAAGATGATGTGCAGAATCCATGAGCCGGTCATGCTGGCTCAAGGTCAAGGTCACAAATTAATGTCAAAGGTTTGAGTCTTGAATTTTGTGTCCGCTCCATATCGCCTTAACCCAAATGTTCACCTCACTTAATTAGCCTTTAGAAATCCACACTGTACACCTCTCCTTTAATGTTCCTATTTGCAGCAGGGGATATAGCTATCTTTTAAACTACCTTGTTTCTATATAGTTTCACTTGCTTAAAAAAATAATAGTCACAAATTGACTATAAGGTAATGATTCCCAGGTCCCAAGAGTTGGTTTGCTATGTTATTTTATTTGGTTATAACAGATCTCCAGGTCAGCTAATCAACTGTATTCGACCCATTTTATAACTCAAGAGTAAAGTTGAATTATTCATAAAATTCAATTTCTCTACATTTATCAAGTTAAAAACGATTGCTAGTAATTATGGTATTAATGTTTGAATGAGTTCATGAATGTTACCTTTGAGACAAATTAAATGCATACTTTTCCCTTTCACTTACTATTTTCCTATATATACAGATGTTTAATTGTGGAAAATTTGATAAACTGTTGGATTTATGCAGTTACTAATTATATTATTGCATGATTTATCGAAGTTTGTTCAGTCTTCTCACTGTTTTCGCCTTCGGCATTCAACAACACATTAACAATAAAAGTTCTATCTGTTCTTATTTTAATTAAATTAAATTTCGAAAATATTGCACTGTAAGGTATAGAAAATATCTGATACTGGAAGTTTATGATATAAATAAATATGTTGTATCCAAACATGTATAACTTGATTTTACAATATCAATACGTAGCAAAAAAATCATAAGTTCTCTAGGATTTCATATTAAGTGAGCTCCACTGTATAATGATAAAAATATTTATTAAAGTGAGCTCCACTGTATAATGATAAAAATATTAAGTGAGCTCCACTGTATAATGATAAAAATATTTATTAAGTGAGCTCCACTCTATAATGATAAAAATATTTATTAAGTGAGCTCCACTGTATAATGATAGAAATATTAAGTGAGCTCCACTGTATAATGATAAAAATATTTATTAAAGTGAATTCCACTGTAAATGAAAAATATTAGGTGAGCTCCACTGTATAATGATAAAAATATTTATTAAAGTGAGCTCCACTGTATAATGATAAAAATATTAAGTGAGCTCAACACTGTATAATGATGAAATGGAGATACCGGTATTCATAATTATGTAGGATAAACATGATTATTAATATTTTTAAAAAGCTAGGTCCTTTGGTGCTTCTGCAGTAGAGGTATAATACAGCACTTGTACTTCCTTGCCATTGAGCTAGCTTTTATGGCGACGTGGTAGCGTGTCTGCTTAGCGTACTGGAGGACCCAATTTCAAATCCAGCGAGGGGCAAAGTATTTTTCACGATTACACTTCTATTAATAGTTTTATTGTATTCAGGAAAATACGAAGAAGCATTCAAACACTACCAGGAAGCTGTAAAGAGGAACCCGAATGATATTGATGAGTTACGTACCTGCCTAAAAGAGTGTCGTAAAAAGTGTATGGACTCAAAAATAAGTAAGTGAAAGTTGTAATTGACCCTTACCCTGCTGGTGGTGAAGTATTTCTGCTGATGCCATTGGAGCAGATCATGATCAGTCTGCATATCCATTTGTCCTCTGTTTGCTTCAGGTCAGTCAGTTTTCCACAAGCACCCCATTGAATAAGAATGGTACTGTCCACTTTAAAGATGGGCCAGTCTATTGTAGATATTTAGGAGGGTAAGGGTTAAGGTTTCAACAACAAATTTCATACAGTTCTGTTAACTTCATATTTCTAGATATACATGAGTTTTCTATTAACAAAAGGCATTGCCACAGTGGCAGCATACTTTACAGAAAACTTTCAGTAAAGGAATGAAATTGACACTTCTTATTGTTATGATCAGTTCTTCAGAGTTATGGCCCTTGAATTGTTCAGATTTTAACTGGCACTGTCCACAATCTTTCATAGTTTTTTATCAGATCATAACTTAACATAGTTCACATGTTTAGTGGCTTAATATCATTGCTAAGTTAGAAAACTAGCTAAATCAACTCATGCGCAGTCTTGAGTTATGCTCATTGGGAGGCCCCAGTGGTGTCAGACTCCTAACCTGGAGGTTGTGTACTTGAAGTTTACCACTACCTCCGCAATCCTTTCTTTTTCGTATGAGTATTGGTCAGAATTCCAGGAAGCAGTCATGAAGAGTGGTTAATATAAGTTGCAAGAACTTGTTCTTCAATCAGTGAAAAAAAATGTTTAAACTAGGTCAGTCCTTGATTTGAGGAAATTACTGACAGATTATTGCTTTTGTTTAAAAGTGTATGTCAAGATATTAACTGTAGCGAGGGGGGAAACAACCCATGTGTATAGCTGTATGTTATTCCCCTCGAAAGGCGGAGGAATACTGTTTTGATTTTGTCTGTCCATCCGTCTGGAACCATAACTAAGGAACCAATGGATAAAATTTCTGATGCACAACTTCTGTCAGAATTTGCTTAGTATATCCAGAGTTATTGCCCTTTAATTGTTTTTTATACCCCCCAAACACAAAGTGTAAGAGGGGTATACTGGATTCAGCTTGTCTGTCCGTCAGTCCATCTGTCTGCTCTTACAAATAGGTACTTACGTGGCTAAACTGACCATGGCAAACAATGGATAACTATAAATTCCATTCATTCCATAAGATAATTGGCTCTTATATGGCTAAAATTTTCAATTAGGCACATAAATACTGGAAACAGTAAAGAAGCCACTTAAGTACCATTTATTAAGAACATCCGCCTGCCTGTCCATCCATCTGTAGACGAAATCTTGTGGACACTAAATCTCAAAAAGCCCTGGTAAGAATTTAATGATAATTCACAGAAGTGATAAGTACAATGCCTAGTTGTGCATGGTCCATGTTGTCACTAGGTCAAAGGTCAAGGTCACAAGGGCTTGAGATAGTAAAATTTTGTGGACGCTAAATCTTCAAAACCCATGGTCAGAATTTAATGATATGTCAAAGGTCAAGGCCACAGGGGCTCAAGATAGTAAAATCTGGTGCTCTTTTAATCTCTAAAACCCCTGGTCACAATTTAATGATATTTTACAGAAGTGATGGTAATAAAATATTCAGCACTTTTAATCTCCAAAACCCCTGGTCACAATTTAATTTATCCCCCCGCCAAAGGCGAAGGGGATATTAGAAATGGTCTCCGTCCGTCCGTCCGTCCGTCCTTCCCAATTTTGTCCGGAGCATAACTCCAAAAGTACTTGAGCAATTTTCTTCAAACTTCATACACTGACAGAGCACATTGGGAGGAAGTGCAGTGTGTAAGAACAATAACTCTACCTTGCCTACTTTTAGAGTTATTCCCCTTTATCAGATTTACTTGAAAAACTTTGTCCGAAGCATAACTCCAAAAGTACTTGAGGGATTTTCTTCAAACTTAATACACTGACAGAGCACATTGGTAGGAAGTGCAGTGTGCAAGAACAATAACTCTACCTTGCCTACTTTTAGAGTTATTCCCCTTTATCAGATTTACTTGTCCGAAGCATAACTCCAAAAGTACTTGAGGGATTTTCTTCAAACTTAATACACTGACATAGCACATTGGTAGGAAGTGCAGTGTGCAAGAACAATAACTCTACCTTGCCTACTTTTAGAGTTATTCCCCTTTATCAGATTTACTTTAAAAGTTTTGTCCAGAGCATAACTCCAAAAGTACTTGAGGGATTTTCTTCAAACTTAATACACTGACATAGCACATTGGTAGGAAGTGCAGTGTGTAAGAACAATAACCCTACCTTGCCTACTTTTAGAGTTATTCCCCTTTATCAGATTTACTTTAAAAGTTTTGTCCAGAGCATAACTCCAAAAGTATTTGAGGGATTTACTTCAAACTTAATACACTGACATAGCACATTGGTAGGAAGTGCAGTGTGTAAGAACAATAACTCTACCTTGCCTACTTTTAGAGTTATTCCCCTTTATCAGATTTACTTGTCCGAAGCATAACTCCAAAAGTACTTGAGGGATTTTCTTCAAACTTAATACACTGACATAGCACATTGGTAGGAAGTACAGTGTGCAAGAACAATAACTCTACCTTGCCTACTTTTAGAGTTATTCCCCTTTATCAGATTTACTTGAAAAACAATTTCCGGAGCATAACTCCAAAAGTACTTGAGGGATTTTCTTCAAACTTATTACACTGACATAGCACATTGGTAGGAAGTGCAATGTGTAAGAACAATAACTCTACCTTGCCTACTTTTAGAGTTATTCCCCTTTATCAGATTTACTTGAAAAAAAAATTCCGGAGCATAACTCCAAAAGTACTTGAGGGATTTTCTTCAAACTTAATACACTGACATAGCACATTGGTAGGAAGTGCAGTGTGCAAGAACAATAACTCTACCTTGCCTACTTTTAGTCAAATAGAAAAATATCATACCTATACTGATAATGAACATTAATATAATTTTGCAAACCTTCTCTTCATTGCCTTATTCTTTTTCCACTTACTTGAAAACTGTACTCGGCATGACCATAACTATACAGCTTTTTAAGGATTTCCTCTCACCAAGTAAAATGTACAAAAGTACAACCTTCAGGTAACTTCTTCCCGGCGGGGGGATTAACCATGTGTAACATGGCTCTTGTTATACTCAAAAGAAGTGATACTTACCATGCCTAAATTGTGCAGGTCCAATAAATGAAGCATCAAATGTTACATGAATTTTATATACTGTGTCAGTGGGATGTTCAGGGGTATTCATCACCTTCAGTGATAGATCTAGTTTCTTGTAGTTCTTATATCCAATATAAAAACTTTAAAATTCTGGTTATCAAAATTTAATTATAGATTTTCAAATTATATTATATCCACCCGAACATTACCCTCCACCCCCACCCCCACCCCCCCTCATGGGGGCCAGGTATTCAATATAATAACATTAAAATTCTATTTATCTGAAACTGGCTATCAAAGTTAAATAATTATTGTAACTGGCTAAAATAATTTAATGATCACTTTCGAATATCCACCCCAAATGTTGAAATTAAAAAATAGACATTTTTTAGTCCATTCATGAAGTTCAGCAGGGTACACTCACTGGTCAAATGTATTTTTGTTTCAGTGAAGTCAATTATACAAGGAAAAAATGTTAACAAGAGCAGGAATAAAGAACAAAAAGCAACTATGAGCTATGGAGAAGCTTTTGAGCTTGTTCCATGTGGGGTAAGTAGTCTTGGCATTTGTAAGAATTCTACTTAAGTTTCATTCCTGACAACTAACATGTTTGTAAATATGCATGGCGAAACATAATAGTAGTAGTGCAGGAAAAAGTGGAATATATTAATGGATATACATGCAATATAACAACAGTTGTCTAGGAAAATTTATATGCTTTTAAATCTATTAATATATATCTTTGATCATTCATTGTGATTATGTCTGTTGATCAATTAATCTTTTCAATAATTTGCATGTAAGAAATTTTACTCTAAACCATAATTTCAACCAAACTTGGGCTGTCATCTATCAAAGATGTCTGAAATATATCATAACATACAGAACTGTGGTTGCCATAGCAAACAAAAGAAAAAAACTTCAATAATTAGTATTAATTAACATATCTGATGTGACTGAAGAATTGTCTTATGGTCCCTTCAAAATTTGTTCATACATCACTGCAGGTGAATCAACTCATGCCATTCCTGAAAAGTTGTTTCACGTTTGGGTTACTTACTTACATAGGCAGTCCTAATTTCAAAATAATTGAAATAACTCACAGAAATTCCTTGGGGGACTCTGGTACCAGGGGTGTTCAAAGTGTCATGATATTCTTGGCAGGGGGGGGGGGGGGGACAGGGCTTTCAGATGAGCAGAGCTTCCATCCTTATACGGCAGGTTAAAACATTTCCACCCTGTTCATATAAGTACTGTTTCAAGTTTATTGATCTTTAATGTTCTGGCCCAAGCAGATCAGGATAGGAATATCTAAGAACTGTTACTTACAGAGCTTTGTTAGAAAATATGTATGTAGTCCATCAGATGCTTTTAATTACAATATAAAGGAATCATCTTTCAATCAAATTCAAAATGCTTATAAGAACGGTAATAGAATATGCTTAGATAAAACATATTTTGGTTTTATTTAAAGGAAGTCACAGAGCACCTTCATACCTCTCAGAATGAAACTGAAATTGAAACACAAGTTGATCCACAGATTGAACAAACGTAAGTATATATCATTGTTAGGCAAGATAACATGTCAGTGATAAAGAGGCAACTCTTGTTTAAAGATTTGCAAGAAAAGCTTGATTTTCACATGATCATTGTTGAGCAGTTTAGTGTACAAAGAAGTTTATCTGCCACCAAACCAAGCAGCCATTTTCATAGGCATAACATCTATAGTTGCATTGTTAATTGACATATTTCTTGTTATTAGCCATATTTGCCCAGTGATTGTGGATACATAAATTCCCATGGCTATTACTTGATTTATGTTTCACCCTTTTAAATATCAATCAGATTTTGTTTGTGTCTGCTGAAAATCTGCACATCTTATCATATTTATATAAAGTTACAATGTCAATGATGTTCCTGAGTCAGGGATTATATCACTGACCAAAAATGATCTGAAACAAATATTGGTGAAAATTTTTCATTTAACCCTATTAGCACATCTAAGTTTAAATGAATACAGTGATATATGCGTGGGAAAATGTATATGTTGCATTATACTTACTTTTGTTTACCTATATAGATCTAAAGGTTAAATGCTTAGAAAAACATTATAGATCAGGAAGACAAATTTTAGAAATCTAATGTAAATCAACATTTATGATTTTGAAATTCCGGTATACCAAGTCACACAGTTATAGTAGACATTGTAACAGTTTCTCTGTTCTTGATTTCTTGTTTTTACAGCTCTTTATTAGATTTATCGCGAAAGCGGAAGAGCAGTGAAACAGTTGCGTATGATTCCAACCAGAGTCCAGTCAAACGCCCTGTGAGAAGGAATATTTGTGCAGAGATTGGAACAAATGACAATACGGGATCAGCAAAACAACCAAGTTTGACCAATTCTATGTCTTGCAGCAGTAGTACATGTGCACTTCCTAGTACAGATGGCGTAAATTCAATATCAAGCATCACTTGTTCATATGTTCCTCCTGGAACAGCTGGTACAAAACTTACATCTAGTACTAGCTCCTTGTTTGTACCCTCTAGTACAGATGGTGCAAATTCATCACCAGATAGTAAGGGGCCAAATTCAATACAAGGCAGAACCATATCAGTTTTACGTCATCCAGCGGTCAATCCAAGTAACAACTTAGTAGTGAAAGTAGAACCAACATCTTCATTTGAAACAAATACAAACGCCTTACCAAAATCTTTGGACAGTTCTATGATCAGTATCAGTACAGCTACAGAATCTAAAGCTGGTGACACCATTAAACCTGAGAATCCTGACAGAGAGAACATGCAAAATCTGGTCACAGAAGGTATGAAATTAGGAGATCAGGCAGACAAACAGCATGGATTGGAGGGACTGTTGGATGGGATGGATAAAGTTCTAAATGAGACCAATGAGAATAAAGTGTTTCAGAATAAAGAGGCACAGACTGATAAAAGTTTGTGGAATGGTATAAGCCCACAGGAGGTACAGTTAATGAAGTCATCCATACGGGAAAGGAGGCAAGCACTTATTCAAAAGTCTGAAGAGTTTGAGAAAATGAAGAGAGCCTTTGATAGTTTTAAAAGCAATGTATTCACTTTATTGGAAAAGATTGATCCTGGAAAGGATCATGGGACTGAAGACAATGTTGACATTTACCTTGCTAACACAATCCAGAGAGCTAGAAACGATGGCAATGAAAAATGACATGTTGTTGATGATTTATCATTGATACAATGTATTGCTGTAATGTATTAACAATAAACCGATATTCTATGGTTTAATGTATTGTGGCTATATCATGCAGAGTTAGCACAGATCTAAAAAATCACGGAAAAGAAATATTTTCTAGACAAGTTTTTTTTATACCCCCTGTGGTATAGGGGGTATACTGGATTCAGCTTGTCTGTCCGTCTGTAGACGGAATCTTGTGGACACTAAATCTCCAATACCCCTGGTCAGAATTTTATGACACTTCACACAATTTTGTTTTGCTATTATACTGATAAAAGTTTTGTTTTATTAGCAAACACCCACAATAGTCGAGCGTGCTGTCTTATGGACAGCTCTTGTTTATGAAATACACAGTGTATGAGTGGTGAAAAAATGTTTTTTCAATGTAAGTCTTATAAAATCATAAAAGGTTGAATATGGATGCATTGTAATTCTTACTGTCCTTACAGTGGGTAAAGATAATACATGTCATAATCTAACAGAAAATTGTAGGTAGCTTCAACAGTCCATCTTCTAAGTTCATACTAATTAGGCATATTTTACTTTTATTATGCCCCCTTTCTGCTATTGATGACCTTGTATTATAGCCAATGGTAGCCAGGTGAGCAATATAGGGCGATCATGGCCCTCTTGTTTGCCGCTTTATAGAGCTAACCAGACTGCAGTGTATTATAGTATAGTATGTCCGTTACAGTCTTGTAAAAAATCATTGTTTTTAGCATGACAATCGTATTGTATGAATTCATAATTTTTATTTCAGAGCAGAAAAAAAGAAACTGGCAAAACTTGAGGAGGTAAAGCACAATAACCACATCAAATTTTATTGTGTTGTCTTGTCTGTATGGATGGATAGATGTCACAAAGTTTGTGGATGCATCTCCTCTTACACCCCTGAGCGGATTTCAATCAAACTTCACATGACGGATCAGTCCCAAGCCTAGTTGTGCACATTGTCGGCATTTTCCAATTTAGTTATGTTAGGCGAAGTTATTGCCCTTGATTTGTCCAATTTTACGATGTCTGTGTCCTCACCCCTATACCACTCTTTGCATTTAAACCAAACAACACACGAGTGATCAGTACAATGTCTACATTTGGATATCATCAGCATGTTCTGGTTCATTTTTAGCTCGACTATTCGAAGAATAAGGAGGCTATTGCACTCGCCCCGGCGTTGGCATCGGCGTCTGCGTTGGTTAAAGTTTTTAATAAAGTCAAATATCTTGAATACTATCAAAGGTATTGACTTGAAACTTAAACTATATGTTTACCATCAACATCTACATCTGAGCAAACAATCCTCATAACTCTGTTTTGATTTTTGACAGATTTATGCCCCTTTTTAACTTAGAATTTTTGGTAAAAGATTTTATAAAGTCAAATGTTTTGAATACTATCAAAGGTATTGACTTGAAACTCAAAGTATATGTCTACCATCAACATCTTCATCTGAGGAAACAATCCCCATAACTCTGTTTTGATTTTTGACAGATTTATGCCCCTTTTTAACTTAGAATTTTTGGTAAACGATTTTATAAAGTCAAATGTTTTGAATACTATCAAAGGTATTGACTTGAAACTCAAAGTATATGTCTACCATCAACATCTACATCTGAGGAAGCAATCCCCATAACTCTGTTTTGATTTTTGACCGATTTATGCCCCTTTTTATTTATATTTATATTGTTATGTATTTCTTTGAAATTATCTGCTCCTTCCTCCAGTTGGCTTACAGGATCCAGAGTAAGGCTTTGAATGTAATGTACATTTACAAAGGTCTTTGAACAAGTTTCATATCTTTGACCTTAATTCTTACAGACAATTACACAATACTCCTGTTCTTAGACAAAAAACCCATTTTACCAACAAACTTTCGAATAGTCGAGCGTGCTGTCATGTGACAGCTCTTGTTAGTA
The DNA here is from genome assembly GCA_022818135.1 of Saxidomus purpurata. Taxonomy (NCBI): domain Eukaryota; kingdom Metazoa; phylum Mollusca; class Bivalvia; order Venerida; family Veneridae; genus Saxidomus; species Saxidomus purpurata. Next base: position 1,486,746 of record JAFMSR010000003.1, on the reverse strand, counting down.
ATGTTATTGCCCTTGATTTGTCAAATTTTATGTTGATGTCTGGGCTATTTCTCCTATACGACTGGACTACTCAAACTACACATGAGTGAGTCTACTTGTGCATTATCATCATTCTGTTTCCAGTTCATTGATTTTTAGCTCGACTATTCAAAGAATAAGGAGGCTATTGCACTCGCCCCGGCGACGCTGTCTGTTTTGGTTTAAGTTTTTTATAAATGCATATGTCTTCAATACCATCATACATATTGTACTTGTCACAAAAACTTAACCTTAGCTATTTATTTGCCATTTCTTAATATTTCTTCATCAAACTTTCAAATTATTTTGCTTATGACAACAGGGTTGTGATGCAGCCAAAATCTTTGGGTTAAGTTCACATTTGACAAAGTTATGCCCCTTTCTGTACTTAGATTTTGTCAAGATAACTTGAAGTTTGAATTTGGATTATCTGAGATCAAAAACTAGGTCACCGGTCAAATAATAGAAAAACCTTGTGTATGCAATGGATTCCGCATTTTTCACTGGAACTTCATGAAACGTGGTCAGAATGACTACCTTGATGAAACCTAGTTTAGGTTCAAATATGGATCCTGTGGGGTTAAAAACTAGATCACAAGGTAAATTCTTAGAAAAACCTTGTGTATGGCATAGAGGTGATATTTACCACCTAATCAATGAAAATTGTTCAGTAAGTTTTTTCAATGATTTCTAGGCAAAGTTTTAATCTGGGTCACCTGGGGTTAAAAATTAGGTCACACTGTCAAATCAATTAAAATCCTTTTCAACACTCTAGAGGCCACATTTATTTCCCAATCATCATGAAATTTTATGAGTTCTAGATCAAGTCCGAATCTGGGGTCAAAAACTAGGTCTCACAGTCAAATCGAAGGAAAACCTTTTAGCATTCTATAGGTCTCAGGTGAGCGATATGGGGCTATCTTGGCCCTCTTGTTTATAAATTACCTTAATTCTTACAATTCTTAGTAAATTGTTCATGTATTTTTGTGCAGAACATGAAAAATCATGGGAGTTGAAAGAGTAAACTTTTAGATATAGAAGTACAAAATAATCTGTGAAGTTGATAAGGGACTTCGAAAAAAGCAGGACATTGCTGCTGATTTTGAAACAAAAACTCATTTGGCACGATTTTAAAAAATCTGGATGCTATTGTGAAAGCATATGAAACAACAGCATTCAGACTGGCTAGAAAAAGGAGGAGGCATGCAAGTGACACTCGGTGGAAGAGGCTTTACTTGAGTGGTTTAAAGATGCGAGATCACAGAATTTCTTATAATTATTTTTAAAACATTTGATGAAAATGATGCACATCATCTTAACATACATGTGTATAAATATGTAAATAAATTGTATACTGAACTTATTCCATATTATAAATTGTGCACCTCTTTAATCAAGCACGCTATACCTTTTTTTGGTTTCAGCTGACACCAGAAGTAAACTTTGAATGTAACAATATTAGGCTGTAAGAATGTAAATTCTACGGTCCCTTGAATATTGTTACAAGCAGAGTTTACTGTATTTGCTATTTATATCAACCACAACTGACTGTAATTCATTGACTATTTACGTTGATTATTTTAGGGTACTGATAGTGTGTATGTAAACCTTGTAGCAAATGAAGTTGCAAAAACAGTATCTAGTAATTGTTTTTAAGTAAAGCAGTTAGTTCAGGTGATCAACTTAAGTACCAACTTGGCCCTCTTATTGAAACATATTTAAATGTTCTTTTGTTTAGGAAAGGAAAACGAGAGAGCATGCAGAGGCTTTGGAAGTATTAAAGAAAATAGAAGCAGAGGGAGAAGCAGCAAGGAAAGCTACCAGAGGAGGGATTGAAGATACTGTCAGGAAATTGACCGAAGCTCAACAAAAAAAGACAGAGGTAATAAAAGAAACGGATGGATACAAGAAAGTAATAAAGAGAGGTAGTAAGGAGTAATAGTTTCACAATTTTCATTTGACTTTCGAAGTTTGCCTGCAACCTGTAGATGATCCTTGTTGTTTTTGGGGTCAGTGGGTCAAAAATCAAGGTTGCAGTGACTTCTGTTAGCTTTTCCTTGAAAACACTCTACAGGGAACAAGTTTCAATTGACTTTCATGAAACTTGCTCAGAAGGTTTGGTGCAACCTGTAGATGATCCCTTTTGTATTTGGAATCAGTGGGTCAAAGGTCAAGCTTGCAGTGACCCAAACTTTGACAATTATTTCTTGTTCAATATTTTGAGATCATAGGATGATGGGACGCTCGTTTTTTTTTAGCGGAGGATAGTCAAACAGTTCTTCATGGTTTTGACTTTGACATAGTTTCACTCTACAGGTCACAATTTTCAGTTGCCTGCAACCTGTAGATGATCCTTGTTGTATTTGGGGTCAGTGGGTCAAAGATAAAGGTTGCAGTGACCTTTGTTAACTCTTCCTTGATAACACTCTACAGGGAACAAGTTTCATTTGACTTTCATGAAACTTGCTCAGAAGGTTGGGTGCAACCTGTAGATGATCACTTTTGTATTTGGGTCAAAGGTCAAGCTCACAGTGACCACAACTTTTGGTTAAAATGTTTGAAATGTGTGTCCGCTCCATATTTTCTTGATTTTTATGAAACACAGGTCAAATGTTCACCATTTCAAGACAATGAAGAGAACTCATAATCTGGTCATGTTGGGTCAAGGTCACAACTTTTTTAAAAGGTCAAAGGTTTGAGTCTTGAATTTCCTGTCTGGCCCATATCTTCGTAACCCTTTGAAGGATTTTGATGAAACCGTAGTCAAATGTTTACCTCATCAAGTTAATGTGCAGAATCCATGATCTGGGAACGTCAACTCAAGGTCAAGGTCACAACTTAAGGTCAAAGATTTGAGTCTGTCTGCTCAGTATCCAGAGTATTTCCTTGACATCTATACTTCACAGAGGCCTTTTCTTTGACCACTTGAACAGATCAGTAACTTTATTTGCCTTTTAGAAATCCACGCTGTGCACTCATTAACATTCTATTCCTTCCATGTATCTATTTGCGGTTGGGGATATAGCTGTCTTTCAGACTGCCTTGTGGCGACAAAGGGATATTGTTTTTGCGTTGTCAATCTGTCTGTCTGTCCCTCGGAAGCATTAACTAAAGAACCAGTAGATAGAATTGCATGATACTTAAAATGAGTATAAAATTCTTCTTGTCTAAAGCCAAAGGGTCTAGAGCTAAGATATTTGGAATGTAGCATTGTGTAGTGAACATCTATGAATACTATTCATATCATGACCTCTAGGTCAAAATTGACCCTTCCTATTATGTGATTGTTGACCTTGTATGATAGCCAATGGTAACCAGGTGAGCGATATAGGGCCATCTTGGCCCTCTTGTCTTTTTATTAGCTCATCTGGCACAAAGTGCCAGTTTAAGCTATGAGAATCACTCACCGTCTGGCGTCTGTTGTATGTCCACCATTTCCTTCATACGACATCTCCTCTGAAACCACTGGGCCAATGTTGATAAAACTTGGCAGGGATATTCCTTGCATGAAGCTCTACCAATTCCATTCCATGCAGAACTCTTGTTGCTATTGGAACAAATAGGAAAAACTTAGAGCTTAGATATTTGGCATGTAGCATTGTCTAGTGGGTCTCTACCAAAATTGTTCAAATCAGGGTGGGGGTCACTTGATTTTACATAATTTTTTTTTATGTTTCTATAGGAAAAGCTTAATAAATCTTCTTCTCTTAAACAGCAAGGCCTAAAGCTTATATATTTGGCATGTAGCATTGCCTAGTGGACCCTACCAAGTTTGTTCAGATCATGACCCCTGGGGTCAAAATTGACCCCCTCTGGGGGTCCCTTGTGTGTATAAAGAGTAAAGGATTGTAGGAATTAACTAGCTTCTAATGAGTTCTTATTGCAAAAAGGGACTTACCAAGCAACCAGTGACTTCCTTAGTAACCAGTGGCTTTTTAGCTCACCTGGCTATGCCAGGGTGAGCTTTTCTGATCGATGACTTCCTTAAGTGCACTGGTTATCAGATGAGCAATATAGGGCCATCATGGCCCTCTTGTTGTATGTAGAAAGTATATCAAGTGTTTTCTCAAACTCGAAACAAATGAAACAATACAAATGACAGTGCTCATGGTTACAAAAATGAAGAGAACATTAAATATGACAAAATGTGATACCTATCATCAATTTTTGAACAAGGCTTGTAGGTATGGGAAGCACCCCATACCAGAATGTTTTGTTGCAGTTTGTACATCAGCGTGATAGACGGTTATACCCCCTGACCATACAATAATGGTCTTTAAAGTGTAACAAATAATGTTTTCAAAAATCCATGACACGGTTCCCTCAAGCAGGGAACAATGTACAAAATGCAATAAGATTTTTGGGTATAGGTGGTTTAAACCTCTTAATGTAAGCCTTATTAAAGACAGGTAAGAAATTTTATAACATTTTCTGACATAAGCCGCTACCTGAAGCTATTTTTTTGTATTGGGTGACTTCTGTTACATCCCAAGTTTCAGTTTATGTATTAAAAAGAATAAAAGAAAAATGGCTTCATATTTTATTTCAGACTCAAGAGCAGATTAAAGCTATTGAAAGACAAGAGAAAAATCTAGAATATATTAACCCTGAGATATCTGCTGAGGAGAAAGCAAAAGGCGATGAATGTTTTAGACAAGGTAACTATATAACTTGGTAGCATATTTGTATGAAATAGTTTAAGGAATACGTACATGAATATTTGTACATGTATTTCTGAAAGGGTTAGTCAAAAGAAGTAACTAGGAAAGTGACTGTTAGCTCAAATGAGCACATAGTGCTCATGATTGGCCAGTAAGATTGCCAGTTTTTAGCTCTACTGGAAATGTCCAGCCAAGCTTATGTCATAGAGGTTTGTGTGTTGTCCATCCTTCCATCTGTCCGTAAACTTTTCCTTGATAACATTCTGGTCACAATTTTCATTTCACTTTTATGAAACTTGCTCAGAACGTTGCCTGCAACCTGTAGATGATCCCTATTGTTTTTGGGGTCAGTGGGTCAAAGGTCAAGGTCATAGTGACCTCCCATTAGCTTTTCCTTGATAACAATATAGGTCACAATTTTCATTCACCTTTCATCAAACTTGCTCAGAATGTTGCCTGCACTATGTAGATGATCCCTATTGTTTTTGGGATCAAAGGTCAAGGTCACAGTGACCCAAACTTTGAAAATCTTTTACACTCAGTATCTTGAGATTTATATCACCCACAGTCTTCAAACTTCATAGGATGATTGGTCTTACAGAGTCTTACAGAGTCTTACAGAGTAGATGATCTCTACTGTTTTTGGGGTCAGTGGGTGAAAGCTCAAGGTCACATTGACCTCTGTTAGCTTTTCCATAATAATACATTACAGGTCACAGTTTACATTTGACTTTCATGAAACTTGTTCAGAAGGCTGCATGCAACCTGTAGATGATCCCTATTATTATTGGGGTCCGTGGGTCAAAGGTCAAGGTCACAGTGACCAAGACTTTGAAAATCGTTTCAGCTCAATATTTTGAGATCTAATTATCAACAACAGTCTTCAAACTTCATAGGATGATTTATCTTTCTGAGTAGATGATCCCTACTGTTTTGGGGTCAGTGAGTCAAGGTCAAGCTTTTCCTTAATAACATTCCAAAAGATTTTCACAACATATGGGCAAGTTTGATAATGGGCAAAATAATACATACGGCCATTTTGCAACAAATCTAAGAGATTGACGTGATAAAAATGGGAGATATTTGTATGTAGGATAAATGAAATTTAATACCCCACCCCTACTGGTCTCAGATGCTTCTATTAAGAATTGTATGGTTCATGTATGTACTCGGGAAAATACGAAGAAGCATTCAAACACTATCAGGAAGCTTTAAAGAGGAACCCAAATGATGCTGAGCTCCTCAACTGCAATAATGAATGCCATAAAAAGATGAGGGAGTTAGCACAGTGTGATGATAGACTGAGCCTAGACCCAAGTTTAAGTAAGTGAAAGTTGTAATTAACCCTTACCCTGCTGGTGGTGAAGTATTTCTGCTGATGCCATTAGTGCAGATCATGATCAGTCTGCATATCCATTTGTCCTCTGTTTGCTTCTTCTGGTCAGTCAGTTTTCCATAAGCACCCCATTGAATAATGAATGGTACTGTTCACTTTAAAGATGGGCCAGTCTATTGTAGACATTTAGGAGGGTAAGGGTTAAGGTTTCAACAACAAATTTTGTACAGTTCTGTTAACTTCATATTTCTAGATATACATGAGTTTTGTAGTAACAAAAGGCATTGCCACAGTGGCAGCATACTTTACAGAAAACTTTCAGTAAAGGAATGAAATTGACACTTCTTATTGTTATGATCAGTTCTTCAGAGTTATGGCCCTTGAATTGCCCAGATAACTTAGCACTGTCCACTATCTTCAATAGTTTTTAATCAGATTATCACATAACGTAATTCCAATGTTTAATGGCTTAATATCTTTGCTAAGTTCGATAACTAGCTAGATCGCCTTATCGACTTATGGTCTTTGGAAGGCCCCGTTGTGTAGAGGTTGAGTGTAGGACTCCCTAACGTTTTAGGTTGTGATGCTGAATTTCAGCAGCATCATTTTGCTGCGACCTCCACAATCCCTTCTTTCTGCATGAATACTGGTCAGAATTCCAGGAAGCAGTCAATCATTGAGAGTGGTTAATACAAGTTACAAGAACTTGTTCTTCAATCTATGGAGAGAAAAAAAGAAGTCTAAACTAGGTATTGTCTCTGAATTGAGTAAGTTTCACCCCAGTAACTGACAGACAGGTGCTCTTGTTTAAATATGTATGTCAAGATACCTTATACATTGTATCGTGATTTTTTGACGTACAAGAAATTTCACAATTTTTTTTTATAACTTATAATCCCCCTGCCTTGGCGGAGGGGATATAGTAACGGGCTCCGTCCGTCCGTCTGTCTGCGCCTATCGGTTACACATTTGTCTGGAGCATAACTCCAAAAGTACTGAAGGAAATTACTTGAAATATTACACACAGAGGACATTGAGAGGTAGTGCAGTGCCCAAGAACCGTAACTCTACCTTGCCTTATTTTTGAATTTTTAGAATTGACACCACCCAGGGGTCACTTGTTTTTATATAGGCTTATGTAGAAAAAAAATTAAAAATCTTCTCTGAAACCACAAGGCCTATAGCTTAGATATTTAGCATGTGGCATTAGCTGGTGTCCAAATTAAAAGATAGAAAAGATCATTTATGAAATTCAGCAGAGTACATGATGTGTATTTTTGTTTCAGTGAAGTCATCAGCTGTGAACAGTCTAGAAGTGTTGGGGCCTGTTCCAAATGGAGTAAGTAGTCTTGGTTGTAAGAATTCTAGGTTAGTTTCATTCCTGACAATTGACATGTTTGTAACTACGCATGGTGAAGCATAACAATACCAACACAGGAAAGAGTGGAATATATTAATGGATATACATACAACATAACAACAGTTGTATTTTTGATCGTTCAATGTCTGTCAGTTCATCTTTTTGATATAGTTGCATATAAAGAGATATTCCTCTAAACCTCAATTTCAACCAAACTTGGGTTGTCATCTATCAAAGATGGTTGAAATATATCATACTATTCAGAACTCTGATTGCCATAGAAAATGAAATGAAAAAACTTCAATGATTGCGTATCTGTTGTAACTGTGTAGGATTGTCTAGTGTTCCCTTCATGGTTTGTTCAAATCATGACACCCCATGTGAATCAAACCATGCCATTCCTGAAAATTTGTTTCACCTTTGGGTCACTTATAGGCAGCCCCTATTTCAAAATAATTTGAATAACTCACCCTGTAGCAAGGCTTTTCAAAGTGTCATGATTCTCTTAGAAATAACCCAATGGTTTCAGATGGGCAGAGCACCTATCCCATTACAGTCGTTGAAAAATTTCCATCCTGCTTATATAAGTACTGTTTCAAGTTTATAGATCTTAAATGTTCTGGTCCAAGCAGATCAGGGTAGGACTGGCCAAAGCAGATCAGGGTAGGACTGGCCCAAGTAGATCAGGGTAGGACTTGCCCATGCAGACTAGGGTAGGACTCGCCCATGCAGACTAGGGTAGGACTGGCCCAAGCAGACCAGGGTAGGACTGGCCCAAGCAGACCAGGGTAGGACTGGCCCAAGCAGACCAGGGTAGGACTGGCCCATGCAGACTAGGGTAGGACTGGCCCAAGCAGACCAGGGTAGGGCTGCCCTTAGCAGATCAGGGTAGGACTGGCCCAAGCAGACTAGGGTAGGACTGGCCCATGCAGACCAGGGTAGGACTGGCCCATGCAGACTAGGGTAGGACTGGCCCAAGCAGATCAGGGTAGGACTATCTCGGAAATGTTACTTACAGAGCTTGTTATAATGTAGTTCCATCAGATGCATTTGATTACAATTTTGCAAACAAGAATATAGGAATCATCTTTCAATCAAAATTCAAAACCCTTATAAGAAGAGTTATAGGATGTACTTAAAGAAATATATTTGGTTTGATTTAAAGGAAGCTACAAAGAACCTTCATACATCTCAGAATGAAACTGGAATTAGAACACAAGTTGGCCCAAGCCCACAGATTGAACAAACGTAAGTATATATCATTGTTAGGCAAGATAACATGTCATGGGTATAGAGGCAACTCGACTTTTAAAGATTTGCCAGAAAAGTTGATTCAGCTGTTTAGTGTACAAAGGTGTTTGTCACTAAACCAGGCAACCATATTCATAGGCATAACATCAAAGTTAAGTTCCATGACTGGTCAGTTAACTAAAGGCACTCTGGAGTTGTGCTCTTGAATTGAAAAACTTACCAAATAGCGCTGTCCATTCTTTATCTCAAAAAGCCCTTATGTAGCCTTTACCAAGTTAATTGACATATTTCTTGTAATTACCCAATTTTGCCCAGTGATTGTGGGTACATAAATTGCCATAGCTATTACTTGATTAATCAAGTGTTTTATTAACTGTTGCATTTGAAGTATGATTGGGTAAAAGACTGACAGGGGTATTTTGTGATAGTTTTCACCCTTTTTAACCATCAGATTTTGTTTTTTGTCTGTTGAAAATCTGCCCATTTTATTATTTGGTCGGTCTGGCTATTTACAGAGTTATTGCCCTTCGTTACTTTTCCTTCTCCAGATCATAACTTGAAAACTACTGGTTGGAATTCAATACAACTGCATACAATGGTCAAACACAATGAGAGGAAGTACAGACTGTGCAGTGTACAAGAACCATAACTCCACCTTGACTAATTACAGAGTTATAGCCCTTTGTTACTTTCCTTGTCTGTAGCATAACTTGAAAACTACTGGTTTGAATTCAATACAACTTCATACAATGGTCAAGCACAATGAGAGGAAGTGCAGTGCACAGGAACCATAACTCTGTTTTGACTATTCATAGAATTCTTGCTCTTTGTATAACTCTATCTTGTCTAATTATAGAGTTATTGCCAAGAACCATAACTCTGTTTTAGTTTTTTTACAAGGTATTCTGTCACTAATAACTTCTTCAGTTGACAAAGCAGTCTTTCGGGGATATTAATCACATTTAGTGATAGGTCTAGTATTTATATAAAGTTAAAATGTCAATGATGTTCCTGAATTAGGGATTATATCACTGATAAAAATCTCTATAAATTTAACTGTATCGGCACTTTTCAGATTAAATCAATACAGTGATAAATGCTGAGGAAAATGTCACATTATACTTAAAATATATAATTTTATAATCTTAAAAATATTTGAGATTTTGAAATAGACCAAGTCACACATTTGTTGTAAACATTGTTAAGGTCTGTGCATGATTTTTAGCTCACCAGAGCACTTGTGCTCAGGGCAAGCTATTGTGACCACCCACCTTCTGGCGTCTGTTCAAATCTTGAGAAAAGCTACTGGACCAATCTCAGCCAAACTTCTGATCAAGTGAGTGTTCCCTAGGAGTCCGGGGGGCCACTTGATTTTACATATGCTTATATAGGACAAACTTAAAAAATCTTCTCTGAAACCACAAGGCCTAGAGCCTAGATATTTAGTATGTAGCATTGCCTAGTCGACCTCAATCAAGATTGTTCAAATCAAGACCCCCAGGTTAAAATTTACCCCATCCTCATTTGATATTGACATAATATGCTTACATAGGAAAACCTTAAAAAATATCCTCTCTGAAACTACAAGGCCTAGAGCTTATATATTTAGTATATAGCATTGCCTGGTGGACCTCTACCAAGTTGTTGAAATCTCGTCAAAATTTACCCTGCCCGGGGATCACTTAACTTTAAATATGCTTATATAGGGAAAATGTTTAAAATCTTCTCCTATGAAATCACAAGGCCTAGAGCTTAGATGTTTAGCATATAGCATAGCCTAGTGGATCTCTACCAAGATTATTAAAATCATGACCTGCGGGGCAAAATTGACCCCGACTAGGGGGGTCACTTGAATTTTCATAGATTTCTATAGGAAATCTTTAAAAATATTATTCTCTGAAACCACAAGGCCTCGAGCTTAGATATTTGGCATGCAGCATTGCCTAGTTGATCTCTACCAAGATTATTACAATCATGACCCCTGGGAGAAAATTGACCCTGCATGGGGGATCACTTGATTTACCATACATAGGCTTATATAGGGAAAACTTAAAAACTCTTCATGTCAACATCAAAAGGCCCAGAGCTTAGATATTTAGAATGTAGCATTATGTAGTGGATTTCTATGAAGATTGTTCAAATCAGGACCCCCAAACCCGCCCCCTGGTCAAAATTGACCCTTCTGCTATTGTTTACCTTGTATTATAGCCAATGGCAGCCAGGTGAGCAATATAGGGTCATCTTGGCCCTCTTGTTTGTTTTCACAGCTCTTTGATAGATTTCTCCCGAAAGAGGAAGAGCATTGATACAGTTACATGTGATTCCAACCAGCGTCCAGCCAAACGGCCTGTGAGAAGGAATATATCTGCAGAGATGGGAACAAGTGACAATACTGGATCAGCAGAACAACCAAGTTTGACCAATTCTATGTCTTGTAGCAGCAGTACATTTGTAAGTCCCAGTACAGATGGTGTAAATCCAACATCAGGCATCACCTGTTCGTATGTTCCTCCTGGCACAGCTGGTACAAGTCTTACATCTGGTACTAGCTCCTTGTTTGTAACCTCTGGTACAGATGGTGCAAGTCTTACATCTGGTACTAGCTCCTTGTTTGTAACCTCTGGTACAGATGGTGCAAGTCTAACATCTGGTACTAGCTCCTTGTTTGTAACCTCTGGTACAGATGGTACAAGTCTTACATCTGGTACTAGCTCCTTGTTTGTACCCTCTAGTACAGATGGTGCAAATTCATCACCAGATAGTAAGGGGCCAAGTTCTATACAAGGTAGATCCAGGTCAGTTTCAGGTAGTGTTCATCCAGCTGATAATCCAAGTAATGATTTAGCAGAGACATTGGAACCAACATTTCCATTTGAAACAAGTACAAAAACCTTTCCAACATCTTTGGACAGTTCTATGACCAGTATCAGTACAGCTACAGAATCTAAAGCTGATGGCACCATTAAACCTGAGAAAGCTGACAGAAAGGACATGCAAAATCTGGTCACAGAAGGTATGGAGATAGAAGATCAGACAGAAGAACAGCATGGATTGGAGGGACTGCTGAATGGGATGGATAAAGTTCTGAATGAGACCAGTGAGAAAGTGTTCCTGGATAAAGAGGCACAGACTGACACAGCTTTGTGGAATGGTATAAGCCCACAGGAGGTAGAGCAACTGAAATCCATACGAGAAGAGAGGCAAGCACATTGTCAAAAGTCTGAAGAGCTTGAGAAAATGAAGAAAGCCTTTGATAGTTTTAAAAGCAATGTGTTCACTTTCTTGGAAAAGAATGATCCTGGAGCGGACCATGGGACTGAAGACAATGTTGACACTTACCTTGCTAACACAATCCACAGAGCTAGAAATGATGGCAATGAAAAATGACATGTTGTTGATGATTTATCATTAATACAAGGTATTGCTGTAATGTATTAACAGTTAACCGATATCTATGGTTTAATGTATTGTGGTTATATCATGCAGAGTTAGCACAGACCTGAATAATCATGGACAAGAAATATTTTCTAGACAAGTTTTTTTAATTTGAGATTTTGCCATTTTGTTGGTGTAAAGTGCAGAAACTTCAAAAAGCACAGATATTTCATTCCAACAAATTGTAAAACACTATCACAGGGATCTGTAAAGGGGATAAACCAAAACACGATTCTGGTAATTTTTCACATCATTTGGAGGAAAATCTGTCAAATTGACGATTTTAATGGGAATCGTCATTCTACCGATTTCTTCCTGCCAAAGATTGGTCATATTGACTGCATATATTGAGAATTTTGTTACTAAAACAATTTTTTTCCGATTTTAATGATTTTCCCTGTTTTCACATATTTTTACATTCCTCTTGCCTTGGATTTTCGAAAATAATGGCTTTATTGAAATATACCATATTAAAGCATTGTTTATTGATGACCTTTGAAATTTATTTTGTCGTATGAATTATTAGTGATCTTTTGTCAATTTAATTATTGTCATGACATTATATCTGTCACAGGATTAATTTTCTTGACAATGTCTTGTTAGTAATTCAGCAGAACTCTGGGATGGCGAAAATAAGCGACCAACAGAAAATTTCCACCTCTTGGCAAAAAGTTTTAACTTCTACTGAGAATAAATTACAGTTATATCAGTCCTGGTTGTAAGTTTTTGAAATGAATCCCAGTTCTGTGTAATTTCAGTGAAATATTTTCTTAAAATTGGGGTGAAATAAATGATAGGCACTTTTAACCCACCACCAGGAGATATTGGAATGATCTCTTTCAGTCTGTCTTGCATTCTTGTGCAGGCTATAATTTCTCAGGAACCACTAACAGGGATTCTGTGAATACTGCTTCACTATCAAGAGTATATGCGCAGATTAGTAGCATGTTCTGCTTCAATGATTTTTCAAGGAGTTATTGCCCTTTGATTACTTTTTCATATATGTGTCCATGCTGTTTCTAATCAACCACAGGATACAAATTAGGAAAACTTTTAAATGACATTAATTCACAAACTGATATATTGATATATGTACAAGCATTACAGTCATTAGTTATATTGTATAAATAGAGTGGTTAGTCTTACATGTACTTTTTCATATATAATCGAGGTTAATGTTGATTTCATATATTTTTGATTATGTTATATTCTGGTGTATAAGATGGTGCTTTAAAGCTGCTCATTCATAGTTTCAGGTGAAAAAAAAAATCTTCAAAATGATGTACTAAAACATAAAAAGTAATGGCTAGAATCAAAAACACAAAGCACTTTGAGATAGTCTTTTGAAAATGTAGGTGAGCTTGGTTTTATGGCACCGCTACACTGTTAGTTTATTTTGGAATTTCAAAAGCGTTTGTAACGCTTTAAAATTTTATAACATTTAATTAAAAAACATACAGAAATATTTTACAGGAATTTATACTGGAACCTTTTTATTTGATGATTTGTTCTAAAATATGTTAATTTCAGGCAGTTCAAAGAACCTGTTTTTTTTTCTCACCAAAATGTGAGAACAAGCAGCTTTAAGATTGATCAAGCATTCCTTAAAAATCTTCTACTTAAATTGTCATGTAAAGAATAATGAATTAACTAATAGAATTGTGTTCAATGTACTCTATAACATTGTTGATGTATACCTTTCTTTGTGTTCTATGTAATAGATAGAGTACTGTTTGCGAGAATCCGAGAAATGACGTAATTATTCGAGTCAATAGTACTCTATCTATTTTGTATTATGGCATATTTGCTCTGTTGCGCTATTGTAACTGTGGTCTGTTGTAGATAGATCATGTTCCCTATTGTGGATAGATCACAGTTAAGCTCTGCCCCAATACACAGTGCAAATTATCAGAAATACAGTACACTGTTTTCCTATAGATATATGCAGTAGCCATGATACAAATACTCTATAACATTGTTGATGTATACCTTTCTTTGTGTTCTATGCATTTCTTTCATATTTTTATACCCCCCGAACACAAAGTGTAAGGGGGGGGTATACTGGACTCAGCTTGTCCGTCCGTCTGTCTGTCCGTCTGTAGACGGAATCTTGTGGACACTAGATCTCCAATACCCCTGGTCAGAATTTAATGATACTTCACACAAGTGATAAGTACAATGCCTAGTTGTGCATGGTCCATGTTTCGGGTCTCTAGGTCAAAGGTCAAGGTCACAGGGGCTCGGGATAGTAAAATCTTGTGGACGCTAAATCTCCAAAACCCCTGGTCAGAATTTGATGATACTTCACAGAAGTGATAAGTACAATGCCTAGTTGTGCATGGTCCAGGTTTCGGGTCTCTAGGTCAAAGGTCAAGGCCACAGGGGCTCTGGATGGTAAAATCTTGTGGACGCTAAATCTCCAAAACCCCTGGTCAGAATTTCATGATACTTCACACAAGTGATAAGTACAATGCCTAGTTGTGCATGGTTGAGGTTTCGGGTCTCTAGGTCAAAGGTCAAGGTCACAGGGGCTTGAGATTGTAAAATCTTGTGGACGCTAAATCTTCAAAACCCCTGGTCAGAATTTAATGATACTTCACACAAGTGATAAGTACAATGCCTAGTTGTGCATGGTTGAGGTTTCGGGTCTCTAGGTCAAAGGTCAAGGTCACAGGGGCTCGAGATGGTAAAATCTTGTGGACGCTAAATCTTCAAAACCCCTGGTCAGAATTTAATGATACTTCATAGAAGTGATAATCACCATGCCTAGTTGTGCATGGTCCATGTTTCGGGTCACTAGATCAAAGGTCACAGGGGCTTGAGATAGTAAAATCTTGTGTGCTTTTAATCTCCAAACCCGCTGGTCAAAATTTAATTATACTTCACAGAAGCCTTAAGATGTGCAGGTCCAATAATTAAAGCATCAAATATTACATAAATTTTAAATACTGTGTCAGTGGGATGTTCGGGGGGTATTCATCACCTTCAGTGATAATTCTAGTTGTAGTTCCTTCACAACAAAGTTTTGTGAGAAAGTATTCTTATTTTTATGAGAGAGAACTATAACTCTGCTGTAGCTTATTTCATTTTAAGCTCGATGAACTATTAGGATTTCTCAGTGTCTGGCGTACATCATACCTCTGTTCACCGTCTGGCGTACATCATACCTCTGTTCACCATTTCCTTCAAACAACATCTTCTCTGAAACCACTTGGCAAATGTTGATGAAACTTTGCAAGGATGATATTTGCATGAAGCTCTATCAAAGGTTTTCAAATAATTCCACTTCATGCTTTGGTTGCCTTGGCAATGGAAAGGAAAAACTTCTAAAAAAATTAAAGGCCCAGAGCTAAGATATTTGGGGAGTAGCATTGTCTAGTGGACCTCTACCAAGAATGCTCAAATCATGAATAGCGGGTCAAAATTGAACCAACCTGGGGGTCACTTTATTCTACATAGGCCCATGTAGGAAATTTTTTAAAAATCTTCTTCTCTTAAACCACTAGGCCAAGAGCTTAGATATTGAGCGTGTAGCATTTCCTAGTGGACCACTATATAGACTATTCAGATCATGACCCCTGGGTCAAAATTTATCCCACCCAGGGGTGTCACTTATCTTTACATGGGCTTTTTAAGGGAAAACTTAAAAATCTTCTGCTCTGGTACCACAAGGTCTAGAGGTTAGATATTTGACATGTAGCATAACCTAGTGGATATCTATCAAGATTGTTCAAATTATGAGCCCCGGGACAAAATTGACCCCGCCCAGGGATCACTTGTTTTTATATAGGCTTGTATAGGAAAAACTTTAAAAAAATTATCTCTGAAACCACAAGGACTAGAGCTTAGATATTAAGCATGTGGCATAGCCAAGGGGACCTCTACCAAGATTGTTCAAATTATAACCGCTGGGCCAAAATTGACCCCGCCCGTGGGTCACTTGTTTTTGCATAGTTATGTAGAAAAAACTTTAAAAGTCTTTTTCTCTGAAACCACAAAGCCTAGAACTAAGATATTTAGCATGTGGCATGACTTAGTGGACCTCTACCAAGACTATTCAAATTATGACCCCAGGTCAAAATTGGCCCCACCCGGGGGTCGCTTGTTTATATATAGGCTTATGTAGGAAAACTTAAATCTTCTTCTCTGAAACCACATGGCCAAGAGCTTAGATAGTTAGCATGTGGCAGTGCCTAGGGGACCTCTACTGAGATTGTTCAAAGTATGACTCCCAGCTCAAAATTATAACATTCCAGAAGATTTTCACAACACTTAGAACAGCCAGTCCAGTGATACTGGCCTTTAAGGGTCTCTTGTTTATTTTGATATATATTTTAACTTTCTATCATTTTAACCTCTGTTTTTATATGTTTTGTAGTTTTTAGCTGTTTAGATACTTTTTTATATTATATGTAGATTAATAATTTTAGTACACTGTTAACATTTAACTTCAATAGTTATACCCCCTACACATAAAGTGTAAGGTGGGTATTCTGAATTCACTTTGTCTGTCTGTCTGTCTGTCTGTCCATCAGGTTGTTTGTAAAGGCAATCTGTCTGTAGACAAAATCTTGTGTGCTCTTAATCTCTAAGTCAAAGGTCAAGGTCACAGGTACTGTGCTCTCCAAAACCCCCTGTCACAATCAAATGATACTTCACAAAAATGACAAGTACCATGCCTAGTTGTGTATGGTCCATATTTTCGGTCACTAGGTCAAAGGTCAAGATCACAGGGGCTCAAAATAGTAAAATCTTTTGCACTCTTAATCTCCAAAATCCTTGGTCACAATTTAATATTTCACAGAAGTTATAAGTACCATGCATAGTTGTGCATGGTCCATGTTTAGGGTCACTAGGTCAAAGCAATGTCAAAGGGGCTTGAGATTGTAAAATCTTGTGCGCTCTTAATCAACAAAACCCCTTGTCACAATTTCATGATATTTCACAAAAGTCACTAGAACTATGCATAGTTGTACATTGCCCATGTTTTGGGTCACTTTTGTAAGTGGGGAGCCCTGTTATCAAATGTTACATAAATTTTATATACTGTGTCAGTGTGGTGTTCAGGGGGTATTCATCACCTTCAGTGATAGTTCTAGTTTATGATCTTTAATTACATATATCCTTATATCAGTAGTTAAGTTGTAAAATTGAAGATTTGTTAGGATTATAAATTCATTTTGTTAGCTCATATAAGACATAAAGCAAAACTTTAACTTACTTTGTCTTTCTTTTTATCACCTTTTATTATCTCCCCACCGGGGATTATAGAAATTGTCTCTGTCCTTTTGCTAGTATGTCTGTCCATCACACACTTTTGTCAGGGATATATCTCGGGAACAACTGGCTTGAATTCACTGAAGCTTCATAGACTATTTCATTATCAAGAGGAGATGCGCATATTATCATCATGTTCCAGTTCAATGATTTATCACAAGAGTTATTGCCCTTTAATTACATTTACATGTACCTTCGTGTCACTGGACACGTGCATTAGAAGTGAGATATGTTTGGAACTCTGTTTTACTTACCTTTCACAGGTCAAAAGTTCCTCATATATCTCACTACCCAGGCCTACGTCTAGTGTTGCCTAGCAACTACTTCTGATAATCTCTTTACTTACCTTTCACAGTTCCCGATTTCCTTACATATTCCCTTCTAATACAAAAATATATGTTTCTTCAGACAATGTCTTGGGTAACATAATTAACCAATAAAAATTTAAAAGTAATTTATGAATTTGACCAATAAGAATCTTTGTAACAAAAAGTGAAATCTGTTACTTAACAATTAAGAAGTTTACCTAGGGACATATTTAGCTTATCAATTAATCAGTTAAGGAAGCCAAGGTGTTTTCTTAACAATAGCCCATATGTGAGGTGCTAAAAGCAAAATCTGTATTATAATCAAATTGTCTTTGATAAAGTGATAACAAGAAAATACTGACATATTGTAGCAGGAAATATTTAAGATAAAGTACAATATGTCAAAACACCTAAATTCCAAAATAGAACATTCTTGATCTTATTTAATTAACAAAATTTGAAAGTAAAATAATAGAAATTGAATGAAAGAATTTGGCTAATATTATAGCCTGGTTACATATGTAAGGAAATCGGGAACTGTGAAAGGTAAGTAAAGAGATTATCAGAAGTAGTTGCTAGGCAACACTAGACGTAGGCCTGGGCAGTGAGATATACGAGGAACTTTTGACCTGTGAAAGGTAAGTAAAACTCATAAATAGTTGTTGCTAGGCAACACTGGACATGGGCACTTGTAGTGAGATATGTGAGGAACTGTGGAAGGTAAATTAAGATTATTAATAGTGGTTGTTAGGCAATACTTGACATAGTTATTTGTAGCGAGATATATGAGGAACTACGGAACTTTGAAAGGTAAGTTAAGATTATCAGTAGTTGCTAGGCAACACTGTTCGTATGCGTAGTGAGATGTGTGAGGAACTTTAACTTTGAAAGGTAAGTTAAGATTATAAGAAGTGGTTGCTAGGCAACACTGAACTAAGGCATTGGTAGTGAGATATGTGAGGAACTCTGGAATCGTGAAAGGTAAGTACAGATTGTCAATAGTGTTTGCTGGGCAACTCTGCATGGACGTAGGCATTGGTAATGAGATATTTGAGGAATTTAGGAAATGTGTAAAGTGAGAAATGATTATCAATAATGGTTGCTTGAGAATACTAGGTGTATGCATTGGTAATGGGATGTTTTAATAACTCTGGAAATTCTGAAAGGTAAGTAAAGATTATCAATAGTGGTTGTATGGCAACACTGGACGTAGGAAATGGTAGTGAGATACTTAAAGGAACCCTGGAAAATTGAAAGGTAAGTAAAGTTTATCAGTAGTGGTTGCTAGGCATCACTGGACGTAGTAATTAGTAGTTAGATATGTGAGGAACTTTGAAAGGAAAGGAAAGCTTATCAGTAGTGGTTGCTAGCCAATAGTGGACGTCGGCACTGAAAGCGAGATAATGTGAGGAACTATGGAACTGAAAGGTACAACAAGATTATCAACAGTGGTTGTTAAGCAATACTGAATACTGGGCATTAATAGCTATAGATATGTGAGGAACACGTGGGGGGGGGGGGGGGGGTGCGGGGTAAGGATTTTCGGCTTAGGTTTCTAGGCAGCACTGGACTGAGGCATTTGTAATGAGATATGTGAGGAACTTTGGAACCGTGAAAGGCAAGTACAGATTGTCAATAGTGTTTGCTCGGCAACACCGGACGAATGCATTGGTATTGAGATGTCTGAGGAACTCGGAACTTTGAAAGGTAAGATTATTATCAATAGTGGTTGCTAGGCAACATTGGACATAGGCGTAGGTTGTGAGATATATATGAGGAACTCGAAATCTGAAAGGTAAGTTAAATCATCAGTAGTGTTTGCTAGGCAACACTGCATGGGCGTAGACACTGGTAGTCCGGTGTCATACGGCAGAAAAAGTGTCAAGCGCTATATCAGCCGACAATCGATAAGTATTGGGGATTAGAAGTTAACGGAAACAATTACGGTTCGGTAGTATCCGTAAATAACGGACAGGGTCATAAATCATCGATTATCGATTGTACTTGAATATTGCCTAAGGGAGATATTGAACTTGACGTGTTACTGGATAATCTTCTGCTTAAATTCTACCATTTCTACCAGACATTCAATATTATCATTCACATTACTCGCAATTAATAATAATGATAATAAAAATAGAAATAATAATAATGATTTAACTAGAGAGCACTTCTTCATTACAGTCACATGTTCAGTAATTAATGAATCTAATGTAAAATAACGGATGTTGAAAATAGAATTAATTGTAAGTAATTGTTGACAATAGTCACAGATAAATTCAAAAGCTACAACATTCGTGAAGTTTGACTTGATAATGGGAATGAATCTAGTGTGCACTTGATTTTTCTTATTCGGCTGATCCCTTTACACGTGCGTAATGTTTGCTCGTGAGAATTGTTGAAAATTGTAGACCTGCAATTTTCAAGTACAGACGCACACGGCAAATATTTGCAAAAGCATGGTGTGCTTTTAAAACGTAAATAGGCGTCCGCGTTAAATAGTACGTCGACTTATATTTCCCAATTAGTTATTCCTGATCTGATAAAATCTGACATTTGATTTCTGTAAGTTTTTTTTAAGTTGAGAAATAGCACCGTTTCCTTTTCAGCATATCAATAGATTTTATATCTCTAGTAAACGCTTGATGTTGAATGTCGTAAAAAGAATGTGGTTTTTCAGTTTCAAACCATATGGTCAAATATATTTTTCCTTCAAAATTACAGCTGGATTGTAACACTGTCCACATTGCTTGAAATTATAATTAACATTTTAGAAGAAATAAGGATTTAATGTGGAAAAAAACTTTTCCATTTCTGCAGTAGAATAATACCTGTTAAATTTTACAGATGGTGTCATTTAATACTCTGCACACCGATCAAACCTTGCGTGTTTTTCTTCTTCTCTTTTTGTTAATGTTATAATAAGTTTATTTCTTCGGGGTGAAATGAAAGACAAAAGATTCGAGGGATAAGACAACCTGCTTTTTTCTATGTCGACACCTATAAAATGACACTAATTCCAGCGGAGCGAATACTCGCGACAAAATAAATGTGAAACAAAATAAAATATCCCCTGCAAGTGCTTAGAAATAAAAATGCATGCATAGTGAATCTTTTATGTGTTGCAAATTAACATCAAAAGCTAAATAATATTATTGATAATTATACTGAAAATTTCATGGATCTTCGCTATAAAGACGATATCATGTAATCCGGTTTCAATGAAAGATTTTGCCTTTTTATGAACTAAAAACTGAAGATTCTAACCCAGTTTGTATTTTAATGAAAAACAAAACCCAATATACAACGTTTTAAAGATCATGATAAATGTTACGTAATGTCCGGCCATAAAACCTATCGATGGCCTGAAGCAGTTAGATCAATCATTCGGAAGTGTTCGGCCAGCATTACGGAAGCAACCGAGCTCCGATCGTAAAAATAAGATTATATACCTGTTAAACAAAACCTTCAAAAAAGACCATTCTCTTTTTTCTTTATTTTTATATAAAATATATCACTTAAATGTAGAATGATTGTTTAATTCAATCCCGTTTGTGATTCTAAAATAAGTGTTATAGTTTTTGAACAAATTGTATGGAAGGGAATCACCGCCATAAGTCTATGCGTCTAGATGACATTCTTATTTATGAACATTACATGCTCATTTGTCTTCTTTCTTACATCTTACATGCATGTGACATCTCATGTGTCATTCTTACGAGTGCATGTTGTATGATGCTAATTTCATGGTTCTTTCTTCCACATGTATGTTATATACTTGTTATTTAGTAGTGTATGCTTGTGTTGATTACTTCTATGTTGACATTATGATTTCATTCATCTTACTTCTTTACCCTCAAAATTATATTCATGAATGTTGCATCCTCATTTGTCTTATTTACCGATACATTGCATGTAATTATCTTCCCATGTGTCTTTTTAGTCTTTTATTAAAATGCTACATTCTTTTTGTTTATGCATATTCTGTTGATAAATAAGGGCTTTCGTGATAATATTAAGTGAAACTATGGTAGAAAGCATTTGTGGTCAAGAATTAAGACGAACCAAGTATGCACTAACAAGAATGGCATTAACACGAATACGGTAGGTCATATTATGATACCAGATGGCGCTTTAATAAGGCTTGGTCTAGAATTCGAAAAGACCTCTTTTCGCAAAAAGAGAATTTCACATACGAAAAGAGATTATTATTCTGTTACTGGTGAATAAAATGGATAAATAAACACATATTAACATGTGTATCACAATTTTCGAATTGCAACAGATGTTTTGACCCATTTGAAATGGAATTATGTTGTATAAGGAAAAATGACGAAAGTCAGTCAGCCAGTCACCGCCCGTCCGTCTGTTAGCCAGTCAGCCAATTTTAAACACTTTATTGCTAAAGATATAAATATTTTCAATACTGGTATCGTACTATCCATCTGCATCTAGGCCACAACACTGGGATGCGCTCTGATCATGGCCCGCTCTAGTCCCCTAACTAAAAGAAAATTTGATCAGTTGAATACATAGATTTATTGAGTCGGTGTGCTGAACACCCGGCGAAGTCCAAAATCCTCCCTTTCCGACCGAAATTTAAAATGATATGCGAGGAAATATAAAGTTACTATAATCACAGATGGCATAAATTGAATAAAAAATCTTGTATTTTTGTGTCTTTTTTAAGAACAGAAGAAAAGCCGTTACTTCACCAAATGTTAACATTATAGAAATAATTGTATGTAACAAATACTAGCAAATAAAACAGGTGTGTGATTCAGGAAACCTGTTCGATCATTGTTTTTTCCATTCTTAGAAACAGAGGCTGATGAAAATATTTTTATAAACCAACTATTTTGAAATATTAACTGAATCATGCCTGCTTTAGCAAAATAGTTTTTTAATCTATGTAAAAAGGTCACATTGGGTAGCTGACGTAATTTTGACTGGCGTTGAATTTTCCCCTTTGTCAGCGACACAAGTAGACACGGCATTAAATAAACAATTCCCATCACCCGTACTGTACAGTGCGACTTTCTTGGTGCTGAAGTACTCTCTTAGTATTGCATCTGACACTGGACACTGCTCAAAAGCATCCACGCGAATGTTCTTCACAAACAGCAACTCTCGGCGCACAACTTTTTTTGTAATGCTAGTAACAAAGGGCATTGTCGCGAAATGGCAAACAGATCATGATCTGCACTAGTCACAAAGGCAGAATACTGAAGTCCACATTGTCATTTTTTCCTATAAAAACACAGATGTATATCAAGTTGTTTAATTTGTTCATTGCGCCTGACCATAGCTGAAATTTCATTCTACAAAATCACCCTTCTCATTTTATACAGTTTAAAATTATATAATTTTTAAATTACCACCTAATACTTAGCGACGACATACAATCAATGTTTGTATTTTCTGTTTGTTGCAGGAACTGAATAATACGGACGGACAGACAAAATATTTCGCGTAACAGTCACTCAAATACCGCGTTATCATGCAGGTCAGTGAAGTTAGCTAGAAGATGGGAGTGGTTATTGGGTATTCAATACAAGCTAGCTAGCCATTAGTTGCGTTTTTGCATAAGTTAAGGGCATCACTGTAAGCTTCGAATAACCAGCTAACTGGGAGTCTGGTATTCGCAAAGAGTAAAGCCAATATCCAACTAGATTCGAATACCCAGCCAGCTGGTAGTTGGGTATTCGCAAAAAGTAAAGCGAATACCCAGCTAGATTCGAATACCCAGCCAGCTGGGAGTTGGGTGTTCAAAAATCGAAAAACGAATACCCAGATAGCTTCGAATAACCAGCCAGCTGGGAGTTGGGTATTCCTGGGAAGATCTTCTTTTGGTTTCAGCTAAAACTGCTTTCGCTCCCGGTTGAATGACATTTGAGGTAGTAGGAAAACATACAAACTTCCACTTCAAGGTCATGCGTTTAAAGATTGTCGTCATCTTAGGTTATACTAACCTACAACTTAAATGGATTGCCTGTTTCATCAATTAACACATAAATAAATCAAAAAGTCCTCTTTTCGTATGTGATATTCTCTTTTTGCGAAAAGAGCTCTTTTCGGATTTCAGCTATGGGATATTTTTCGTTCGTACGCGGTTATCTCCCTGGAATAAGGATTTAATTACTAAAATGACGAGTTTGTTATTTTATACCACGTATATCTGCTACTTTTTCATGTCGGAGACTTCCAAGAATAGAATAGTCAGTAGTACAAATGAAACATGTATTTGGAAGAAAGTAATATGCTTTTAGCAGTATACAGCAAGCACTTGGAAGAACGACACATGCGATGACGCATAATGGAGTAATCAGAAGTACAAATGCATCATTACTAAGTAATCAGCACAATCACAATAGAAAATAGCAAATATATAACAGGCATGTGCAATAAAGATGCATGCAAGTGGAAGAAGAAACATGCATGTGGAAGAAAGAAACATGAAATTAGCATCATACAACATACACTCGTAAGAATGACACGTGAGATGTCACATGCATGTAAGATGTAAGAAAGAAGACAAATGAGCATGTAGTGTTCATAAATAAGAATGTCATCTAGACCCATAGACTTATGGCGGTGTTTCCCTTCCATAAAATTGAAGATAAACTGCAAAATGTTCACTTAAAATTGTCACATTTTGGGCGTTTTACTATATATTATATAGTAAAACGACGGATAGAGTTTTTAAGTTAAAAAAAGACCAAACAAATAAAGTCTCAGAAAAATAAAAAGATATTCATTAAAGAGGGGAAATGTTATATTTTATCATCCCGTTTGTGATTTTAAAATAACTTTATTAGTTAAAATGTTAACGCGAGTTAATGACAGCGCTCCTATATAAACCTATAGTAAATTTGTGGCGTGTATTGGCCCTGGCTGTGACACTTTTTCTGCCACATGGTGAGGAACTCTGACTGTGGAAGCTCATTCCCCTCAGTTGCATTGGCGGTCATGTAATTAGGCAAGGCACAGTAATAATTCCACATTCCCTCGTGCAAGTTTCAGCTAAACGTCACAGGATTGTTGCTTGCATCTACCGAAATTGCTGAAAGGGTTGCACTCCGCTGCACAAAGTGGCCACCAGAACTAAAAATAGAAAAAAAAAACACTTTAAACAACCCCTCCTCCTTAATCACTGGTCAAATTTGCTTGGATGGTCTTGTACCAAACTTTTGCTCTAATAGCAGTTGAGTTTCATTGCACAAAATGGCTGCCCGAGATTAACAAAAACATTTTCTGTTTAACCACGTACTGATCCAATTTCAACCATACTCCATAGGATTGTTGCTTAGATTGTCATCGACCAAATTGCTCAAACCATTCTGCTCTGCTGCACAAAATGCCTGCCAGAGCTAAAAATAGAAAAACGATATTTCCTGAGGACGTTTGCTACTGTGAGTTACGTACATAGGGCCAATATTTCCCCTTCCATAGAATTTCTTCAAACTTGGCATTTTCACTGAGAATCAGGTTTGAAACAGAAATCTGAAATAAAAGTCAGATTTCGCTGGCATTGATTTCGAATTATCTGCCCTTGAACACAATATTTTGTTATATTTTTAATTTTCAATGGCAGATCATTAAAGATCAAGGCCGGTCTGTTCAGAAACTAGTGTTAAAAAGCGTCAGTGTCTGTAGAAAATATCAGTTCAGAGTGATTTTTGTCGAGCCAGCTTGCTGTGAGCTCGGTATAGTTATCGAATTGAAGGTTTGGCGTATGTGTGACTTTGTCCGGAGCATTTTTTCTTCATGCATGGAGGGATTTTGATGTTACTTGACACAAATGTTCACCACCATGAGACGGAGTGCCATGCGCAAGAACCAGGCCCCTAGGTCTAAGGTCAACGTCACACTTAGAGGTTAAAGGTCAAATTCAAGAATATCTTTGTCTGGAGCATTTCTTCTTCATGCATGGAGGGATTTTGATGTAACTTGGCACAAATGTTCACCACCATGAGCTACCCTTGTTTTTAGAAATAAATTCCTTTGTTGTTACTATAAATAGCTTATATTGTAACTTTTTTATTACTGGCCGTAGACAAAATGGAGACCACTTTTCTGTGGTAAAACATGCATGTTACATCCAATATTTAGGGGTTGTTTTACCTATCTCTACTTGGTACGGAGTTAGTCCTTGACCTTTTATTGTAAGCGTCCATGTATCACAATACTGTTCATAAGTATTAAGTGCAAGTTGCAAATCATTCTTTGATTCAGCCATGATAACGGTGTCATCGGCGGATTACAGTACAAATA
This sequence comes from Saxidomus purpurata, assembly GCA_022818135.1. Classification (NCBI taxonomy): domain Eukaryota; kingdom Metazoa; phylum Mollusca; class Bivalvia; order Venerida; family Veneridae; genus Saxidomus; species Saxidomus purpurata. The sequence continues at coordinate 1,460,826 of JAFMSR010000003.1, read as the reverse complement.
GTTTAGATATATTGACTTAAACTTTCAGCGATTTGATCCGCTTCAATGTTTACTCTATTACAGGTAGCGCCTTCTTCAACATATTTGTTCATCGTTTAAAAAGATAGAAACTAATAGAGGAGAAAAATAAGAAACTAATAGAGAAGAAAAATTTTCTCCCTGACGCACGCCAATACTCGATATGAAGAAGTTGTTATTTACCATGACATACGATTTAATGTTGCTGTACATTTTTAGTCAGTGTCAAACATTTTCCGTTGATTCTTAAATTTCCAACCTTTTCCCATAATCCTAATCTCCATACTGTGACCGACTGTCACTTCGGTAATCGGTTGGTAGTTAGCAATCCGAGGGCGAATTCATGTGCTTCTCGCGATACTTTAATGTCTGCGACTAGCCCACAAACTTTGAAAAGACTGATCATTGATTGTCAGTTACTTAAATAAATAGACAAATATATAAAATATATATATGTCGAATTGGTGAAATTGTTAATATGATATTAATGTCATAAAATTCTTCTAAAAAGATATGATTGAATAACTTCCAAATCTCCTACCGGTAGCACTTTCTTCAGTCAAGAATCTTGTATCATCTAAGGATTTTGGAGGTGAAATGACTATAGGGGTTGAAACGTCTGTAATTCGTATAAAATGAGTTCCTGAATTCTATTCAAACATCACAATATTCATTTTATACACCTTTGACTTTGGGAATGTTGAAATCGTCGTTATAGATTCATATTTTTTGTAGTGTTGTGTTCACTGTATGTATGTAGTTTAGAGTTTTATTGTTTGTACCTGATAATTCATATGACCAACGCCCCCGGAAAGTTTAGTTGTTTTAGGTCCCGGGGGATAGTGCAAGATACAGAACACGTCCCGTTCCAGAGACACCCCTGGTTCTTTAACATGTCCGTGGTAAAGCACCGATACATCGGACCTCGGTTTTAGGTCTCATCCGAAAGACCATTAGTTATTTTAGTGGAGGGGCGGGGGATCGAACCTGCGATCCCTGGATCACAAGTCCAGTGCGTTAATCACTGGAACAGTACACTGATCCGCTCCTATTGTGTTCACTGATAACCTATGTAACTATAGAATAGAATAGAATAGAATAGAATAGAATATATTTATTGTCCAATCAATGATCATATAATGACATTGTAATCACAAATACAGCAGGAAATAAGGTGCTAATGTAAAGAAGGCTTAATTGGTACATGTATTTGATAAACACAATTAAATCAAGCACATATGAAATTTCCGCCCAAGTATGTCATAGAGGGAAAACCATATATATTATGTTTTGTCATTTTGTATTTTATGGCATTTTGAATAAATGCCCATTTTTCAATTCAAAAGCTGTGTGTTATGTTTTCCCTTGTCCCATACGAGTTCGCCCCTGTCTGTGACTTAAAACCCTGTCCTTGGACAATACATAAATAATTAATTGCATAAAATAGAGTAATACATAAAAATTATTACATATTGGATGTTGGAATAATACATATTACATATTGGATGTTGGAATATCAACAAAGGATTAAACTGTTAAATGTCAATCAACGTTCTAATAAATTGATTGAATAATAACAAGTAGTATATCAATGGTTTGGAAAGAATACTGCCATTTTCATAGTCTCACTATTTCCACTTCGAAGGCAGACCGATTTTACAGGTTGACATTTTACAGTTGTCTGCCTTTTGTAGAGGTGTGACAGTTATAAAATATCCGATCTGTGAAAGGGGTCACACTGAAACGCCAAATTAATTAGGCTAACATTTTCATAATGTGTTTTACATAGAGTTACTTCCCTTTACGCAGTACCTATTTCCCGCCAAACTTCCCACCGCGGTTACTTCCCCTTACAATATACAGCAACCACTGAATATTTATTTCAGTTAACCTTATTTCATTTTTGCGCTACCTTTGCAGTAAGGTTAATTTTATAAAATCAGGGTTAGGCCAAGAGGTCAAATACAAAAAGTTAATTTAAATTGTTCCTTCCAAAGAATGTACAGACACACTTGACTGAACAATGCGGCACGTAGGCAATTTTTCGGTGTGTTTTCGGTATAAGTTAAACGTTGTGAGATTGACAACTAACAACCGATAGCCGTTCTTTTCCGTACACGCTTCATGTTTACGTTACTGTGGTTATTTCCCTTTATGTGGTAACTTCACTGGGTAAGCTATAGTCTCACTATTTATACCCCCAAAACGAAGTTTAGGGGGGTATATAGGAGTCACCCGGTGGTTGGTCGGTCGGTCGGTCGGTTGGTCGGTCGGTCGGTCGGTCGGTCGGTCGGTCGGTCGGTCGGTCGGGCGGTCTGTTGCATTTTCCTTGTCCGGAGCATAACTTGAAAACTACTAGTTGGAATTCAATACAACTTCATACAATGGTCAAGCACATTGAGAGGAAGTGCAGTGCACAAGAACTATAACTCCATCTTGACTAATTACAGAGTTATTGCCCTTTGTTACTTTTCCTTGTCCGGAGCATAACTTGAAAACTACTGGTTGGAATTCAATACAACTTCATACAATGATCAAGCACATTGAGAGGAAGTGCAGTGTACAAGAACTATAACTCTATCTTGAGTATTTACTGAGTTATTGCTCTTTGTTAGTTTTCCTTGTCCGGAGCATAACTTGAAAACTACTGGTTGGAATTCAATACAACTTCATATAATGGTCAAGCACATTGAGAGGAAGTGCAGTGCACAAGAACTATAACTCCATCTTGACTTATTACAGAGTTATTGCCCTTTGTTACTTTTTCCTTGTCCGGAGCATAACTTGAAAACTACAAGTTGGAATTCAATACAACTTCATACAGTGATCAAGCACACTCAGAGGAAGTGCGTGTACAAGAACTATAACTCTATCTTGAGTATTTACCGAGTTATTGCCCTTTGTTACTTTTTCCTTGTCCGAAGCATAACTTGAAAACTACTAGTAGGAATTCAGTACAACCTCATACAATGGTCAAGTACATTTAGAGGAAGTGCAGTGCACAGGAACCATAACCCCATCTTGACTCATTACAGAGTTATTACCCTTTGTTACTTTTCCTTGTCCGGAGCATAACTTGAAAACTTCTGGTTGGAATTCAATACAACTTCATACAATGGTCAAGCACAGTGAGAGGGAGTGCAGTGCACAGTAACCATAACTCCATCTTGACTAATTACAGGGTTATCCCCTTTGTTACTTTTTCCCTGTCTGGAGCATTTTTCGAAAAACTACAAGTTGGAATTCAATACAACTTCATACAATGGTCAAGCACAATGAGAGGAACTGCTAAGAACAATATCTCTTTTTAGTTTGTTTGCAAGGTATTATGTTACTACGAACTTCTTCAGTTTATAAAGCAATCCTTTTGGGGGTATTAATCACATTTAGTGATAGCTCTAGTTCCACTTCGAAGGCAAACCGGTTTTACAGGTTGACATTTAATAGCTGTCCGCCTTCTACAAAATGGTGCGACAGTTATTAAATGTCAGATCTGTGAAAGGGGTCACACTGAAACGCCAAATTAATTAGGCTAGGTAAGCTATTGCAAACATAAACAAAATAAGCTATTGCACGTTGGACTTGCAGAAATCGCCCGACAATGCGTTTGCTTTTGCATTGTGAGTTTGACAAATAGCTGAAAGAATGTTAATTTACATATCGTTTGCATAGCGTAGAAATATGCTAATATTGTTGCTGGAAGTATTGGCGCGAACTTACCATGTGACCATATCAAAGCAGATCTAGCGTGACGTAGTAACAGGTGCGTAGAGTATTACAAATTGTGGATACTGATGCCTGAATTTGCTTAGACTGTCGTAGTTTGTACTTCAATAACATAGATAGACAGATGTGCCCTAGAAGGAACTTTTGGAATGCTATAACTTGTTTTACAAGCTATTAACGTGACATCATCACGTGGTATCTTGTGAAAGGCGCAGTATGATTTCCAACCTGGTAGACGCTCCCGGGTCAATCCGGGTAACTTATTTTGGACATTCGGATAACTTCGGACACTTTCAGATAAAATACCGTCACGCACTTTCTTGTCTTGCAGCAGGGTCCGTATAAAAATATAATGTCTTATCTGGGTCCTTATATCAAGGGTATCATTTAACTTGGTCATAAAATATTATGACCCAGAATTTAAACTGAATAAAATATTTATCATGTAGATCCTATCAAAGCTTGATGTGTGCCATATGCCGCGTTATGTAATTCAACCAAAGTGGTCGGTAAAGTTCTCATCTAAACAGGATGTTACATGGATTAATTAAATCCAAGTTATATCGTGCTTTAAGCCCTAGAGGACAATTAATTAAGATACCTTACTAGATCTGATTTGAATTTGATTTTGATTTGAAAGAGATTTTATCCGTCCGTCCAAAAGCTAAAATTTTTAGCTTGTGTTTTGGATGAGACCCCGGCATGTCTCCCGTCATGCCTAGAAAAGTAGAATTTTGAGGCCGAAACAGGAGAGATTTACCTGACTGCAATATCCAGCCAATTTTAGCCAAAGATTGAATTTGATTGGTTGCCAAAAAGTCTTACTAGATATCTATGGTAACGTGCCATTTATGTGTCTCGCGTCATCGTCAAGCGTTGTGAAAACATATAGCATATGCATTCTATAGCTATAGGGTCTTCGTGGTTTTTAAAGTTTAATTTGACACTATTCATAAATAAATGGTGTACGCTTCACAGATTTGTCACATGCATGATTTCTATGAATACGTTTTTACTGAAATCGGAGACATAGAAAAGGGAAATTACCAGAATAAAGCCTAGATCTTTCTTAACAAAGTCACGGACCTATATACACATGTGTATATAGGTCCGTGACAAAGTATATAGTTTACAAAATGAAATTAATATCATGTATTTATATAAAAAATAATTGTGTGGCAAAAAGTGGAGTCTGAAAAATTCTAATAAGATGTATTATGTACAATGAGAGATGCGGTACGTCCTCTACTATGATTTCTTCGGGATCACGTAAACATACACGATCATCTTATTGGGAGAACTTTACCGTAGTGTTTTTCCTCTATGTACAGCAACAAAATATACTAAGCACTATGTGAAAATAATGAATTTCGGCGCTTATTTACACAAAATAGGGACACTTTCGTCAGGGATAGCAATTAGGGGAAGCTTACAAGTTAAATTAGTTTTAACGTGTGTGTGTGCGTGTGTGTGTGTGTGTGTTGGTGGTGTGCACTTCTGGGTGTTGTGGGGTTCGTTTTGGGGAGGCTGCGTTTTTGGTACGTGGCATTCCCTGTTTGATATTATTTTTGTTTTTTTAGCCGATTCTGTGAAAATTCACACTTTCATATCGGACTTTAAAACGAAAACTATACGCATCACTGGCATAGACATGGCAACATCCACTACATATACACTAGATTTTATTTCGTTTCATAACGTTGTAGCCTAAAATATATACTGTCGTACAGTCAAATGTTCTTGTTCGCTTTCACTTTGGCCGATCAATTTGATGGCGACCAGTCAATGTGCATGCATGCGCACGAATGACGTCATCTCGGGGATCCAAAACATCCTATAACTGTCTTTTTCACAGATGTATCATTTTATGTAACACCGAAACGAAAAACGAGCACACACGATCCGTGAACATGGGCAGAAAAGCAACAATTGCAACGTGCACTCTCAACCAGTGGGCAATGGACTTTGAAGGAAACATGTCAAGAATATTACAAAGTAAGTAGAGTAGTTTATTGAGAGTGTCAAAACAAAGTTTAGTTTTTAATAATAATGATAAAAGATTTAATAATAATGTCTTTATTTTCCGAAGGTAACACATTAAGACAACATCGTATATACTATGTGGCCTTCATAATAAAAAAGAAAGCGTGGCAATTCACATTCATGCAAAACAAACAGAATCTTGAAAATATGATAATTACATTTGTACCGATTTAAGTGGAAAAAATACATTGATGCGTGACAGACACATACGTGCATATCAAAATATAGAAGATGTATTTAATTGTTAAACAACTAGTATATTCACTAAATATCATATTATATACTATTGAAAATTAATTTATTTACTAGTGTGTGCAGTATAAATTAACAAACATCAAGTACATCTGTATCAAGCAAAACAATGTTGTAAGTAAGAGACATTCAATATCAATAAATTTGACTGTAGTGATAGAAGATGCCTTTTATAATTATATTTGAAAACATTTAGGGATTTTGCTTTTACGAATCGTATCAGGAATAGAGTTCCACACCCGCATGCTAAAGTATTGAAACTAATGTTTCATATAATGATTATTCCCAGGGATCGTTTATACAAGTTCATATAATAAATCCTGTTACTACATAAGATTTGTACAACATTTTGTCTTGAAGAGGATCGCAACATGTATCTGTTATTATTCCAAAGAGTTATCAAAGCATTAATATATTCAGGGACTTCGTTTTGGAATTATTTGAAATTAGTATTCCTGCATGATGGAAACCGATTTTCGAACGTGAGCCACTGTAGGGTTTTAAAGAGATCTGCAGATGGTGTTCCGACTGATTTACATATTACCTTCGCTGCTCTCTTCTGGAGATTTGGAGTTTTTGAGATGTGCGTTTGCTTATTTTTACCCTAAATAATGATGCATTAGTCAAACGTTGACATAATATATGAATTGTAAAACATAGATTTCATAGTGTCATCGAAATAAAAGAGAATGCGTTCTAAAATAATATTTTTAGAATAAAGCCTTTTGCAAACTGTTTCTAATTGCAAGTCCCACTTGAGATTTTTATCGATATACATGTATATAACCGAAAGTGTTTGACTGCATACATTAATAATGTGCACATTATTTATACGCAAATTTAGGAGATGTGATAGTTTCGTTTTATAGGGTGTTCCTATAAACATACAGGTTGTTTTAAGAGGATGTATATCGCCATATTATTTACATTACACTACTGAATAATATTATTCAGGTCATGTTGAAGCTTACCTTCTATTTCTGCATTTGATTTACCCCCAGTGTAAAGAGTTGAGTCATCAGCTTATAAGTCGATTGTGGACTTTTTAATTTCTAAATTTGTCATTCATATAGATTATGAAAATTATTGGCCCTAATATGTATCCCTTGGGAACACCCACCTTATTATTTTCTTAGAAGATTCCGGCTTTCACTATTTGTACTCTTTTATCTAAGTATGATTTAAAGATATTAAGTGTACCTTTAGTAAAATGATTTAATTTTAATTTATGAAGAAGTATTTAATGGTCTACAATATTGAAGGATCCAGAAATGACGCCAATAAGATTATCTTTGTCAATTTCTTCATAACAGTTATGAAGAAGGCGAATAAGGGCCGTTTGGGATGAATGATGTTGACGTACGCTTGGTTGACACGTATGTAATATATTTGTCTCAGTTAAGTAATCCATCAGTTGATTTGCAAGATGTCTCTCGAAAATCTTCGAGATGGTTGGTAAAAAACCCCCCCCGAAATTTTCCCCCCCCCCCCCCCCCGATAATATCCTTTACCCCCACCCCCCAAAAAAAAAAAAAAAAAAATTTATAAAAAAAAAAAAACCCCCTTTTTGGGGGGGGGGAAAAAAAAAAAAAAAAAAAAAAAAAACCTCTTTTTCCCCTCCCCCCCAAAAAAAAAAAAACCCCCCCCCCCCCCCCCCCCCCCCCCCCCCCCCCCCCCCCCCCCCCCCCCCCCCCCCCCCCCCCCCCCCCCCCCCCCCCCCCCCCCCCCCCCCCCCCCATAGAGATTGGTCTGTAATTGCAGATGTCCCTATTTTTTTTGGGGGGGGGGGGGGAAGGGGGGGGGGGCGGGGGCCCGGGGGGTTTTTTTCCCTTTTTTTTTGGGGGCCCCCCCCCCCCCCCACGCCCCCAGGGGGGGGGGTTTTTTTTTTAGTTAGGGTCATATTTATCATTATTCTTATTTATAGGCATAACAAATGATTCTTTTGATGCATCAGGAAATATTCCAAGT
>JAFMSR010000003.1:1230319-1450319 GCA_022818135.1 Saxidomus purpurata | reverse complement strand
TTTGAATTGGCAAGATCGGTCTTAAATAATGACAAAATAAATGTATTAAAATACTTGTATGTGATGGTTTTGTGTGTATTGTTCCGAGTGTTTTTATAACGAGAGCTTCTCGTAAAATACACAGGATAGTGGTCACTTATTGCGAAAGATGGGTTAAAGACCTCAGTTATTCTATCTGCCAAACTGGAATATAAATGATCGATTATAGTGTAACATGTAACTTTCAAACCAAAGTGTTTGCGAGTGCGACCACGGATTTGTTATCGGTAATAGTTGCAACGATAGCATATTAATAAGGTTAGAGAAAAGACAATTCTATACTACTTATAAATATTGCCTACCAAGTTATTTGACCGTTTGAAAGATGTCAAAGATTAGAGCAAACACTGATCAGATCTAGGAAAGTTCATAAAGCACGATATTACTTCGATTTAATTAATCCATGTAACATCTTGTTTATAGACTAATTGGCCACACGTTATAGATGAGAACTTTACCGTCCACTTTGGTTGAATTACATATCGCATTAAGCTTTAATTCTAGGTCATAATATTTTTGACCAACTGAAATGACCCAGATTAGGCAGAATATTTTTAATTTCAGATTACTGAGTTTCTTTTTATTCAGTAGCGATAGCAAATGTCTTAAACAGAGGAAATTTTAATTCGATATTTTAAAGTCTTTTTTCGTCTTTATAATTGAGGTTTTCCACTGATCTGAATGTAATTTATTAATAAAACAATATGCCATTAAACATGCATATATAGAGTTTTTAAATAATGAGTAATCGCAGACACAAACTGGCGTGTGTGGGCATTTCAAGCAAGCAGTTGCTCAGCTAAGATAATATATAATTAATTAGACATGTTCTTACCGTCTTAACTGGGTGTACTTTAATATTTTGATACACCACTTATTGGGAAGTGTCATTTTCACACTAGTCCATCACTGTAGATCAAATGGACATAGACTATATGAAAGCAGAGATCTTTTCTATCATTTATTTTTGAGACAAACATGCATTATAAAGCAAACAATCTAACATACACAAAGTACTTTTAAAGTATAATAATGCCCTTGTATAATGTAAAGTATGATAGTTTTGTATGCCCCCGAAGAAGCTTCAGTAGGCATATAGGTATCTACTCGTCCGTCCGTCTGTCCGTCTGTCCGCACGCATGCTGGGTACCTTAGGTGGAAGAAGGTGTGGCATAAGACAATAGAAATCTATTGTCTTCATTCCGACTTTTGTCCCTTAAGTGGTCATTCTATTGTTACTTAAGTGGTCACTCTATTGTTCGAGAACAATGGAAATACCACCTAATGACACCTACGCAGGGGCGTCCGTCCGTCCGTCCCCACTTTTTTTGTCCGGAGCATAACTCCAAAAGTACTGAAAGGAATTACTTGAAGCTTACAGTGACAGAGCACAATAACTCTATTTGCTGTTTTTTTTAATTATTCCCCTTTATTATATTTGCTTGTCCGGAGCATAACTCCAAATCTACTGAAAGGAATTACTTGAAACGTAATACAGTGATAGAGCACAATGAGTGCCCAAGAACCATAACTGTATTTGCCTTATTTTTGAAATATTCACCATTGTTACATTTTCTTGTACTGAAGTACTGAAGGTGAAATACTTGAAACTTAATACAGTGATAGAGCACAATGATAGGAAGTGAAATACCCAAAAAAACATAACTCCATTTGCCTTATTTTTAATAATCCTCCTTTGTTACTTTTTCTTGATTTTTCTTGTCCGGCGCATATACTGAAGGGAACTACTTTAAACTTTATACAGTGATAAAGCACAATGATGAAAAATTCAGTACCTAAAAACCTTAACAATACCTTGCTTAATGTTTTGATTATCCCTCTTTCTTACATTTTTTTTGTCTTGAGCATAACTCAAAAAGTACTGAAGGAAATTCCATTAAATTGCAAATAATAAGAGACAACACTCAGAGAAAGCGCAGTGCTCAAGAACAATACCTATATGTTTTTTTTTTTTTAAATTGTCTTTCTTTATTGATTCATCGTGTACAGAGCATAATCTTGTCCGTAGTATAACTCAAGAAGTACTGAAGGGAATTACTTGAAATGTCATTCAGTGATAAAGCACAATGATAGCAAGTGCAGTACCCAAGAACCATAACTGTACATTGCCTAATTTTTAATTATCTCCCTTAGTAACATTCTTGTCTGTTGGCAAATACACGTAACAAATTTTTGCTGGGAATGTGAAGTAAAATCAATTCAAAGAAATAAATACATATTTTAGAAATAAACAAAATGATACTTACCAGTACATCTTGGAGATTACCAACTTTTATTGGTGGCTAATTATTGCTTCCAATAGAATATGTGCAAACAACTGATGGTCTATTTTAACAATATGTATGCATTCTAGAGTTTTTATCGTTGGTATCGGATAATGCATATGACAAACGCCCCCAGAATAGTTTACTTATTTTAGGTTTCGGGGGATAGTGTAAGATACAGGAACGTCCCGTTCAAGAGACAGAGTTTGGTTCTTTAACATGCCCGGTGTACAGCACCGATGCATGAGACCTTGGTTTTTAGGTCTCATCCGAAAGACCTGTAAGTGGAGGAGCGGGTGATCAAACCTTCGATCCCTGGATAACGATTCCAGCGCGTTACCATTTGACCACTGATCCACACCCTAACAAATGCAATCAATCCCATTATATAACAATTGAGAAGCTAAATAGATTTTAAATCCTTTATCCAATCATGATGTGGAAAGTAATGCCCAAATCCTGCAATGTCCAATTAGGTGTGATAAACAGTTTTGATTGATTGTTGGTTGATTATACTAGTGGTAGTATATCTTTATTTACACCTCATCATTGTACATGTATTATTTACAGTGCACCAAACATAAAATACAGTATAAAAGTACAATGTCACTCCATTAAGGAGTTATAAGAGATGAAAGTAAATGTCACAATTATTTTATCACATCAAAATATCATAATTAATATCATATGGAATAAAACTTGAATATCCAAAAACCCTGATACTAATAAAATATTGAAATACTAAAAGGGTAACTAAAGCACTCAGATTAAGAAATGATTGTATGAAATGCGATCTCTTTATTCAGATCTAAGTGAACTTGATCAGCAGAGTTATTCCAGGTGACATAAAAAACGACATGTAGAATATTAAGAGATATTGACAATATCTACAATAGTATACTGTTATTTACATTTAAAAAGTTGACGTCTCTGTAGAATACTAAAACAGGTTTTGGCACTAATACGAATCATATCTGGGTTTGAAAACAGATAACAATATTTATCATAATCAGGCAATGAGTAAAAATTGAGATTATATGCATATACTTTTTGGAACAATTCTTGTCTTATATCATTGTATATTGAACAACTCAAAAAAACATGTAACTCGTTTTCAACAGTGGAGTTATCACAGAATGGACTGGTTCTAGCATCCTCTGGTAAACCTATGAACATTGAAGGATTCTAAAACAAATTGGCACAAATGTTCAGTACATGGAGATAAAGGTCAAGGTCATAGACTGTGAGACACCACCTCGGGGGCTTTGTCTCTTACAAGTGACGGCTCTTGTTTTTTAATAAATACTAAAAAGAGAAAAGGGTAAAAGAGAAAGAGAATAATCAATAAAGAAAAGAACAGAAATGGAAGAAGGAAGACGGGAAATCTCACAAAGCCTGATCAAAGTTAGGTCTTTGATTATAGCAACAACTAACAAATATATATTATATCGGAAATAATATTCTGGAGGGAAAATAAATTTCAGTTGACAGAAAATGCCTCTGCTTTCCAAAATGAGTCAACTTTTACACCTGTGATCGAGTTTTCCATGCATAGTGCTTTGTCTACACCATATACCGATTTGGTCAATAGCGGACAGCTTTAGTTTGGGATAGCTCTGTCATTGTCGGGGCGTATCAAAACAGTATAAATCGTGTATTTATTACTTTTATGTGCTGTACACATGTAAAAGACACATTGCAGTTATTTCAGATAAAATTTGTTCGGTTCTATAATATATGTTAATACATTGTAGTTCCAATTGTAATTATAATGTTAATTAAAAATACGATACTCATATAAACTTAGTTTGCAGTTGAGACACTAGTCGGAACAAAACAGAATTATTTACACATGTAATAAGATCATAACTGTTTCAATTGAGATCAGTTATTGGCATTTGAAACCTTAACCAATCATATGGTAATCAAAGGGAATCAACAGTATAATCACAGATAAAAACAACAGAAAAAAAAAACAGTTCAAATAACTAAACTTTGTAAAAATTAAAAACAAAAAGAATATGAACTGCAATCATCCTTCTTTATGCTTTATGTTATTTTAATATACATCAAACTATATAAACCATATAAGCTGTGAATATGATCGACTGTAACAGTTGCATACGCTTTTCCACCACTACCACTCAAGCACTGTAACCTGGACACTTCATTCATTAAAAGTGACATAGTGTCCAGACTATACTAGTATTTTCCAAAATGTACAATGTACATGTATGCAATAAAGGGTACAAAATACCTATAATAAACATATTTAGAAAAAGTACATGTATCAATTATTAGGGGATCTGAGTAAGTAATTAAGTATTACTGGATGCTTTTCTCTCAGGAAGAACTTTATAGTAACTAAAAGTAACCAGAAGAAAGTATTCATGATTATTTGCCAAAACTAATTTAATTTAATTAATTACATACTAATAAGATGGGTAATTTAATGGTATTTGTAATCTCACTATACCAAAGCAGTTGTAATTTAATCAATTACATTTTAACGTAATCAGTCAGGATCAGTGTACTGTATATTTCTTTAACATCATACATTTGTCATTTTTCAATAATAAAACAAAAATAACCAGTTGTATTTCCTTCATTTGGAATCTATATCATTAATTACACAGCGCTGGTGCGCCGTGTATATTAATATTGCGAAAGAGATGTACTATGAAGGAGCACGTGACCGATTTATGGTTTCCGACTTCGCTCAAGAGTGGAACCTGACGTTGGTTCTTTGTATAGCTCAACTTGCAATTTTGCCACAATCTTTTAATAAACAGGACAAACTATTTTTAAATCAACAGGACTTATAACATTGATATCGTTAGTAAATAACTTGCAACAAAGAGTGTGTAATTTAAGATAGTACGGAAACAGTAAGGGAGCTTTCCATCTAAAAGCGAATCGGGTTGGGACAATATAATTCGGAACGATATACTTTGCATACGAACATTGAAGATAATATAAACAAAGAAAAGCATTGGATTGTGCAGACAATATAGATTGTATAAGGAATTGGTTAAATATGCATATAGTCCAAGAGAAAGATCCCATTTATTTACAATTCTTATCCAAATGTATAAATAGTCTCATATGATAGCTATTTGTCTTAAGTTTATGAAAACCGATTTCTTACAAAAATCCTCTTTCACAAACGCTTAGAATCCAAGATGGCCGCCAACATGGCCGCCAAAATCCGAGAAGATACCATATTATTTAAAAAGGGTACACTTCTTAGAGAATTTTAGTTTCATTTTATGGTTTATTCTTTATAATGATTGAAAAAATGTACAAATACTTGAATCTTGTACTTTTTTGACACTTATTGATACTTTTTCTAAAAACTGAGACTTTGAAAAAGAGGTAAAAACTCGGTATGTTTTAAGAAACATTACTTCACTTCTAATAAAACTCACATTTATTGGCATAACATCTTAAATGCTCTACAAAATGATGCAAAGGACTATAGACAAGTAAACCGAAGTGGTCAATGATGGTTACGTGGCACTGGCTAGTATTGGTGTCCTTAAAAGTGGGTGGGGTAAAATGACCCCCGAAAATTTAAAAATTAAATTTGTGTATTGCCAACTTTGTTCCATGCTTCACATTATTTTTTTTATCTTTATAATGATGGAAAATGCAAAGAAATTACATAAATATAATGCTTTCTGATACTTATTGACACATTTTACTTTTTTTTCATTCAGCGAAAAATAGTCGATACTCGATACTTTTTAAAACAGAACTCAGAATTTCAAGTAAAACATCTGAAATATTATACCAAGTTGATGCAATTGACTTAAACCAAGTATACTGAAGAGGTTAAAGCCGGTTCTGTTGCCTTTTGGTTAAAATCTTAGCCGTTAAAGTTTGTGGGGGTAATATGATCCCCGAAAATGAAATAATCAAGAATTGTGTTTTTCTAACTTTGTTCCATATTCTTGTCATATATTTGTATTACAGTTGTTGCCTTGATGCCAAATATAATATAGTGTAGCATTTGTGACCCTTATTTAACACCGGGTCCCAAATGACCTATAACGTAGGTGGGGTACGGTTCTTGCATAATCTTTTAAGTCACAATTGCTATTTATATATCGTTATAGCATGAATTTGATTCAGTTAAGTTGATATGTTTAAATAATAGTACACAACCTTCTTTATATTTCTTAATCTTATCTTAGGGTGCCCATGGCCCTAAAATATACAATTTTTATCCTGAACAGTTATGTCCCCTTGTTTTAACTTTGCATTTAAGTGCTCTACAGTCAACAAGTGTTTTAATAGAAAACAAGTTTATGCACATACAACCACATAAAAACAGTCCTCATATGCAGTCAAACAGAAATTTTATCAGTACAGTAATTTCATTGAAAGCTTAATCTTATATCAAGCAGTAATTTGACATGATTTGAAATAACCGAATACTAGTAGTTTTTTCTCGAAATCAATATTTTAAAATGCAAAGTAAGCAGAATACAGATTGAAAGATTTGTTTATTGATGAAATGTATTAAATGTTTTATGTATGTATAGAAATTTGTTTGACTGTAGCACATATTCAAAGCATGATTGTTGTGTTTAAAGCCTCTTACTTTGACATAACGCATAGTGACCATTCCGAACGGTTATAACTAGTTGCTTAGATGTGAGTTTTACTAACTTACAAGTATATCCTTATATTACACGTTGCACTCAAGTAGCTGAATTATTGAATGATTAAAGTAGTTTCAATGTTGTAGCTGTTTTGCATTATATACAATAGATGTATAGAAGAACGCATCAAGGTATCATCGAACATCAATATAACTACAAATATATATGTGACGTTTAAAATGTACGGTTGCTTAATTTATGTGCCTTCTAGTTATGATGTTACATTAGTTTTGCCTACATTGCATAACTAACATAAATGCTGAAACCGTTTTGGAATGAAAAACATTTCGAAATCGTATTCAAACAACACAATGCAACCATTTTAAATGCAACTGGTTAAAAGTGATTCAGTCATGATCTTAAAATAAAAGCCTTAAAATGTTCAAGGATGAAGCTATGACTCGAACCTGTATGCTACGACGATATTGCCTAGCAATACATAGTATTGCAACAAGGACGCCTTAGACCTCTTCTAAAGATGCCAAACATTGCCCCAGATGGGCACATTATTTATTACAACACTACATGACTAAGCATTTGGAGACTTTTTTTTGAAAAATGCCAAACCATACTGTACAAATAATACTGGTAAATGATCATTAATCCGAATCTAGGATTTGAACCTATAAAGTGCTATGACATGACCTTGTAAGATGTAAGTTTTAGGTAGATCATTATAAAACTGTTCGTTTTTAAGTAATAGATATGTGTTAACTGATGGTGATGATGATGATGATGATTAGAACAGAGATGGTCTTTACTCTTATTTATATATTACGGCTTCATATTTAATCAATTTAAGTAACACATAAATCAAATTTGCAAAGTTTGTTTTTTGTAAGTATTAAACACATGACACACCCAAAGAAATACCGATTATTTAAAAGGATTAACAGTCGCTCTATGTACAGTAATCTGATACCGGTACCCGGTACCGTCGTTTAGTAGGCACCAGTCTGTTGTCAATCTTTCAGATGTTTGATTCCAAATCACAGCTCAACGAAAATGTGAATATTTACATTAGAAAAACAAAAAAATATCTGTCCACCAAAACATGCATGTTTTATTTTATTCGTTCTTTCATCTACTAAACATTGACATCACATTATTGGCTTATTTTTAGTCCGAAGGACCTGTTTCAGTAACTGACCTGTTTCAGGTACCATGTGATACTGTAAAGTGTTTGAAATGGTCCCCAACATGAATTTTGTGTTTCCATTTTTTATACTTTATAAAAAAATAGCCTCTTATTTCATATAACAGATTGTTCAGAAAAGGCAGTTGAAGTTTTCTACAGTGAATATTTGGTTTATAAATGCTTTCTTTGCTTCCAGTTCATCACTTACTTTGTATCTTAGGACCTGATATGTGTAAAGCATCAAACTCCTTTATTAGAATTTTCTAAATAAATATAATTCTTAATGTGTACAATCAATATGATATCTAGGTAGTAGGAGTAGTGAAATTGATATAAGAACCATAATGAATGTTAAAAAATATGTGAAAAAAACTCAAAATGAAAGTGAAAGTAAAACTGTCAAAAACAAATTAATTCCTGGCATTTTCGCAATGAACTATTTTTTTATTAGCTCACATGGCACAAAGTGCCAGAATGAGCTATAAGAATCACATTCTGTCTGGCGTCCGTCCACCATTTCCTTCAAATGACATCTCTGAAATCACTGGGCCAATATTGATGAAACTTTGCAGGGATGTTTCTTGCATGAAGCTCTAACAAAGTTGTTCAAAGAATTCCATGCCATGCAGAACTCTGGTTGTTATGGCAACAAAGAGGAAAAACTTAAAAATCTTTTTCTCCGAAACCACAAGGCCTAAAGCCTAGATATTTAGCATGTGGCATTGTCTAGTGGACCTCTACCAAGATTGTTCAAATTATGACCCTCGGGTCAAAATTGACAACACCCTGGGTGTCACTTAGTTTTACATAGGCTTATGCAGGAAAAACTTTTAAAATCTTCTCTGCAACCACAAAGCTTAGATATTTACCATGTTGAATAATGTAGTGTGCCTCTTCCAAGATTGTTAAAATTTTGAACCCAGGGTCAAAATTTACCCCACCTGGGGGTTTATGCTTAGGTAGGAAAAACTCAAAAAATTTCTTCTCTGAAATGAAAAGGCCAAGAGCTTACGGTAGATATTTAGCATGTGGCATTGCCTAGTGGACCTCTACTCAGATTGTTCAAAGAATGACCCCCTGGTCAAAATTGACCCCGCCTTGGGGTCTCTTGATTTACAGGGGCTTATATAGGAAAAACTTTTAAAATCTTTATTTCTGAAACCACAAGGCCTATAGCTTAGATATTTGGCATGTATCATATCGTACAGGTCAAAATTGACCCCAGCTGCTATTGATGACCTTGTATTATAGCCAGTGGTAACTAGGTGAGCGATATAGGGCCCCGACTCACTCTGAAGTTAGTTAAAGTCAATGGAATCAGATTCAATCAACTAATGACTCATGTGGGGATTAAATAGCTTTGATCCTATCAAATAACATAAAAAATGTAGAAAGGGGGGGTCCTTATACATTATTTTTCACAAGATTACAATAAACTAAAGTTCAGACATCAAAAATGATGATAACATAGCTTGACGTCATTGATTGCATTTTAATGATATACGTGAATTTAAGGTCCGCGTAGACCTAGATGAAGCAAATGTAGGATAATCATTATGGAGCGTATAAAAACAGATACTGATACCAATAACTATATAGTTAATCAAAACTTCAGAGTAACCTATAGTAGTACATGTTGTTAATATTTGCTGAAACTTCACATCTGTTTAGCTAGTTTTGCATTGAACAGCCGTCTCTACAACATATTACTTTTAGTATGCTTATTTCAGCGCAAATTGACGGTTTGCAATATATAGCTGCCGTTGTTCCGGAACCATACGCCACATGTAATCGTGCATAAATAAATTTCAAACTCTGCCAACTTTGAGTAGACTACATTTTCACTTTGATTAAATAATAACACCGGATATAGACTGTAACGCCAAAACTGATAACTAACAGCTCTGATGTTCACATCTGATATGATAGATCCAGGGTTCAAATCTCGACTAATGCTTTAGTCCACCCAGCTGAAATGGCAACCAGCGACGGTAAACGGTTAAAGTTTCATCTCTCCACGAATGTGACAAGCTATGGATAATATCTTCGTAATCTAACTAAAATAATTTGTATGAAATAAACCAAAAACATGCCTCAAGTCGCGATTTAACTTAATTGAAAACATTTAGCAATAGTTATTCATTCGACAGAGAGGTATGATGTTCACTGTGTATTTCACAATCTATAACATAAAGGTTTGTTCACTAAAGTCTTATCTTTTTATAGTATTTGCCATGAGTCAAAATTTTACTTGTGGGACACTCACAATTAACAAGCGAAAAAGCTTGATCATTTTATGAATCTACCTGCGGAAAAAGAATTGTTTTGTAACCTGTTAAATTTCTCACATAGTCATAGTTGGTAGCAAGGCTTGAACTGTTTTGAACAAGAAGGCAGTCATGGAGGTATACACACTGCTTACAAGGCTTGTTCATGTCAGAACTATTTGACTAAAATGATTCAATCTTCTTTTTGTAAAAACACGTAAAATTTGTTCTGTCGTCTACATCACCTTCCCAAAATATTCAAATCAGTCTGTACATTAACATATCTGCCATCCATCTATAACTAATGCATCACACTTCTTTGAATATTTTTTTTTCATCTATATGCTACTTGGGTTTTAAAGTAATATTGAATTAGAGGCACTCCTTTAATTTTATGTCAAATTTAATAACTTCAAAAGCATAAATAATAAAATATTTGCAAATATTATTACTTAACCTAAACTTTTAAGCTATGTACTTTACAGTCATCATCGGTAAGATCAAAATATGCTGAAGTACCGTGACAAATACAGTAATCAAGTAAAGTTGTTGTACAATTTATGGGTGGATAGCAATTTAGGTCTTTATGTCATTTATTTGTGCCAAAATTGTATTTAATTTTCATTTTACACTCATTGAATATATTATGTAACTCAACTCAATTACAGTTTATTTTGTAGTAAAGGCCTCCGGCCAACAATACATATAATATACATATCAATAAGCTATGCGAAGAGTTGTGAACGATACATGTATACTATAAGTATAGTACAATGGAACTTGCATGTGTACACTAAAGATTCATTACTAATGTTTGGAGAATAAAATCTGATAGATGTAGGGCCGTCACTAGGGCGTGCCCATTTGATTATGTTTTCTATGTTATGACTAGACTTGATTCAAATAACAGCGATTTTTTTTACCATTTTAGGGAAGGGTCCTGGTCCAGACAATTATCACATTACAGGAAATGGTGGGAAGCATAAATGTTAATGTCATACATGTACCTGTATAATATTTCAAAAACTGCAGGCTTGTTTTCTTCAGTGAAAGTTAAAATAAAACATTCTTGAATACAGCTAAAAACAATCAAAATTGCAGCTTGGAGGGTGTTTAAAAGTCAATAATGGCATACATTATTTAGGTCACCTGGCACGAAATGCCAAAGTGAGCCATCAGGCAAACGTCCCTAAATAATTCCCTTCAAACGACAGCTCCTCTAAAGATGATGAAACTTGGCAGGGATGTTGCTTGCATGGAGCCCTTTCATAGTTGTTCAATTAATTCCATTGCATGCAGAACTCTGGTTACCATAACAATGGAAAGGAAAAACTTCGTCTCAAGTACAGGAAGGCCTAGAGCTTAGATATTTGGCAAGTGGCATTGCCTAGTGGACCTCTACCAAGATTGTTCAAATTATGACCCCGAGTCAAAATTAACCCAGCTTTGGGGTCACTTGTTTTTTCATGGGCTTATATAGGAAAGCTTTTTAAAAGTCTGTTTCTCTGAAACCACAAGGCCTAGAGCTTAGATGTTTAGCAAGTGGCATAACCAATGAACCTCTACCAAGAATGTACAAATTATGACCCCTGAGTGAGTCAAAAATGACTCTGCCCGCGGGTCACTTTTTTAGCTCACCTGGCACATAGTGCCAGAGTGAGCTATTAGGATCACATTCCGTCTGGCATCCATTGTACAGTGTACGTCCGTTAACATTTTCCTTCAAACGGCATCTCCTCTGAAACCAATTGGCCAATTATGATATAACTTGGCAGGGATGTTCCTGGCATGAAGCCCTTTCATAGTTGTTCAAATAATTCCATTCCATGCAGACAACGGAAAGGAAAAACTTAAAAAATCTTTATTTCTGAAACAAAATGGCCTAGAGCTTAGATATTTGGCATGTATGCTTTGTAAAGGGACAGATGTATGGAAAAAAAACAATGTCTGCAAATGGCCTGGTTTATGCTGAAGAATTTGGCATATTTCATTATGTAATATGTAAAGCTTTTAAAACATGCAACATTTATTTTCTAGGTATTCAGGAAGCTAAAAGTAAAGGAGCCACGTATAGACTTGGACCAGAACTAGAAATCTGGTTTGTATATTACCTTTTCAGACTCAATAGAACATGTTAATGTGACAATTGAAAATCTGTTTAATATGTTGAATCAGCTGAATGAGAGGGAAAAAAGATGAGATACCCTAGAATTACACCTAAGATTGTGTGTGAACTCAATTTTTATGCAATTTGCTTTGTGGTCAATTAGTTCTGCCAAAATATACCAGTATTATTATGTATTACTTCTAGAATATTGTCATTTGCATCAAGATGCAAGTTGATGTCTTGCTTAATGACACACTTTGGTCTGCGCTAGAATTGAACTTGGGTTTTCTGAATTAGGAAGTGACCATTACCACTGAGGCCGACTTTCTCAACATAATGTTGTGACAAAACTTTAATTCTAACACTATTGGAAATTTCTCCTATATACACAAAGAAGGATTTGATTGTGATAAAAGTATTAAGTATATCACTGTAGGCGTCCGGAACTATTTTTGACTGCTGAAATTCCCTCCTGTGTAATTTTCACACAACATCTACGAGTGTGCATGCGCTAATATGCTTGGATTGGTATTGTTGTGAATGGATTCACTTGATGTAAAACAAATCGTAGTAAAATTTTCTACACTTCCGGTATCCCCAGCAATATCAGAATCAACAAAAATAAGATGAATAGCGTTTTATTTGAGGAGTATTGATGACCTTGTTTTATAGCCAATGGTAGCCAGGTGAGCAATATTGAGCCTTCTTGGCCCTCTTGCTGTGTTATACATTATAAGATACAAGGACATTCACACCATAAAGTGCCTACTAACCAGACTATGAATTTGTATGCCTTTATCCCTTCTATAACTCAGGCAGTTTAGAGGGGTCTTCCCCTCAGATTATTTTTCCCCTGCCAAGGCGGAGGGGATATGGTAATGGGCTCCGTCTGTGTGTCCGTCCATCTGTCTGTCTTTCACACTTTTGTCCAGAGCAAAGCTATGAAAGTATTCAAGGGAATTTATTTAAACTTTACACACAGATAGAGGACATTGAAAGAAAGTGCAGTGAAGAAGGACATTAACTCTAGCTTGTCCTAATTTTTGAATTATCTCCCTTTACATGTATTACGTTTTCTTGTCCGGGCCATAACTCCTTAAGTACTGAACCAAATTGATTCAAATTGTATACACTTACAGAGGACATTAAGACACAGTGCAGTGTCCAAGAACCATAATCGTACCTTACTCTTTTATTTTTCATGTAACACTTTTGTCCAGAACTGAACTTCGAAAGTTTTCAAGGGAATGTGTTTAAACTTTACACACAGACAGAGGACATTGAGAAGTGCAGTGAACAAGGACCTTAACTCTAGCTTGTCCTATTATTGAATTATCTCCCTTTATTACTTTTTCTTATACGGGCTATAGCTCCTTAAGTACTGAACTGAATTGATTCAAATTTCATACAGTCACCTACTTTGTTCAAATTATTCCTCTTGGATCAAAATTGACCACACCCACTAGGCAAGTGGACTTGTTCTAAGGTGAGCGATATAGGGCCATCATGACCCTCTTGTTCAGGTATTTGCTTCATTTGGCCGGGGATATTTATTCACTTAAATTGCTTGTTATTGTTACAGTGGGTATGGATGCTCGGACCACTTCCATGAAAGCGACACGTTCCTACACTCCTGGCAGGTACTGGCGGAACTTCTTGTTGCTCCCGAATGTCAGGACATCATCTGTGACGTAGGCATGTATGTAATTGTTAACGAAAAAAATAAAAAAAAAAAAAACCCCCCCCCCCCCCCCCCCCCCCCCCTAAAAAAAAACCCCCCAAAAAAAAACACAAAAAACACCCAAAAAAAAAAAAAAAAAAAAAAAAAAAAAAAAAACCCACCCCCCCAAAAAAAAAAACAAAAAAAAAAACACAAAAAAAAAAAAAAAAAAAAAAAAACCCCCCCCCCCCCCAAAAAAAAAAAAAAAAAAAAAACCCCCCCCCCCCCCAACAAACAAACACACCCACAACACCCACAACACAAAAAAAAAACAAACCCCACCCCCCCCAACACTACAAAAAAAAAAAAAAAAAAAAACACAAAAAAAAAAAAAAAAAAAAAAAACCCCCCCCCCCCCCCACAAAAAAAAAAAAAAAAAAAACCCCCCCCCCCCCCCCACCACACCCCCCACCCCCCCCAAACCCACAAAAAAAAAAACCAAACCACCCCCCCAACCCCCCCCCCCCCCCACAAACAAAAACAACAAAAAAAAAAAAAAAAAAAAAAAAACACCCCCCCCCCCCCCCAAAACAAAAAAAAAAAAAAACCCACCCCCCCCCCCCCCCCCCCACCCCCACCCACCCCCCCCAACACCCCCAAAAAAAAAACACAAAAAACACAAAAACCCACAAAAAAAACACCCAAAAAAAAAAAAAAAACCCCCAACAAAAAAAAACCCAAAAAAAACCCCCCCAAAAAAAAAAAAAAAAAATAAAAAAAACAAAAAACCCCAAAAACCCCCCCCCACCCCCCCCCCCCCCACCCAACCAAAAAAACCCCACCCACAAACAAAAAAAAAAAAAAAAAAAAAAAAAAAAAAAAAAAAAAAAAAAAAAAAAAAAAAAAAAAAACCACCCCCCCCCCCCCCCCCCCCCCCCCCCCCCCCAAACCCAAAAAAAACAAAAAAACCCTACCCCTCACACACACAAACAACCCCCCCCCCCCCCCCCCCCCCCCCCCCCCCCCCCCCCCCCCCCCCGGTTTTTCTTTTACTCTCTAATTGAGGATCATTGATTTCAGGCTAATTGAGTCCTGCTTCAAGCCTAACACTTTATGTGAGACAGTTACCAGGTTCTCACAGAAGATGGGAGTAAAGTATGGTTCCTCAAAGGAACTGTGGTTAGGTTAACTGTCTGCCTGTATGTAACTAAAATGCTGTTGTAGCAGTTGTTAAAACCTCAAGATTAAATGGATTTCTGGAATCCAGTACTCCAGTCTGGCAAAAAATCATGTTTATTTGTGAGATATTTATTTACTTTACATTGGTTTTAGACTCCCAATATGCTTGATTTCTGCTTCCTGGAGTTGTGTATAGGTATTTGCAGGATTTAAACCTGAGAATGTCCCCCAGAAAGGAAATGGAACCATTAGTCCTACAGTATACTGCCCCCCCCCCCCCCCCCCCCCCCCCCCCCCCCCCCCCCCCCCCCCCCCCCCCCCCCCCCCCCCCCCCCCCCCCCCCCCCCCCCCCCCCCCCCCCCCCCACTGGCTCTATCAGAGGTGTAGCTACAGTAGAACCTTAGAACTCTTAGAATAGTTTTCTACCCTCTATGTTTAACCCTTACCCCACTAAGTTTCTAAAATGGACTTGTCCATCTTTCAATGTGGACCGTGCTATTAGTTGTTGAAAGGGGTGGTGAACAAAAATACTCTGATTGAATTGCAAACAGTGTAGATCATGATCATACTAGACGGATATGCAAAGACAGACATGTTGCCAGTAAGCTAGGTTAGGAGGAATGTTTGCAAAATAAAATGTAATTGTATCCATCCCTAAAATCAGAAGTGGGGACTATGTAGGAACCAGACTTAAGACTTGTTGTCTGTGCTGTCTGGTACATCACACCTGACAGTAATATGATCATGAACCGTTACCCTTCTTAATATATATAATAGACCTGTCCATCTATCAGTGTATAAGCGACCAAGTTTCACTCACTTGTATTTAGCTCACCTGAGCATATGCTCAATGTGAGCTTTTAGGATCGCCTGCCGTCCGTCGTCTGTCGTCTTTATGTGTCTGTTAACATTTTATTTCAAATGACATCTCCTTTAAAACAGCTAGATGGAAAATTATTATTTTTGGTGTGGATGATCCTTGAGTGGTTCTCTACAAAAGTTTTATTCATTATGGAGCTGAGGTAAAAATTGGTTTCACATGGAAGGTTTTTAGCTCACCTGAGCTGGCTCAGGGTGAGCTATTAGGATGGATGAATGTCCGTCGTCCATCGTCCGTCCACATTTAGTTCGTTAAGGCTCTAGTGGTCACATTTTTAGCTCGACTATTCGGAGAATATGGAGAGCTATTACAGTCACTTGTGTGTCGGCGTCGGCGTTGCTTCTTTGGTTAAAGTTTTGCCTGCTAAGTACTATCATGCACATATCTCAGTAACCACTTATGATATTGACTTGAAACTTTGTTCATGTCTTTAGGGGTGTCATACAATCAAGGCAGATAACTCTTGAAAAAAATTTAGTACAAATTATGGCCCTTGTTTGACTTTTGAAAATTTGGTTAAAGTTTTGCCTGCTAGGTACTATCATGCACATATCTCAGTAACCACTTATAATATTGACTTGAAACTTTGTTCATGTCTTTAGGGTGTCATACAATGAAGGCATATAACTCTTTGAAAAAATTTAGTACAAATTATGGCCCTTGTTTGACTTTTGAAAATTTGGTTAAAGTTTTGCCTGCTAGGTACTATCATGCACATATCACAGTAACCACTTATGATATTGACTTGAAACTTTGTTCATGTCTTTAGGGTGTCATACAATCAAGGCAGTTAACTCTTGAAAAAATTTAGTACAAATTATGGCCCTTGTTTGACTTTTTGAAAATTTGGTTAAAGTTTTGCCTGCTAGGTACTATCATGCACATATCTCAGTAACCACTTGTGATATTGACTTGAAACCTCGTTAATGTCTCGAGGGGTGTCACACAGTCAAGTCAGATAACTCTTGTATAAATTTAGTACTAATTATGGCCCTTGTTTGACTTTTGAAAATTTGGTTAAAGTTTTGCCTGCTAGGTACTATCATGCACATATCTCAATAACCACTTATGATATTGACTTGAAACTTTTTTAATGTCTTAAGAGGTGTCACACAGTCAAGACAGATAACTCTTGTTTAAATTTAGTGCAAATTATGGCCCTTGTTATACCCCCAAAACGAAGTTTAGGGGGGTATATAGGAGTCACCCGGTGGTTGGTCGGTCGGTCGGGTCGGGTCGGGCGGTCGGTCGGGGGGTCGGTCGGTCGGTCGGTCGGGTCGGTCTGTTCGGAGCATAACTTGAAAACTACTTGTTGGAATTCAATACAACTTCATACAATGATCAAGCACATTGAGAGGAAGTGCAGTGCACAAGAACTATAACTCCATCTTGACTAATTACAGAGTTATTGCCCTTTGTTAGTTTTCCTTGTCCGGAGCATAACTTGAAAACTACTAGTTGGAATTCAATACAACTTCATACAATGGTCAAGCACATTGAGAGGAAGTGCAGTGCACAAGAACTATAACTCCATCTTGACTAATTACAGAGTTATTGCCCTTTGTTACTTTTCCTTGTCCGGAGCATAACTTGAAAACTACTAGTTGGAATTCAATACAACTTCATACAATGGTCAAGCACATTGAGAGGAAGTGCAGTGCAGAAGAACCATAACTCCATCTTGACTAATTACAGAGTTATTGTCCTTTGTTGCTTTTCCTTGTCCGGAGCATAACTTGAAAACTACTGGTTTGAATTCAATACAATTTCATACAATGATGAAGCACAATGAGAGGAAGTGCAGTGTGCAAGAACCATAACTCTATCTAGAGTATTTTCAGAGTTATTGCCCTTTTGTTATTTTTTTCTTCTCAAGAGCATTACTTGAAAACTACTGGTTGGAATTCAATATTACCTCATACAATGGTCAAGTACATTGAGAGGAAGTGCAGTGCACAAGAACCATAACTCAATCTTGACTCATTACAGAGTTATTGCCCTTTGTTACTTTTTCCTTGTCCGGAGCATTATTCGAAAACTTCTGGATGGAATTCAATACAACTTCATAAAATTGTCAAGCACAATGACAGGAAGTGCAGTGCGAAAGAACAATAACTCTATCTTGACTCATTTCAGAGTTATTGCCCTTTTGTTACTTTTTACTTGTCCGGAGCATTATTCAAAAACTATTGGTTGGAATTCAATACAACTTCATACAGTGGTCAAGCACAATGAGAGGAAGTGCAGTGTACAAGAACCATAACTCTATCTTGACAAATTACAGAGTTATTGCCAAGAACAATATCTCTTTTTAGTTTGTTTGCAAGGTATTCTGTTACTACGAACTTTCTCAGTTTATAAAGCAGTCTTTTGGGGGTATTAATCACATTTAGTGATAGCTCTAGTTTGACTAAAAATTTGGTAAAGTTTTGCATGCAAGGTACTATCATGCACATATCACAGTAACCACTTATGGTAGTTATATCAAACCTTGCAATAGTGTTCAGGGTAAATTTTGTATCAAACAATTAATTTACCAAAAATTAAATCTATAGTTTAATATAGATTTTGACTTTTTTTATGATTCAACTTTCCTAGTTTATACTTAATAGTTAGCAGAATTTTGTTTTGCTATTACACTGATAAAAGTTTTGTTTTATTAGCAAACACCCACAATAGTCGAGCGTGCTGTCTTATGGACAGCTCTTGTTTCCTCAATTGTCACGAAACTTGGTCAGGATGTTTGTCCCAGTAATTACTCGGACGAGTTCGAATATGGGTCATCTGGGGTCAAAAACTAGGTCACAGAGCCCAAAAATAGAAAAATCTTGTTAAGGCTCTAGAGGCTACT
The DNA here is from genome assembly GCA_022818135.1 of Saxidomus purpurata. NCBI lineage: Eukaryota > Metazoa > Mollusca > Bivalvia > Venerida > Veneridae > Saxidomus > Saxidomus purpurata. The sequence goes on along the minus strand of JAFMSR010000003.1, from coordinate 1,431,246 downwards.
GTTTCAGTCCAAATATCCTGGCAATTTGTCAGAAAGGTTGTTTCTATGATTTCTAGCTCAAGTTTTAATATGGGTCACCTGGGGTCAAAAACTAGGTCACACAGCCCAAATATGGAAAAACCTTGTTAACACTCTAGAGGTAACATTTTCAGCCCAAATATCCTGGAAATTTGTCAGAAAGGTTGTTAAGATGATTTCTAGCCCAAGTTCGAATATGGGTCATCTGGGGTCAAAAACTAGGTCACAGCCCAAATATGGAAAAACCTTGTTAACACTCTAGATATTACATTTTCAGCCCAGATATCCTTGAAGTTTGTCAGAAAGTGCAGATCATGATCAGACAGCAAAATAATGAAAGTTCAGATCATGATCAGACAGCTAAATTATGAAAGTGCAGATCATGATCAGACAGCTAAATAATGCATAGCAAACAGTGCAGATCATGATCAGACAGCAAAAAATAAAAAGCTGACAGTGCAGATCATGACCAGCCAACATACAATGAATAGCTTAAAGTGCAGATCATGATCAGACAGCAAAAAATGAATAGCCAACAGTGCAGATCATGATCAGACAGCAAAATAATGAGGCCTAGAGCTTAGATATTCAGCATGTGGCAATAATTGACTCTCTACCAAGATTGTTCAAATCCTGACCTCAGGGTCAAAATTAACCCTGCCTGGGGGGTCTTTTGATTTTACATAGGCTTATTAAGAGGATATCATGAGCCAAAGGTAAAAATTGATCCTTTCTGCTATTAATAACCTTTTTATTTTTGCCAATGGTAGACAGGTGAGCGATACAGGGCCATCATGGCCCTCTTGTTTGTAAAAGATTTCTTCTAGGGAGGAACTGCTTATTTGTATAATTATGTAGGTTGGTCAAGTGAGGTTAACATTTTAAAAGGACTTACTCATGTTATTTTCAGTATAATATTAAAGTTTTTTAGATAATGTTTTGTCTATGGAACACTTTATCTGATCATTTTTAGCTTGACTTTTCTATGAAAAGGGGAGCTATCCTACTCGCCCCGGCGTTGGCGTCGGCGTCACACCTTGGTTAAGTTTTTCGTACCACCCCACTTTATTTCAGATATTAGAGGTATGGCTTTGAAACTTACCATACTTGTTAACCATCATAACCTCCATCTACAGACAAGAGAACATAACTCTGTCAAGGTTTTTGACAGAATTATGGCCCTTTTTTTACTTAGAAAGTATATTGAGCTTGGTTAAGTTTTTTGTACCACCTCCCTTTATTTCAAAACCATTGGAAGTATTGCTGTGAAACTAACCATACTTGTTTACCATCACGACCTTCATCAACAGACAAGAGGACATAACTCTGTCAAGGTTTTTGACAGAATTATGCCCCTTTTTGACTTGGAAAATACATTGAATATGGGTAAAATCCACTTATTGCCTTAACCCTTTGAGATATTGCTTTGAAACTTTTAATGCTATTTCACATCATTACCCCCATCTGTAGGCAAGAGAAGGTAACTCTGTCAGGGATTTGTTTTAAAAATTAAGGCCTTTTATCGAATCTTGGTTAAGTTTTTCGTACCAGTCCACTTTTTGACTGAACTGTTTGAGATATTAATTTGAAAGTTGGAATACTTGTTTACCATCATGATTCCCAAACATGGGCAGGAGAATGTAATTCTGTCAAGGATTTTATTTGAATTATGGCCCTTTTTGACTTAGAAACTCAGTTAAAATTTTCATTCTTGTCCACTTGTTAACTTAACCATTTGAGATATTACTTTGAAAGTTGGAGTACTTATGTACCATCGTAAGACCTATCTGTAAGCAAAAGAAGATAACTCTGTGAAAAATTTTCTTGATTTGTACTTAGAAATTCCTAGTTAAAGTCTTGTGTGCCCTTAACTGTCAAAGTTTTGTTTTATTGGCAAGCACTAAAAAAGTCGAGCACGCTGTCCTACTGACAGCTCTTGTATTGCAATATTTTAACAAGTTAAGACTGTTGAATGTACTTATGTACTTATGCTGTATGCCCCAAGATGGTATGGTATAGGTCATGGGGGACTAGTCCATTTTATTTGTGAACATTTTGATTTTATTATACATTGTAGCATATATCAAAACATAGTATTTAGTGGTGTACGTCGCTTAGTATACACAGCCTGTACAACCCTAGTACATGAAACGTATTAGTCCCTGCCCTTATTTTGCTGAAATTTTTGCTGCCATATGCAATCTGCATTGAGAAAATAATTATTACAAAAATGCCCAAGAAAAGGAAAGCACCTGCTGACGAGAAATCTCACATGTTAGTGGTTTATCTGATTATTTATTAAATTTATATTAGTTCATGCAAATGAATGGTTAATCGGACATTGAAGCACCTAACAGATCAAAGCGAAATTATTTTGACCTACAGGAGGTTTTAGTGTGACGTCACATCCTGGATTTTTCGTTACTTAAAATAGCGTGGCCGTCAACTGTATTGAGTTTGGCCATATGCAGAGTGTGTATTGATTAAGTATAGACATTATTTATCGCCAGAAAAGATAAATTTCATTGAGTTTCTTTTAAGTTTTAAGGAAAAAGTGAATATATTAAATCTGGTATAATATGTATTTGTTAGTAGTTGCTGTAATGAAATCATCTTGGGGATTCCTAAAGATCCTGATTATAGCGATGCAAAATCTACCAGTTATGTCCCTTCCTTGAGTCATAAATATTAACGAGGCACAAAAATTGGCCCAAGAATGGTCCTAAATTTATATCCCAGTCGATTTCGCTTGATTGTCTTGTGGTATTACAAAGGTTTGAATGTCTATATGTATTCAATCATGTTTAAAAACGAAAATCCTCAGATAAATATGGAAATAAAACTTTTAGCTATTAGTGCTAAACCTAACACTGGTATATTTATTAAAGTGGTCCACTACAAAACTTTTTCAAATCGTTCCCCTTTAGGTAAAAATCACCCTGTCTGAACAGTTGATTGTTTGCTCAGACTTGTATAAAAAAATGCAACACCCTGAGCTTGTGTCGCATTGACTAGTTCTCCTAGTCAGGTGAGCGATATATCTTGTTTCAAAGCAGTATGCTTACAGGAAGAATTCTTCAACTCTGAATGTTAAAGGATTAATTTTTTTTTTACAGGCCAGTGATGCATAAGAATGTAGCATACAACTGTAGAATTATCTTCCTTAACAAGTAAGTAAGAGTTACCTGCCATGCTTTAGATGTTTTTAGGCATAGAGTCCATTTATTACAGTACTAGTAATCAGTAACAACAAATGCAAGTATTTATAATTTATCTATAATATGTAATAGTTAAAGGGACATACCCTATAACTGATGTCAAACTAAATAACCTCAAAAACATAAATAATAGAATCTTTGGAAGTATTATAACTTAACCTAAACATTTCAGCTATGTTTTCCCAGTCATTATCGATAAAATCAGCGGTTTAAAATATATTCTAATATGCCCATATTGATTGCGTCAAGTAAGCCTTAGAATACCTTTACCTTGTTTTCACTTAAAAAGGCCAAGAAAATTCAGGATTTACGTCATACAATGTTTTGATTCCCGGAGACAAAATAATGAATGAAAACGTTGACGTCATCACACTGACGTCATTACTTCACGTTAAAAGTTGTACAGTTCAGATTAACGGTTTGCTTTAATATCGATTGTCTGCTTTGTTAGGTTCTGAATCTGACGTCTTCTGCATAATGTCACAGTCGGGTATTTTTATACCCCCAAAACGAAGTTTAGGGGGGTATATAGGAGTCACCCGGTGGTTGGTCGGTCGGTCGGTTGGTCGGTCGGGCGGTCTGTTGCATTTTCCTTGTCCGGAGCATAACTTGAAAACTACTAGTTGGAATTCAATATTACTTCATACAATGGTCAAACACATTGAGAGGAAGTGCAGTGCACAAGAACCATAACTCCATCTTGACTAATTACAGAGTTATTGCCCTTTGTTACTTTTCCTTGTCCGGAGCATAAGTTAAAAACTACTGGTTGGAATTCAATACAACCTCATACAATGGTCAAGCACATTGAGAGGAAGTGCAGTGCACAAGAACCATAACTCCATCTTGACTTACTACAGAGTTATTGCCCTTTGTTCTTTTTCCTTGTCTGGAGCATAACTTGAAAACTACTAGTTGGAATTCAATACAATTTCATACAATGTTCAAGCACAATCAGAGGAAGTGCAGTGTATAAGAACCATAACTCTATCTTGAGTATTTACTGAGTTAATGCCCTTTGTTACTTTTCCTTGTCCGGAGCATAACTTGAAAACTACTGGTTGGAATTCAATAAACCCTCATACAACGGTCAAGTACATTGAGAGGAAGTGCAGTGCACAGGAACCATAACTCCATCTTGACTCGTTACAGAGTTATTGCCCTTTGTTACTTTTCCTTGTCCAGAGCATAATTCGTAAACTACTGGTTGGAATTCAATACAACTTCATACAATGGTCAAGCACAATGAGAGGAAGTGCAGTGCACAAGAACCATAACTCCATCTTGACTAATTACAGAGTTATTGCCCTTTGTTCCTTTTCCTTGTCCTGAGCATTTTTCGAAAACTACTGGTTGGAATTCAATACAACTTCATACAATGGTCAAGCACAATGAGAGGAAGTGCAGTGCAAAAGAACAGTAACTCTATCTTTACTCATTACAGAGTTATTGCCCTTTGTTACTTTACTTGTCCTGAGCATAATTCGAAAACTATTGGTTTAAATACTATTATTTAAATAATTTACTACAACTTCATACAATGGTCAAGTACATTGAGAGAAAGTGCAGTGTACAAGAACCATGACTCTATCTTGACAAATTACAGAGTTATTGCCAAGAACAATATCTCTCTTTAGTTTGTTTGCAAGGTATTCTGTTACTACGAACTTCCTCAGTTTATAAAGCAGTCTTTTGGGGGTATTAATCACATTTAGTGATAGCTCTAGTTTAATATTATATTTATAAGACGATTTAACTAAATTAAGTTTGTATGATATAGTTATGTATGATATCTTGACTGGTTGCCGGAATAGGGGAGTGAATTCCAACAGCCACTATTTATGCTATTTTACACATTACCGCTGAACTGAAAAAAGGTCCGTAGTAAGTAACAATAGTTTTCATAAATTCGGCTTATAAGAATCGAAATAATCTATGTCTTGGAGTGCTTTATCGAAATTGAAGCATTTCCCGTCGGTAATGTGCCTGCGTAATAATTCACTCTGGCTTCGCCCTCGTGAATTATTCTGCCAGGCACATCACCTTCAGGGAATGCTTTAATTTCGATAAAGCACTCCAAGCCATAGATTATTTCTTAACTGCAGTACAGTAAATCATTCAATAATCTATGTAGAGTTGTTGTTGTACAATTAATGGGTGGATGCAATTTATTACAGAAAGCCTCAATATTGATTAATTGTGGTAAAATGAGGCATTTTTCGTTATAGGTTCTCCTTTGAAATTGTATTTATTTTTCATTTTACGTTCATTGAACACATAATCTATGTTTTGAGAATATAATTGGCTAGGTGTAGGGAGTGACTCTTTAACATTTCAAAATATCAAATTTTCTTCTGTCTGTACCAGTTTCAGATAATGCCAATTTGGCCAGCAGTTTCTTTAAAGTTTTCATTGCAGATTGAAAAATTCTGTTTTAATATCATTTTTCACCATAGCATGCTGATACAGGTTTTTCTTTCATATTAATCAGGAAGATTTTGTTAATCCGTCCAAAGATGATGCTATGTAATGATTACAACTACCGGGAGTCTCGCTGGTTTACTGCGTGGCGGAAAGAACGAGAGACAGAGGAATTCTACCTCCCTTGTACGATACAGGATATAACAGAACAGGTCAGTTTTTGTGTCGCCTGTGAAGCTCAGCAGTACAATGATTTTTACCAACCTATCTTCTTTCCATCTTGACTTCTTCTGTAAGAAAGTTTGCAATTTCTTAGGCAGTATGGTATTGTAATACTGGTCATTGTTGGGTCTAATGGTTAGGGAAATTGCCAACCTATAAATAGCTGGAATACTGATGGAAAGAGTATTAAAGCTCAAGAAAATAAGCCTGCTTGATAAATGCATGTTGCTATGAGAATGATAGAAAATGCTTTTATTCTTTGATGGCATTGAAACTGTTACACCTCTAAGTCTTTGAGAGTTACAAAGTAAGTTGCCTAAAAAGCAATAGAAAGAAGAAAAGACCAGCCACATAGCTGCTGTTTCGGAAGGATGTCATGCTTCATGCTTATATGTCGTTTATGCTTGTATACATGTAGGTGGCAACACTTGCCTTGTCTAGAATATTCTTGTTCTTTGCCGATAAACACAGTACTAAGGACTCTTTAAAATTTCATTACAGCTTTACAGTTAACATAAAATGTATTTTTGGGCATCAGTTAATACTTTTGTACACCCAATTTACTTATTTTATGTTTTACCAGTGATCTTCCTATGGAATGTAAATACACTTTTAACTTAGAATATTGGAGATAGAGGATATAGAGGATTACCTTCTAAGACCACATTGGAGACTATATGTCAATGAAGAAATTTTTTGTCAGTTATTGAGTTTATTCCCAGGATAAGTAGTGTGTTATATAGTTCTATTATAACCTAGCTAGACCACTTCTTGCATTTTCTATAGATAAAGGTACCTATAGGAGATGCTGTGATATCCACACTGGACACATGCATTGGAAGTGAGATATGTGAGGAACTATGGAACTGTGAAAGGTAAGTAAAGATTATGAATTGTATTTGCTAGTCAACACTGGACGTAGGCATTGGTAGTGAGGTATGTGAAGAACTTTAGAATTGTTAACAGTAAGTATAGATTATAAATAGCGGTTGTTAGGCAACAATGGATGTAGGCAGGTTGCTAGGTGACACTTATGTAGTGTGATGCAATGTATGTAAGGAACTCTGGAACTGTGAAAGGTACATAAAGATTATCAGTAGTGGTTGGCAGGTTGCTAGGCAACACTGGAATTGGGCATTGGAAGCGAGATATGTGAGGAACTTTTGAACTGTGAAAGGTAAGTTAAGATTATCAGTGGAGTTTCCTAGGCAATACTGAACACAGGCAGGCTGCAAGGCAACACTGGAGGTGTGCATTGGTAGCGAGTTATTTGAGGAACTTCGGAACAGAAACAGGTAAGAAATGCTTGCAAGGCAACACTGGACCTAGTTATTGGTAGTGAGATATGTAAGGAACTATAAAAGGTAAGTAAATGTTATCAGCAGAGGTTGCTAAGCAACACTGGATTTAGGCACTGGTAGTGAGATACATTGGGAGCTCTGGAACTGTGCTAGGCAACACTTGACATAGGCATTGGTAGTAGATAAGTGAGGAATTGGGAACTGTGAAAAGTAGGTAAAGATTATCAGTAGTGGCTGCTAGTTAACAGCAGACACAGGCAGTTTGTTAGGCAACACTGGACATAGACATTGGTAGTGAGTTATGTGAGGAACTCTCAACTGTGAAAAATTTGCAAATTATTATCAGTAATGGTTGCTAGGCAACACTTGACGTAGGCATTTGTAGCAAGATATGTGAGGAACTCTGGTACTGTGAAAAGTAAGAAAAGCTTATCAATAGGGGTTGCAGGTTGCAGTAGTAGGCAATCACTGGACTTAGGCATTGGTAGCAAGATATAAGAGGAACTCTGGAACTATGAATAGTAATTAAAGCTTATCAGTAGCTATTGCTAAGCAACATTGGACGTATACAGGTTCCTTTGCAGCACTAGATGAAGGCATTAATAGTGAGATATGTGAGGATCTCTTGAAGGGTTTAAGGTAAGTAATGCTTATAAAAAGTAGTTGAAAGGCAACACTGGACGAAGGTATTGGTAATGAGATATTGTGAGGAACTCGTGTTTTGTGAAAGGTAAGTAAATGTTATCAGCAGAGGTTGCTAAGCAACACTGGATGTAGGCACTGGTAGTGAGATACATTGAGAGCTCTGGAACTGTGCTAGGCAACACTTGAAATAGGCATTGGTAGTAGATAAGTGAGGAATTGGGAACTGTGAAAAGTAGGTAAAGATTATCAGTAGTGGCTGCTAGGCAACAGCAGACACAGGCAGTTTGTTAGGCAACACTGGACTTAGGCATTAGTAGCGTGATATTCGAGAAAACCTTGAATTGTGAAAGGTTTGTTAAGATTATCAGAAGTGGTTGCTTGGCAAAATTGGACATAGACATTGGTAGTGAGATTATGTTAGAAGCTGTAAAAGGTAAGTTAAATTTATCAATAGCTGTTGCTAGGCAACAATGGACGTATTCAGGTTGCTAGGCGACACTTGAAGTAGGCATAGGTAGCAAGTTATGTGAGGAACTCTTGAACTGTGAAAGGAAAATAAAGCTTATCAGTAGTGGTTGCTAAGCAACATTGGACGTATACATAGTTCCCACATGTACAGTATTTACCTCCCTTGTTCTTAATTGTCAGCCATCTTTATAAGCAAAAGTGATAAGCTTTAATAAGAGTTTTTCTCAAACATGTGATATTTAAGAAAATATAAGAGAAATTTATGTGTGACAACCACATTTTCTTGAACCTGCTGAGCCATCTGCCTGTATCAGCATCATGGATTTATCATGTTTATAATCTGGCTATTTTATAATCGTTTAGTAGAATTTTCTCTATTAGCTGAATGGAAAGTTGCCTACCAACATGGCTGACAATTCAGAGCCAGAGAGGTAAATATTGTAGATGTGGGAACTATGTATACAGGTTGCTATTCAGCACTGGACATAGGCATTTGTAGTGAGATATGTGAAGAACTGTAAAAGGTAAGTTAAATTTATCAATAGCAGTTGCTAGGCAACACTTGACGTAGGCAGGTTGCTTAGCAACACTGGACATAGGCATTGGTAGCAAGATATGTGAAAAACTCTAAAACTATGAAAGGTAAGTAAAGCTTATCAATAGCGGTTACAGATTGCAGTGGTAGGCAGATTGTTGGGCATCATTTAACTTAGGCATTTGTACGAAGACATATGAGGAGCTTTTGAACCGTTAAAGGTAAATAAAGCTTATCAATAGGGGTTGCAGGTTGCAATGGTAGGCAGATTGCTAGGCATCATTGGACTTAGGCATTGGTAGTAAGATATATGCTAAACTCTGGAACTATGAAAGGTAATTAAAGCTTATCAGTAGTGGTTGCTAGGCAACATTGGATGTATGCTGGTTGCTATGCAGCACTTGATGTAGGCATTAATAGTGTGATATGTGAGAAACTCTTGAACTTTAAAAGTGGAGTTCAGATTATCAGTTGTGATAGGCAGGTTGCTAAGCATCACTGGACGTAGGCATAGGTAGCGAGATATGTTAAGAACTCTGGAACTGTGAAAAGTAAGTTATTCTTATCAATAGGGGTTCCAAAGCAACACTGGACGTAGGCATTGGTTGCAATTCATGCAATGAATTTGGGAACTGTAAGTAAAGATTATCAATAGTGGTGGCTAGGCAACTCTGAATGTAGGCATTTGTAGCAAAATATGTGAGGAACTTTGAAACTGTGAAAGGTAAGTAAAGATTATCCTTGGTGTTTGCTGGGCAACACTGGACATAGGCAGGATGCAAGGCAATACTGGACGTAGGCAGGATGCAAGGCAATACTGGACGTAGGCAGGATGTAAGGCAATACTGGACGTAGGCAGGATGCAAGGCAATACTGGATGAAGGCTGGATGCAAGGCAATACTGGACGTAGGCAGGATGCAAGGCAGTACTGGACATAGGCAGGATGCAAGGCAATACTGGACATAGGCAGGATGCAAGGCAATACTGGACGTAGGCAGGATGCAAGGCAATACTGGATGAAGGCAGGATGCTAGGCAGTACTGGACATAGGCAGGATGCAAGGCAATACTGGATGTAGGCAGGATGCAACAATACTGGACATAGGCAGGATGCAAGGCAATACTTGACGTAAATGGGATGCAAGGCAATACTGGACATAGGCAGGATGCAAGGCAATACTGGACGTAGGCAGGATGCAAGGCAATACTTGACGTAAATGGGATGCAAGGCAATACTGGACATAGGCAGGATGCAAGGCAATACTTGACGTAAATGGGATGCAAGGCAATACTGGACATAGGCAGGATGCAAGGCAATACTGGACGTAGGCAGGATGCAAGGCAATGCTGGACATAGGCAGGATGCAAGGCAATACTTGACGTAAATGGGATGCAAGGCAATACTGGACATAGGCAGGATGCTAGGGCAATACTTGATGTAGGCGGGATGCAAGGCAATACTGGACGTAGGCAGGATGCAAGGCAATGCTGGACATAGGCAGGATGCAAGGCAATACTTGACGTAGGGATGCAAGGCAATACTGGACATAGGCAGGATGCTAGGGCAATACTTGATGTAGGCGGGATGCAAGGCAATACTGGACGTAGGCAGGATGCAAGGCAATGCTGGAGAAGGCAGGATGCAAGGCAACACTGGACATAGACAGGATGCAAGGCAATACTGGATCTAGGCAGGATGCAAGGCAATACTGGACGTAGGCAGGATACAAGGCAATACTGGACGTAGGCATTGGTAGGGAGATGTAAGGATCTCTTGAAGGGTGAAAGTTAAGTCAAGGTTATCAAAAGTGGTTGTTAGGCAACAATTGAAGTAGGCATTGGTAGTGAAGTACGTGAGGAACTCTGGAACTGTGAAAAGGAAGTAAAGATTATAGATTGTTGTTACTAGGCAACACCAGATGTAGGCTGGTTGCTATGCAATATTTGAAGTAGAAATTAATAGTTGATTTGTTAAGAACTGTGAAAGGTTAGTTAAGATTATCAGTAGTGGTCGCTAGGCAACACTTGAAATAGGCATGTGAAGTGAGATACGTTAGGAACTCGGAACTCTGAAAGGTAAAGTAAAGATTATCAATAGTGGTTGCTAAGCAACACTGTACATAGGCATTTGTATTGAGATATGGGAGAAACTCAGGAACTGTAAAAGGTAAGTAAAGAGTATCAGTAGTGATAACAGTGATTTTAAGTCGATGACTCTAACCACTTGACTACTTAGATTGAAAGTGCATTCTATTATTTCTGGTTGCTACGTAACATTATTCACAAACATTGTTAGTAAATATGAGAGGAAGAGAGGGAGGGTGAAGACTGTGAAAGGTTAGTATGTGTTAGGAAATAATGGGTACATGCATTGATAGTGAAAAAGTTGAAAATAAAAAGTGAAAAACTGCATTTAGATGACTGACCTCTACATGACAATTGCTCCTAGTCAGCTTTTGTTTGGTTTAACTAATTAACAGCATTTCAGTTTTATAAAAGCAGTATTTAGACCATTAAATAAATTGAATTTGTACCACAGTGATCATATTAACATCGTCATATAAGCTCATTTGGCACAAAGTGCAAGGATGAGCTATTAGGATCACTCACTATCCGTATTTGTCCATTCACTTTTTCCTTAAAACAGCATCTCCTCTGAAACCACTAGACCAATGTTGATGAAACTTAGCATGGATATTCCTTGCATTAAGTTCTATCAAAGCTGTTGAAATAATTCCATATCATGCAGAAACATGGTTGCCATGGCAAAAGAAAAAAAAAACTTCAAGATTCTTTTTAAAAATCGGTAGGCCAAAGGTTTAAATATTTGGCCTGTAGCATAGTCTGGTGGACCTCTACCAAGAGTGTACAAATTATAACCCCTGGCTCAAAATTGACTCCACTGCCGTGGCGCAGGATCAAAGGGCCCCGTGTTCACTTGATTTTGCGTAGGCTTATATATGAAAAGCATTGAAAATGTTCTTCACTGAAACCAAAAATCATAGAGCTTAGATATTTAGCATGAAGCATTGCCTAGTGGACTTCAACAAAGATTGTTCAAATCAAGAGCCCGGATCAAAATCTGGCCCCCTTGTATAGCCCACAGACCATTGTGATTGTCTGTTTCAGTCGTCATGTGAACATGGCCTTAGATGGCGTAGAAATTATCACCAACAGTAGTGGCAGTCATCATGAGCTAAGGAAAGCCTATGTTAGAGTAGATCTCATCAAGTCAGCTACTATGAAGGTTTGTACTTTTGAGAACCATTGTCCACACTGCCTGAAGTTGTTAATTGAAATAAGTTCTTCCATCATAAACAACAAGGCATGATGTCACACATTCTTTCAATCAAGTTGGTGAAAAATTTAGCTGTAGAGTGGCCATAGCACAGTGATAGTGTGTTTGCACTTGTGGGGATTGGGGATGGGGGGGGGGGGTCCTGGTTTCAATCCTCACCAGTCCTACAGTGGTAATAGGTAATGTCATAGACACAGATAATTCCACATGGCCTCTTGCTATCTCTTTGTGGTTGATTCCATCTGGAGTGAGTCTCGAGAGTGGTTAGTCTATGTTGAAAGAAATTGTTTCTAATGGAGAATAAACAGATTATTGTCAAGTAAAATTTAGGCTGTAATTCTGTATATTGAATTCTGTTTGTCTGAAGATTTGTTCAAAGGATTTCTTAGCAAAGAATCCTTTATGATCATTTCCTTAATCCCTAACCTCAATAGCAGCATGAGTAGGAAGAATCTAAACTAGTTACTTCTTGAACTATTAAATATATCAGTAGGATTTATAAAAGAGGAACTTTGTTAAAAACAGGAACTTACAGTCTTCATGAATTTTGTTTGAAAAAATCACAAAGGGATTGCGTCCATGGTCAAGTGGTAACCTCTCACTCACTAACAGAGGGTCATGGGTTGGAGCCCAGCTGCAAACCATGTCTCCTTGCATGAGAAAGATAGCAGGTTGTAAGAGGGGATAGGGGTTTCTTACTGGTCATTTCCAAGAATGATGGTTAGGTAAATTGAAGTACTTTTGAAACTTGCATTAAAAAGATCAGTGTAAGATGAAGTTAATTGATATGCTCACCAATCAATATCCATAGCTCACAAAAAGCATAAAACTTGTGTAAAATAGTTTCTGTACATATGCACATTTTACAGTGTGGTGGAGTATATGTGTTTTCCAACCTGATGGGCTGTGACGGGGAGCGGGTGTTTTACGACGGGTGTTCCATGATTGCTGTCAATGGTGAGATAGTGAGCCAGGGACCACAGTTTACACTCAAAGATGTTGTAAGCTTTTGTGTTTTATTGATACTGTTAACTAGCGTTTAACTGACTTTGATAAATTAAATAAAAGAAACTATAAATGTATAACTATTCGCTGCTATATAGCACTCAACTTCACAGGGATGATAGCATATACAATTGTTAACCTGGAGCCGTACTTTCTGGTAGTTTTTAGCTCTACTGAACCAAGTTCCCATTGTTCTTCGGGTCAGTTGATCAAAGGTCAAGGTCACAGTGACCTCCATTAGCTTGGTAACACTCAACAGGTCACAATCTTCATTCAACTTTCATCATACTTTCTCAGAAGGTTGCATGCAACCTGTAAATGATCCCTATTGTGTTTGGGGTCAGTGGGTCAGAGGTCAAGGTCACAATGACCCGAACTTTGAAACTCATTTCCGCTCAATATTTTGAGATCTGATTATCAACACCAGTCTTGAAACTTCAGGATGATTTGTCTTATTCATAAGATCCATACTGTTTTTGGGTCAGTGGGTCAAGGTCACAGTGACAGTCACAGCTTTTTGCTTGATAACATTTCAATAGATTTTCACAAAACTTACTCAGAATAGTGCAGTCAATCCAGTAGAGCGATACTGGCCATTTTGGGCCTCTTGTTATTCAGTGGGACCTGCCAATTCAGTCAAAAGTTTAAAAGAAAAATATTCTTGTGTCACTTTTGAATAAAATATTTTTGAAAAAGTGAGGTATATTTTGTTCAGTTAATGTACAAATTATGAATGATATTACATGCATATATGTTTAGAAGACTTCAAGGAAGATGGCTTAAAGTATAACTTCTTTTGTAATTTGTCAGTTACTTTCCTTATAACATGTCACTGATACAGTGTGCTTCAATGATTTATTTTCAGACGGTAAATGTGGCCACTGTTGATTTAGAAGATGCCAGGTCTTACCGTAATGCCAAGAGGAGTTTCTGTGAAAGGGTGAGCAGACAGTCACATGATTCGTATGTTGTGCCTAGTGCTTTCTTGGCGAATGATCTTTTTGGTGAACTTGAATCAATATTTGTATCATATTTCTTTTGGAAACTAATCCTGACCCTTTTGAATTTCTAAAATGAACTAACCAATTGTTTTATGAATCTATAATGACTGAATAGCAAACAATACAGAAAGTGATCAGACTAAAAAACCAAAACAGAATCACTTAGAACACCCAAAAATATTTATTCTCAAATATGCAAAGCAAATACAAGGTTCTATGAGAACAGTTGATATAGTTTGATGTATTGTTACAGAATGCTGTTGCACCTTCATTTCCTCGTGTACATGTAGATTTCTGTTTGACCAGTGAGGATTATTTCCTGCCGACATTGCAGCCAATTGAGTGGCAGTACCATTCACCTGAGGAGGAAATCAGGTATTTAAATGTTGTTGGTTTTCTTGTACTAAAATATTCATTGGCTTCTAATGGTTGTGATATTTGTGTTGATCATCTGTCCTTAAAATTATATCTGGCAGGCTTTACACATCATTCAGTGCATTTTGACTTTTATGTCTCCGTGGTTTCAAATTTTGTTGTGATATAATAAATCTACAACTACTAAGTAACGAACATCTAGAAAATTGGCCCCACGTATTGAAATATGCAGACAGTATATCAGTGTTGCTTCAAGTGCATAGAACAAACACGAGTCTTTACCATATTCTGTCAATTCATGTGTGCCTCTTGCACAAGTTTAAAGTGTGTTTTTTTGTGGTGTAGATTGTTCCTATAAAAGCTGTCACAAAAAGGTCTGTTCAAGCACAGTTACTGACTGTATGTAATAATTATAATGATAATAACAACTTTATTTATAGAGGCAACACAGTTGGGGGAGCCCAGTCTTCCCTGTGAGCCTCTTGAAATATGTACATGGTTATTTACAACATCATTCTGATGGCATACACTGAAAAATTTATAAAACTACTGTGTTATAATGATTAAAATAGAATAAAACAAAACTAAATTTGAAATATGATGTACATGAAATGATTATAGATCTAGTAATACTCCCGATCCCAGACTCACAACATCTTTGTATTGCATTTTCTACAAACACATAATGTACTAACACAAAATATACTATTGCATTATCTTGAGAGTCTGTGGTCAGGAGCCACAAGCATTACAAAGAAATTATAGGGAGAGTCTTGTTTAAATTATCTGTGTTCACCAGAGAATCTCCACTGTAAGTGGGAATGTTTAAATGCCTTTAAGGAAGAGGATTTGTGTATTTGTAGTGGAATGGAGTTCCATAGATGCGGCCCTGAATGTGAGAGTGATTTTCTGGAAAATTCCAAATTTGGCTTTGGAATGATTGCATAAAATATGTGAGAAAGTTTGCAGTTTTTTACAATGACTGGGTGTCTAGAGCAGCTCCTCTCAAGGAATAATGGCTAGGGGAACTGTCAATATATAAACATGTGAAATACCTTTGAAATAAGTGTTAAGAGTCCCAAGTAAATATGAAGATTAGAGAAGAATTTCACAGAGACTGATGTATAACTATTTCAGCCTGGGACCAGCCATATGGTTATGGGATTACCTCCGACGAAGTGGAAAGGGTGGTTTCTTTCTGCCACTCAGTGGAGGTATAGACAGCTCCAGTACAGCTTGTATAGTGGCCTCCATGTGTAGACTTATTTGTAATAAGGTACAAAAAGGAGGTAAATATGATATAAACTAATTCATGGATAGTCTTGTCACTAGTTACATGTATTTAAAACAAACCAGACGGCTAGTGTTATAACTTCATTTTAGACCTTAGCCTGCTGTTTGAAACTGTTTTCACTCTGGTATTTTGTGCAGCAGGAGCTATATAACAACTAATCTCAGTGTCACATTTATTAACGATCTTAAGTCTGTCCATGATAGTGTCAGATTTACATATACTGTATCGGATACAAAAGTGTCATTCCTTGATGTTGATGTAATGCTAAATGAAAACAATGATTCAAAAATTAATGTTCCTGTTAAGAATACCCATATTCTCTGTAAGAAATTGCCAACTTTTTTTCAAAGGAGCTATACATGTCATCCATACTGATGTATATCTGGCTCATGCCAGTATATCTAGTGCTATTTGCCAATAATGCACGAGATTCAGTCTGGCTATATGAAACCAATATACCCCAGCCCAAATAAAACACATAGCTCCAATGAGACATGGTCATTAGTAGAGCTGGCACCCATGGCCTTCAATCAGTGAGAAGTTTAGGGATTACGAGTTGCCTTGACAATACATTTTGATTTGATTTGATGAGAATTTTATCAAGGTCCGTCCAAAAGAGCACTTATGTTAGCTTAATATCTGGATGAGACCCTGGCATGTCCCCCGTCATGCCTAAAAAACAAAATTTTGAAGCCAGAAATAGGAGAAATTTACCTGACTGCAATTTCCAGCTAGTATAGCCAAAGGTTGAATTTGATTGGTTACCAAAGAGAAGGCCAATCACGGCGACCAATGAGATCTAAGTGTGATTGACCTACCTTGACAATACATGTGTCTTTTGTTTGTAATCGTGCTTATTAGGTCCACCATCCTCTAAAGAGGCTATAATCGGTACGACCCGTAATACATGTGTCCTTTTTAGCTCGACTATTCGAAGAATAAGGAGACTATTGCACTCTTGCCCCAAGCGTCGGCGTCCGCGTTGGTTAAAGTTTTTTATAAAGTCAAATATCTTGAATACTATCAAAGGTATTGACTTGAAACTCAAACTATATGTTTACCATCAACATCTACACCTCAGGAAACAGTCCCCATAACTCTGTCTTTGATTTTTGACAGATTTATGCCCCTTTTTAACTTAGAATTTACTTGGTTAAAGTTTTTTATAATTTCAAATATCTTGAATACTATCAAAGGTATTGACTTGAAACTAGCAAAGTATTTGTCTACCATCACGACCATCTACACCTGAGGAAACAATTCCCATAACTCTGTTTTGATTTTTGACAGATTTATACCCCTTTTTAACTTAGAAATATTTTTGAAAAGTTTGTGTAAATTCAAATATCTTGAATACTATATAAGGTATTGACTTGAAACTCAAAATATATGTTTACCATCAACATCTACACCTGAGGAAACAACCCCATAACTCTGTTAGTGATTTTTGACAGATTTATATCCCTTTTTAACTTAGAATTTTTGGTAAAGTTTTTATACAAGTCAAATATCTTGATATACTATCAAAGGTATTGACTTGAAACTCAAAGTATGTGTCAACCATCAACATCTACACCTGAGGAAACAATCTCCATAACTCTGTTTTGATTTTTGATAGATTTGTGTCCCTTTTTAACTTGGAATTTTTTGTTAAACATAGAATACTATCCCAAAACGTATTGGCTTGAAATTAAAATGTATGTTTACTGTCAGTTACCAATGTTTTTGATTTTGACATATTTATGCCCTTTTTAACTTAGAAATTTTGTCACAGTTTTGTCAGACTAATATGGAAATACTCAAAATGGCTTTCTTTGAAATGTCATAGAATTATTATGCAGCAAGCGGATGCTTTTTAATTCTATACATACCAATTTTGAAAAGTTACAAAATTATTCATGATCAAATATACAAGGTCATGTATTTCTTTGAAATTATCCCCCATCCTCCCTCAGTTGGCTTGCAGAATCCATTGTAAGGCTTTGAATGCAATGTACATTTACAAAGGTCTTTGAACAAGTTTCATATCTTTGACCTTAATTCTTATAGACAATTACACAATACTCCTGTTCTTAGACAAAACCCCATTTTACCAACAAGCTTTCGAATAGTCGAGCGTGCTGTCATGTGACAGCTCTTGTTAATATTTATATTTAAAGTATTTCTAATAATGAGATGTCTTCTGCTACTGTATTTTTTCTTGTAAAATGTAGCATATCTGCACAGAAGATATTCTTGAACAGAATATTTATCATAACAATTTAATGTTGCACTAGATTTTCTCTGAAAACCCTTACATTTATATTTTTATTATCTCCCTTTATTTTTGCATTGTATAACAGTATATTTTATTATCTCCCTTTTTTTGCATTGTTTAATAGAATATATTTTTGTTAGCTCCCTTTATTTTTTGCATGGTTTAACTGAATATATATTTATTATCTCCCTTTAGTTTTGCATTGTATAATAGGAAAGTAGGTTTACAATATGCTGTATACCAGTATACATTTGAAGTACAAGTACTGGTAATCCAGTGAAACTTTGTGTACATTTTCAATGTTAGAATATCTCTTAGCAGAACAAGTAACATAACTCTTGGTTGCCTATCTCAATAGTTATTGCCCCTTTGTAATTAGAAAATCCTGATTCTTTCTTTAATTTTTTGCTAGAATCTTTACTTTTTAAAGAATAATGTTTACTTTGTTATTTTACAGATGCCCATGTGTTATCAGATGTAAGACGTACTGTTGGAGATCAGAATTACTTCCCGACAGACCCCCAGGAGTTGGCAGGCAGGGTGCTTACTACATGTTACATGGGAACAGAGAATTCTACAGAGGATACTAAATCAAGGGCAGCACAATTGGCAAAACAAATTGGCAGGTTTAATATATTGATGTGCTTGTCTTTTCCAATAGTAAGAGTGTTGAAATAGTACATGCATACTGAAATCTGGTGTGTTACACTGACTGTTTTGAATTGAAAGACCTGTGCCTTGGTCAAGTGGTTACGGTTGATGATTTGTAATTGTTAAACTTTAACTGGTTGAGCCTCATGGGTTCAAGCCATGATGCTGACCTTTGTGTGAGTAAGTTTGCATTTTCTTATGGTGGCTGTGAGTTTGGTACTGTTCCTTTTCAGGGACACTTGGTAGGTGAATTGCCTTCATATATCAAGGTTATTTTCGTGTTCATCAAATTTTGAGATTTTTGTCCTGATATAATTTTAGCGAATGTTGTTTTCTCGACTTTGAAAAAGTTGATTTTTACGCTGCGTTTGTAACTAATTTTGAAATTTACGTTGACACTGTTTAATTAACAAAAGGAGACTGGAAAAAATATATTGACAACTGCAGATTTGTCAGAACAAACATTTTGAGCAATGTATTGGCCATGTGGTGAAAAACACAGAACTAATTCTGTAACTTCTCATTGTATTCTAGTTTCCACCTGTCTGTGACAATAGATATGGCAGTGGCAGCAGTGGTAGGTGTGTTTACAGCTACCCTCAGACTTGTACCCAAGTTTAAAGCCCATGGTGGAGGATTGAGAGAGAATCTGGCCCTTCAGAATGTGCAGGTGAATATGACATTGACCTTCAATCCTTACTGCTTTACATAAAGTGTGATTATACCCCCAAAACGAAGTTTAGGGGGGTATATAGGAGTCACCCGGTGGTTGGGCCGTCGGTCCGTCGGGCGGTCTGTTGCATTTTCCTTGTCCGGAGCATAACTTGAAAACTACTAGTTGGAATTCAATACAACTTCATACAATGGTCAAGCACATTGAGAGGAAGTGCAGTGCACAAAAACCATAACTCCATCTTGACTAATTACAGAGTTATTGCCCTTTGTTACTTTTCCTTGTCCGGAGCATAACTTGAAAACTACTGGTTGGAATTCAATACAACTTCATACAATGATCAAGCACAATCAGCAGAAGTGCAGTGTACAGGAACCATAACTCTATCTTGATTATTTACTGAGTAATTGCTCTTTGTTACTTTTCCTTGTCCGAAGCATAACTTGAAAACTACTAGTTGGAATTCAATACAACCTCATACAATGGTCAAGTACATCGAGAGGAAGTGCAGTGCACAGGAACCATAACTCTTTCTTGACTCATTACAGAGTTATTACCCTTAGTTACTTTTCCTTGTCCAGAGCATAATTTGAAAACTACTAGTTGGAATTCAATACAACTTCATACAATGGTCAAGCACAATGAGAGAAAGTGCAGTGCACAGGAACCGTAACTCCATCTTGACTCATTTCAGAGTTATTGCCCTTTGTTACTTTTACTTGTCTGGAGCATAATTTGAAAACTATTGGTTGGAATACAATACGACTTCAAACATTGGTCAAGCACATTGAGAGGAAGTGTAGTGTACAAGAACCATAACTCTGTCTTGACAAATTACAGAGTTATTGCCAAGAACAATATCTCTTTTTAGTTTGTTTGCAAGGTATTCTGTTACTACAAACTTCCTCAGTTTATAAAGCAGTCTTTTGGGGGTATTAATCACATTTAGTGATAGCTCTAGTTTATGTTAATTGTTGTGGAGGGTACAGTCTTTTAAGCAAGTTTTCAATATAATCCTGGATAATAGATTTGAGTATGTTGATGTAAGATAGGGCTGGTCGTATGTTCACATTTTCCTTCAAAAGACATCTCCTCTGAAACCACTTTGCCAGTGTTGATGAAACTTGGCAGGGATGTTCTTTGCATGAAGCCCTCTCATAGTTGTTCAAATAATTCAGCATGTGGCATTGCCTAGTGAACATCTACCAAGGTTGCATAAATCATGACCCCTGGGTCAAAATTGACCCTGTCCCAGGGGTCTCTTTGATTTTACATAGGCTTATATAGGAAAAACTTTAAGAATCTTTATCTCTGAAACCACCAGGCATAGAGCTTAGATATTTGGCATAATATATATCACTGCCTAGTTGACCTCTACCAAGATTGTTCAAATCCCTGGGTCAAAATTGACTCTGCCTGGGAGATTACTTAACATAGGCTTATATTTGAAAACTTAGACACTAGGCTAAGAGCTTAGATATTTGAAATATATAGCATTATGTAGTGGACCTCTATGAAATGTTTAAGTTAGAACCCTTAGGTCAAAATTCACCCTTTCTGCTATTGATGACCTTGTATTATGGCCAATAATAGTCTGGTGAACGATATAGGGCCACCTTGGACCTTTTCTTTTTCTTTTCTACAATTAAAATCTTTTATGTTAGTGAATTGAAATGCAGGCTGTCGGGCCGTCTGGTGTTGCCGTGCAGGTCGCAAGCACTTGTTAACAAATTCGTATTCGGACTGTTAACTCTGTCATGCATTGAAGGATTTTAAAATAATTTGGCACACATGTCTTTAGCACATCAAAGCCGACGTTGTAGCGTGCAAGACCCACATCCCTACCTCAAAGGTGAAGGTCACACTTGGTGTATGAAGGTTATGGAATCCTCTATTTTATGCACACATTCGTGTCTGGAGTGTAACTTTGTCATGCATTGAAGGATTTTAAAATAACTAGGCACACATGTCTAGCACATCAAGACGTCGTGTCGCTTGCAAGACTCACGTCCCTAGCTCAAAGGTCAAGGTCATACTTAGAGTTTGAAGGTAATGGATTCCTCTATATATGCATATATGCACACATTCGTGTCCGGACTGTAACTTTGTCATGCATTGAAGGATTTTAAAATAACTTGGCACAAATGTCTAGCACATCAAGACGACGTGTCGTGTGCAAGACCCACGTCCCTACCTCAAAGGTCAAGGTCACACTTAGAGTTTGAAGGTAATGGATTCCTCTGTATATGCATATATGCACGCATTCGTGTCCGGACTGTAATTTTGTCATGCTTTGAAGGATTTTAAAATAATTTGGCACAAATGTCTAGCACATCAAGACGACGTGTCGCGTGCAAGACCCAAGTCCCTACCTCAAAGGTCAAGGTCACACTTAGTGTTTAAAGTAATGGAATACTGTATGCATGATTACTCTGTCATGCATGGAAGGATTTTAAAATTACATAGCACATTTATTGAGCACATGGAGAGGACACAGACTGTGAGGCACCTCTTTCGGGGGCATTCGTCACTTGTGAGGGACAGCTCTTGTTCTTTTCTACAATTAAAATCTTTTATGTTAGTGAATTGAAATGCAGGCTTCGGGAGCATTCATAGGTGTTGACCTGTGACAAAGGTTGCAAGTACTTGTTGAAAAAATTTATTCAAATGTTATAGCTGTTAAGTTATAATTGTTATGTAAATGCTGTTATGTTGTAGCTGTTATGTTGTAGCTGTTATGTTGTAACTGTCCAGCTTGGTGACTAGATACTTCCAACTCTGTGACTAGATACTTCCAGCTTTGTGACTAGATACTTCATTTCAGTGACTAGATACTTCCAGCTTGGTGATTAGAAACTTTAAGCTCAGTGACTAGAAATTTTCAGCTTGGTGACAAGATACTTTTAGCTCAGTGACTAGATACTTCATTTCAGTGACTAGATACTTCCAGCTTTGTGACTAGATACTTCATTTCAGTGACTAGAAATTTTCAGCTAAGTGACAAGAAACTTTTAGCTCAGTGACTAGATACATCCAACTCTGTTACTTGATGCTTCCAGCTCAGTGACTAGAAACATTCAGCTGGGTGACTATTAACTTCCAGCTAGATGACTAGAAGCTTCCAGCTCAGTGACTAGAAACTATTAGCTCAGTGATTAAATACTTCCAGCTCAGTGCTTCAGCAATGTAAAGAGACAAACTTTTGGTTTCCTGTTAGTATAGCTAGTTATTCAGATAAGGGTTGCTAGCAGTCAAATCCACACCAAGCAAATGAACACATTTTTATATCTGACATTGAGTTAATACTTAAGTTTTCTAGGTAATATCTTACAATTCATGGTCTCCGTATCTGATATCTATCTGTGTAAATTTCAGGCTCGTGTCAGGATGGTTCTGGCATATTTGTTTGCCCAGCTAAGTCTGTGGGCTAGAGGGCGGCCAGGGGGATTACTGGTGCTGGGGTCAACTAATGTGGATGAAGGGTAAGAACCCTCATTTTTAGCCCAACTATTCAAAGAATATGGAGAGCTATTACAGTCACTTGTGCATCGGTGTTGCAGCTTTGGTTAAAGTCTTGCATGTAAGGTACTATCATAGATTTCTCAGGAAGCACTTATGGGATTGATTTGAAACTTTGTTAAAGTCTTCAGGGGTGTCAGACTGTCAAATCATGCAAATATCTCAGTAACAGTTCACGGGATTGATTTAAAACTTCAATATAGTCTTTACAGGTATCAAACAATCAGCTTAGATAACTCCTGACTGAATCTATTATAAATTATGGCCCTTGTTGAACTTAGAAAGTTTGGTTAAAGTTTTGCATGCAAGCTGAATTTGGTTAGTTTTATATGCAAGCTACTATCAGGCATATATCTAAGTCACCGTTGCTGAAATTGATTTTAAATATCTTTAGAACATTCAAGGGTCTCCAACAATCAAGTCAGACAACTCTTGACCAAATTAATTACAAAGTATGGCCCTTGTTTAACTTAGAAATTTTGGTTAAAGTTTTGCATGTAGGTTACTTTTACACATACTTCAGTAACCACTTATGGGTTTGATTTGAAACTATATTAAAGTGTTCAGGGGTGTCTGACATTCAAGTAAGATAACTTCTGTATGAATTTAATTCAAATTATGGCCCTTGTTGACTTAGAAGTTTTGCATGCAAGGTACTATATGCACACACCTCAGTAAAATAGTTATGGGATTGATTTAGAATTTCAAAACAATCTTAAGGGGTATCAAACATCAGGTTAGATAACTCCTGACTGCAATTCCAACAAATTATGGTCTTTGTTGAAGTTGGAAACTTTGGTTAAAGTTCTGCATGGAAGGTACTATCATGCACATACTTCAGTAACCACTTATGGGAGTTATTTGAAACTAACCAATAGTGTTCAGGGGTATCAAACAATTAGATGAGATGACTTTTGACTGAATTTACTACAAATTATGGCCCTTGTTGAACTTAGAAACTTTGGTTAAAGTTTGCGTGCAATACATCAGTAACAACTTATAGGAGTAGCAATAGTATTGAGGGGTATCAAACAATTAAGTTACTATAGATGACTTTGGATTTTTTTTTGATAATTATACTAAGAGAGTCAACAGAATTTTGTTTTGCAATTTACTGATAAAAGTTTTGTTTTTTATTAGTACAAACTGAGTATAGTTGAGCATGCTGTCCTACGGACATCTCTTGTTAAAATTTTGTGAGATCTGTGGTGGTCTATTGGTTCTGTGCTTGCCTAGTTACCCAGAGGACATGGGTCTGATCCTCTATCAGGGCATGTGACTTAAATCCTTGCACAAGACAATGTATGCAAGGTCATTGTTCATCCCTCAAGGTCATTGTTCTTTCCATAAGTGTATTGTCCTGTTATAGTTGAGTGTATGCATTAATTCCACTTAATTTAATCCAATAATTTCATGATGCTTATGTAAACATAGTTTTTCATTTCTCTGTATTTCAGATTACGTGGAAACACAACAAAGTATGATTGTTCGAGCGCAGATATCAACCCAATTGGTACTATAAGTAAAACTGATCTCCGCCGATTCATAAAGTACTGCAGCAGTAAATTTCATTTCCCTGCCTTGGAAGGGTATGTAACTGTGTTTGGAGATTAATTTTGTAAGGCAGTTATTCAGCTGATATACATTGTATATGTTATTTTCAGACTTCAGTTAAAAACCATACTTACAAAATATCAAATGTAAAAGTTCAGGTACGCTGTAACAAGGTTAAGACACAGACTAGCTATTGAAACAAGAAGATGGCATAAACCAAGAAAAACACCACAAAACAAAAGAAAATTAGGAGATGAATTTCATTTTTTATTACAGTGTGAACTTTTTAAAGACTTAAGAACCCCAATACATGTATACATCAAAAAATATTACTGGAGTTGCCACCGAATATTCCAAAATAAATCTGCCCAAACTCACACAAACCACATTCCTACTATTACACTACAAGAGAAATATCCTGTTAAAGTATATTTTGTTTTGAATACTTACATACGTTTTAATGGAATCTTTTGTATTGCTGTATATTAACTATACCACAGGGGAAACAACACTGTCTAAATGTTCTGTACACATCATTGCCCATTTCTTATGCTTTGTATCCACCATTGATTATTCACGCATTGATATGTGCACTGTACATTTACTGTCAACTCACAGGCATATCACCTTTTGCTTAAACAAACTATCTATCTAACTGTATAGAGTTCCTTAGGACAGTAGCTTTACTTTTCATTTGAACATTATTTGTTGCACAAAGTTCAGGTTGTACATGTTAGAAGAAGAAAATGTTGACTGGCAAATGTAGGTTACTGAATGAAAAACTACTTGTAGGAGTGTAAAACTGTTCAAGAATCCGGGTTAAAACATGTTTTATATATACATGTAAATATATATATTTATTCCCCTCTTAAAGTGACATTATGAGCATTTTTTTCAAGTAAAAAACCAGCTGAAAATGGTGTGTGTACAAAAGTGTAGAGGAAATAATAACTTTTAACCCAATACACCAAACTCTTCCCCCTACCAGTATGAAAAAATAACTTAAAATATTGATTTTCTTATTTGACTGGGAGAGTCAATTTAAGAAAAGAACAACTGCATGCAGGAGTTGCTTCCCTTCCACTGCCGAAATCTCTACCAACATCAACAATGACACATTCAACTATCATTTTATCAGTCCGATTTTTTTATATCTAAAGCACCAACTTCAAATACTAATGCGGCATAATCATTAATTTAACACATTTAAATGCACAGCAACCAAAAATTGCTTTTATAAAACTGTCACCAAAAATACACTTTGTGCAGTAATATGAGCATAATGTCACTTTAATGTTATTACATGTATGTTGTATTTTACAGAATCTACCATGCTCCCCCAACAGCTGAATTAGAACCACTGGTTGATGGAAAACTAGCTCAAACTGATGAGGTTTGTCACTTACATCATGTTAGCGTACATGAACCATTGTGTTAGCATACATGAACCATTGTGTTAGCATACATAAACCATTGTGTTAGCTTACATGAACCATTGTGTTAGCATACATGAACCATTGTGTTAGCATACATGAACCATTGTGTTAGCATACATGAACCGTTGTGTTAGCATACTTGAACGATTGTGTTAGCATACATGAACCATTGTGTTAGCATACATGAACCATTGTGTTAGCATACATGAACCATTGTGTTAACATACATGAACCATTGTGTTAGCATACATGAACCATTGTGTTAGCATACATGAACCATTGTGTTAGCATACATGAACCATTGTGTTAGCATTCTTGAAGCATACTAAGACCTTCATGCAAGCTTACTTGGACCTTGATGCTAGCATACTTGGACCTTGATGCTAGCATACTTGGACCTTGATGCTAGCATAATTGGACCTTGATGCTAGCATACTTGGACCTTCATGCTAGCATACTTGGACCTTCATGCTAGCATACTTGACCTTCATGCTGGCATACTTGGACAATCATGTTACCACACTTGGATAATTATTTTAGCATATTGAAGACATCTTATTAACCATTACCATAATACTGCTGAAAAGAAATTGTCTCAACACAATAAGATATAATTGAACTAATGTTGAAAGTTGGCTCAAACATAGTGTGCAAGATCATGTCATTGTTGATACAAAATGTAAGATTTTACTTCATAGTAGTATGTTACTAATGCTTGGATAAAACAGGGTTATTAGTATAGTAAAGTGATCTAGCATGCCGGATTTGCTTGAGTCATGGGTAGGATCATGCTAATGCATAACACGAGTATGATCTGACCTCGACGAGAGCCAATCCGGCTTATGGATCACATAGCTATACTAATAACTCTTGTATTATGTACCTTTTGACCCTTGTCTGTGTGAATAAACTAAATTAAAATGACATTTTAAGCATAAAATTGAAGAAAAACTCTGCACGAAATATATGTAGTTTGCGACGCCATTTTATTGACGTCATCGTATAAACAAGTAGTAACGACCCAGTTGAAAGCAACATTATTAACGTCATATGTATTTTAGGGCCAATTGAATGCACTCTTACAAATAATGGCACTGTGCGTATTGCAAGTACATACAATACGGAATTTTTTCTGTCAAGGCATATTTGATAGTTGAATAAAGGCTGTATTTTTGACAGAATATTTATAGGTATATGATAATTACCCTTACTATTATAGAAAGATCTGGGCATGACATATGAAGAGCTGTCCATCTATGGTAAACTTAGAAAGCAGCAAGGCTGTGGACCGTACAGTATGTTCTGTAAACTGGTACATATGTGGAGCTGGCTCACACCGGAACAGGTAAGATCCTGTCACGTCTTTAATTATTAACAAAGATAGTAATGGACATTTTCCTGTTTTGAGATATAAAATCTCACGTTTTTCATGCACGGTGACATTATGAGAAGGCAGAATATAGAATGTGCCGATGTAGCAAAAATTATTGTAGTATGTGTAAACAAAGCAACACTTGAATGTCTTATCTGAAAAGAGACGAGGCCAAACATAAAAATTAAATAACCTGTATTGTCACAACTTGGTTAAGTTCTTCGTACAACCCCTATTTGGGAATGTATGATGTCACTCTGCATAAATCCTTCTTAGTCAACAATTTGCTTAAAACAACATCTCCTCTGTAACTATTTAGCCCATTTCAAACAAACTTTACTAGAACCTTCCTTGGATGGTCCTCTTCTAAAATTGCTCAAGCCGTTCCGCTGCATCACACAAAATGGCAGCCAGAGCTAAAAATAGAAATACATTTAATATCTCCTCTTGAACCAGAGGGCCAATTTCAGTAAAAATGCACAGGCATAATCCTTAGATTTTAAACTGCTCAAAATGTTTGCTCTTCCGCTCCACTGCACATAATGGCCGCTAGAGCTGAAAATAGAAAAATCATTAAAAAGGATCTTCTTCCAAACCACGGGGCCAATTTATATCAAAGCCCACAGGAATGATCCTTATATTGTCCCTTTTCAAAATTGCTCAAGCCGTTCCGCTGCATTGTACAAAATGGCAGCCAGAGCTGAAAATAGAAATACATTAAATGATATCTCCCCCTGTCCAAGTAGGCCAAATTCAGTCAAACTTTTGACAGGAATAATCCTTGTATGGTTCTTTAGAGCCAAACACAGAAAAATCTTTAAATAACATCTCCCCCCTCCAAACCACGGCGCCAATTTATATTAAACTTCACAGGAATAATCCTTATATTGTCCCCTTTCAAAATTGCTCAAGCCATTGTGCCCCGTAGCACAAAATGGCGAACAGAGTGCAATGTTAAATCCTACTCGATCGCATCTGCATTTGTGTCACACCTTGGTTAAGTTTTTCGTACCACCCCATTTTATTTCAAAACCAGTAGAGGTATTGATTTGAAACTTATCATACTTGTTAACCATCATAACCTCCATCAACAGACAAGAGTACATGACTTTGTTGAGGTTTTTGTCAGAATTATGGCCCTTTTCACTTAGAAAGTGCATTAAGCTTGGTTAAGTTTTTCTTACCATCCCACTTTATTTTGAAACCATTACAGATATTGCTTTGAAACTTACCATACTTATGTACCATCATTACCTCAATCCACAGACAAGAATACATAACTCTGTGAAGGTTTTTGTCAGAATTATGCCCATTTAATTCCACTTACTGACTTAACTCTTTTGATATTGCTTTGAAAGTTGGAGTACTTGTTTGCATCATAAGCTTCATCTGTAGGCAAGAGAAGGTAACTCTGTCAAGGATTTAAAAAAAAATTAAGGCCCTTTATAGACTTAGAATCTCGGCTAAGTTTTTCGTACCAGTCCACTTTTTGACTAAATTGTTTGAGATATTACTTTGAAAGTTGGAATGTTGAAAAGTGATTAACCATCATGATCCCCAAATATAGACAGGAGAAGGTAACTCTGTCAAGGATTTAATTTGACTTATGGCCCTTTCCAATTTAGAAACTGAGTTTTCATTCTTGTCTATTTGTTGACTTAACCATTTGAAATACAGTGTATTACTTTGAAAGTTGGAATACTTATGTGCCATCATGACACCTATCTGTAAGCAAGAGAACATAACTATGAAAATGTTTCTTGATTTGTACTTAGAAATTCCTAGTTGAAGTATTGTGTACAACTGGCACTGTCATGAACATATATCATTAACCACTTGAAGTATTAATCTAAAAATTTGCTGTAGTGTTCAGGGATATCAAATATTTAAGCTTTGTTTTATTGGCAAGCTAGCGCGCTGTCCTACTGACAGCTCTTGTTGCTATTACCACTAAAAGAAGTGCCAATTACATGTATCAGCATGTTCCATTATGGTCACAAAATATATCCCTTTATTTTTTAGCTCACCTGGCACAAAGTGGCAGAATGAGCTATTAGGATCACTCTCCATATGTCTGTCCGTCCGTCTGTCCACCATTTCCTTCAAATGACATCTCCTCTGAAACCACTTTGCCAATGTTGATGAAACTTGGCAGGTATGTATCTTGCATGAAGCTCTACCAAAATTGTTCAAAGAATTCCATTCAATGCAGAACTCTGGTTGATATGGCAACAAATAGGAAAAACTTTTAAAATCTTCTTCACTGAAACCACAAGGCCTAGAGCATAGATATTTGGCATGTAGCATTGGCAAGTGGACCTCTACCAAGATTGTTCAAATTATGAGCCCCGGGTCAAAATTGGTTTTACATAGGCTTATATAGGAAAGACTTTAAAAATCTTCTTTTCTGAAACCACAAGGCCTAGAGCTTAGATATTTAGCATGGGGCATTGTCTAGTGGACCTCTACCAAGATTGTTCAAATTATGAGCCCTGGGTCAAAATTGACCCCGCAGGGTGGTCACTTTGTTTTGCATAGGCTTATATAGGAAAAACTTTAAATATCTTCTTCTCAGAAATCAGAAGGCCTAGAGCTTAGATATTTGGCATGTAGCATTGACAAGTGGACCTCTACCAATATTGTTCAAATTATGAGCCCTAGGTCAAAATTGGTTTTACATAGGCTTATATAGGAAAAACTTTAAAAATCTTCTTTTCTGAAACCACAAGGTCTAGTGGACCTCTACCAAGATTGTTCAAATTATGAGCCCTGGGTCAAAATTGACCGCGCCCGGGGGGTCACTTGTTTTTACATAGGCTTATATAGGAAAAACTTTAAAAATCTTCGTCTCTGAAACCACAAGGCCTAGAGTTTGGACATATAGCATGTGGCATTGTCTAGTGGACCTCTACCAAGATTGTTCAAATTATGAACCCCGGGTCAAAATTGACCCGCGGGTGGTCACTTAGTTTTGCATAGGCTTATATAGGAAAAACTTTAAATATCTTCTTCTCAGAAATCAGAAGGCCTAGAGCTTAGATATTTGGCATGTAGCATTGACAAGTGGACCTCTACCAATATTGTTCAAATTATGAGCCCTGGGTCAAAATTGGTTTTACATCTATAGGCTTATATAGGAAAAACTTTAAAAATCTTCTTCTCTGAAACCACAAGGCCTAGAGCTTAGATATTTGGCATGTAGCATTGGCTAGTGGACCTCTACCAAGCTCAAATTGTGACCCCTGGATCAAAATTGACCCCACACAGGGGTCACTTAGTTTTACATAGGCTAATATAGGAAAATCTTTAAAATCTTCTTCTCTGAAACCACAAGGCCTAGAGCTTAGATGTTTAGCATGTGGCACTGTCTAGTGGACCTCTACCAAGATTGTTCAAATTATGAGCCCAAGGTCAAAATTAGTTTTACATAGGCTTATATAGGAAAAACTTTAAAAATCTTCTTCTCTGAAACCACAAGGCCTAGAGCTGAGATATTTAGCATGTAGCATTGTCTAGTGAACCTTTACCAAGATTGTTCAAATCATGACCTAGTCAAAATAAACCCTTCCCGGGAGGGGGAAGGCACTTAATTTCATAGGCTTAGGTAGCACTCCACACTTTTTTTAGCCCTCGGCTTTGTTCGAGCGACACCAGCAAAGAAGGCATATCACATGTGAACAACCTGTGAACCTGAAAATAGAATAAATGTTTCCCTGTAATCAAATTGCCAGTTTGAATGTATTAATACAATTTGGTAGTCTGAACTGCCTTTCTTACCTGAAAATTTCAGTTCCTATTTATATTCGAATTTGTGGCTAAAAAGTGTGGAGTGCCACCTTATTATAGGGAAAATTAAAAAAAAAACCCACAAGGCCAACAGGTGTCAGGTGAGCGATATAGGGCCATCATGGCCCTCTTGTTTATATTTTTTTTATTATTCATGAACAACATACAAAAAAAAGAATGAAGCAAGTCCAGCATTGAACAACTTTTAACTAATCTTACTTATTCTTAACTATCTCCCGTAATAAAATTGTCTCTTCTCTTAATTATTTCATGTGATGATTTTGTTTCTTTTCTAATGGTTGGGTACTTCAGGGAGCATGCATTGTTCCCAATAATACTCCTGTTTTGATAAAAAAAATCTAAATGCACGATTGTTTTACAGGTAGCTGAGAAAGTGAAGCATTTCTTTAGAAGTTATGCTATAAATAGACACAAGATGACGACTCTGACCCCAAGCTACCATGCGGGAATGTATAGTACAGATGATAACCGGTTTGATCACAGACAGTTCCTATATAATGTGTCATGGCCGTGGCAGTTCACATGTATAGATACACAAGTATGAAATTAAATGCTCTGACAATAAGTACCCTTTAGACCATATATAGGTTGCAGACTAGAAATCACTTTACTTTTAACTGATGGGACCAAAGTTTTGCCACTATATTTTAACTACATATTTTTGTAATATACAGGCTGAAATCAATATATTTGATCCATGCTGAATTCCTTCCTTTCACTCCAGCAGGTAGCTTTCATGACCTTCTTTCCTGGGAAGAACCCAGTACTAGACCCCTGCCCTCCATAATCAACTGCAATGCTACACCCAGTAGGAGTCATGGGTGGTAGCAGATTTCTACCCATGACCCATCGTCAGTGAGAGGTTGCAGTCAGACTTGTTTATTTCTTCACCCATAATTTCTTGTATATATACAGTCATCAGAATTACTAAATCTTCAGTGAAGTGATTTTGTTTTTAACAAATTATTTTCATTAGAATAAAACATGTTTTTGTAAATATGCATGATATTAAATACCTTTTTATAAAAGCGAATCATTTGAAATTAAAATATTTAGGAAAATGTACCAGTAAAGTATTTTAAAGGGAGGTAATTCTGTAAAACATCAGGAACATTTTAATTGGCCTTTGTGAAAATCAATTATGACTAGCTATAGTTTTTATTCTTAAATTTAACTGCGCATGTATATGCTTTAAAGTATTCATATACAAAAAATAGGAATTAAAATATGTACAATAATGTACATGTACTAGTATTATTATTTTAAAGGGAGGTAATACTGTAAAAACATCATCAGGAACATTTTAATTGGCTGTTTTGAAAATCAATTATAACCAGCTATAGTTTTTATTTTAAAATTTAATTGCACATGTACAGGCTTTAAAGTATTCATATACAAAAAATAGAAATTAAAATATTTACAATAACATGTATGTACATGTACCAGTATTATTATCTTAAAGGGAGGTAATACTATGATAAAACATCATCAGGAACATTTATATTGGTTGTTGTGAAAAATCAAGCATGACTAGCTACACAGACCTATATACACACCGCTTGTATGATTTGAAATTGATATACAAGTGAGCTATATAGGGCCGTCTTGGCCCTCTTGTTCAAGATAGTGGTCACTTTCAGAAGCTGGTATCTCAAAAACTGTGTGAAAGATGAAGAAATTCTGCCAGCTAGATAACAATCACCCTTCTAAACTGTGGCAGTTTCTTTGTGCTTGTTTTGTCCAGTCACAATCTCATGTGAGAATTTATTCACCCATGTCTGAAGCGGTCTAAATAATGTCATTCTTTGCCTGATCAACATTACAGAACAGCTGTTTTCAAGACCAAAATTGATAAACATTTGTCTTTATTCAGGTTAAAAGACTGAAGAACTATGTACACAGCGACCAGGAGGCATCTAACAACCAGTCAAACCAAAAATCCCAGCAAGGAACCGGTCAAAACAATATGGCAGCAGGAAGTGATAAAAACAGTAGCAACCAGTCCAATTTCACTTCAGGCATTGTGGTGTCACTGACCAATAAGAGAGGTCAAGGTCACTCAGACCAAGAAGCAGACGTTCAAAATGTTCAGTCAGCAATAGAAATGTCTCTTGGATGTAAAAATTCATATACAGATATGTATAGTCAGGTTTTCAAAGATGGCCAGATAACATGTTTTAAGAGGCCAAAACTTGGGCTGTCTTTTCATCCTATTGAAGTGTAATGCAATAAGCTACAAGAAAGACATTTAGATTTTTTAGGGGTATTTTTTACAAATTTTTATAGATAAATCAAAATTCATACTGTAAGATATTTACATTTTACAACTGAAATTTGACTTGTTTTGTTAAGGTAGATAGTGAACATACCGGTACATGTATATATATGTAGTTATAAACTTAAAATAGCTTTCGCCATAAAAAGATAGGAAACGTATTTTCTATGTTCTACGAAAAATATCGAGCCAGTTTTCATAATTATATATAAAAATTGAACACACTTTCAGGAAAAACTTTATAAATCTCTTAGAGCTTAGATATTTAGCATGTAGCATTGCCTAGTTGACCTTTACCAAGATTGTTCAAATAATGACCCCTGGGTGAAAATTAACCCTTCCCAGGAGGGAGAGGGGGTGGGGGGGGGGTCACTTGATTGCATAGGCTTATATAGGGAAACCTCAGTGCCAACAGGCAGAGCTTAGATATTTGGAATGTTACTAAGCATTGTGTAGTGGACCTCTACAAATTATGTTGAAATCATGACGGTATTATTGGCAATTGATATACAGGTGAGCGATATAGGCCCTCTTGTCCAATGGATTTTCACCAAACTTGCTTAGAAGGTTGCCTGCAACATATAGATGATATGTAAAGATATTGTTTTTTTCATGAGGAAATATGTTTATAATGTAACTGAATATCATATGCTTGTTATTGGAACTTACAGGTTGCCATTTTTCTGCTGATTTGAAATCAATTTTTAATGGCTTGACATGAGCCTTCTTTATTTATTTAATATTGTCTAACCTAAACTTCAGGGTAAGAGCCAACTATTGTGACAAGTGTTTGTTGTTTTCTTGTCAAGATTTACAAAATTTATAAGCTCGAGACCATGAGTATTTTAATCCCCAAATCTACCAAAAGTTTCTGCTGCACTGCTAAAAATAGTGGCTAAAAATAGAGAAAAAAAACGACATCTATTAAGCTTGTCCGATTTTGAAATAATTTCACAGAAATGTTTCTCATGTGAATCTCTACCAAAATTGCTCAAATGGTTCAGCTCTTTTGCACAAGATCGGGCCGTGGCTAAAAATAAAAATCTATAAACAACATCTCTTCCTAAACAGCTAGTCTGATTTCACATGAATTTTCCTTGGGTGATGCTCAGACCATTTCAGTCTGTTGCACAATATGGAAGTGAGGGCTAAAAATAGAAAAATGTTTAGATAAAATCTCTTAAATGGCTGTTCCGATTTTTAAATCATTCCACATAAATGTTGCTTGTGTGACCTTCTTTCAAAATTGTTCAAGCCATTTGTTCTGTTTCGGGTGACCCATATGAGCACTGGTTCTCAGGTGAGAGATATGAAAGTCTGCTGCTATTATTTCTACGAACACAGATAACACAGAAATATTGTCACCACAGAAAAAAACCCACTTAAAAGGTACTATATTGGTATGCTTATTGTCTTTTGATACTGGCTTAACTGCAGGTAGAACTTTATACTGTTTTATACTGTTGAATTGTTATGAATATGTACATTTTAACAAATTTTGAACTATTTTTCTATTGTGATCTCCTGATGTCTGTCTTTTGTCTGTTTATCACTGTAGAGTTCACATTTGAATTCAGTTTTCATGAAAATGGGTCAGAATGTTTGACTTAATGATTATTAGGTAAAGTTCGAATTCAGAGGCCATTTAATTATTGACCAATTATGAAAATCGGTCACCGGGGGGTCAAAAACAATATCACACGGTCAAAACTAAGTTAAGGAGATTATATAGGACTGTCGGTTGCATTTTCCTTGTCCGGAGCATAACTTGAAAACTACTAGTTGGAATTCAATACAACTTCATACAATGGTCAAAAGAACAATAACTCCATTTTGACTAATTACAGAGTTATTGCCATTTGTTACTTTGCCTTGTCCGGAGCAGAATTTGATAACTACTGATTGGAATTCAATACAACTTCATACAATGGTCAAGCACAATGAGAGGAAGTGCAGTATACGAAAGTTCTTGGCAAGAACAATATCTCTTTTTATGCCCCCGAGGGTGGCATATTAAAATCGCACTGTCTGTCTGTGTCCCCACTTACAAATTTGTGTCTGGACTGTAACTTTGTCATGCACAAATGTCTAGCGCATCAAGACGACGTGTCATGTGCAAGACCCACGTCCCTTCCTCAAAAGTCAAGGTCACACTGGAATCCTCTTTATATGCACACATTTGTGTCTGGACTGTAACTTTGTCATGCATTGAAGGATTATAAAATAACTTTGGTCAGAGTATTTGTGTTGATAGTTTCTAGGTCCAGTTTGAATCTAGGTAATTATGTTGGTGACTTTGAAGTTAAATATGACTTTAAATTTGTTGGTTTCCATACTTTTGATATCACAGATGGTCCATTATATAGATTTGTCATAGATCTCAAGATGCCAATATTTTCTCACAAATAACAAAGCAAGACCATAATTTATTTATTGTGTTTGAGTAACAAGATCATAGTTACGTGTCAGAACATGTTCAGTGATCAAGGGGCTTTAATGGTTGTTGGTTTGTTCATTCTATACAACTTCAGAGTATTTTGGCATTCCATCATGATGTGATGTACAGTTAATAGATTTCTAGTCTTTAAGTGTTTAATAAGGAATGTTTTAAGTGTTAAATAGTGAATGTTGTATGTATTAAGAATATAAACTTAAATGTGTTCCAGACTATAGTATTGAGACCTATTTAGTGTATTTGTGCTGTAGTGTTTGAGTAAAACTTGTCTATACTGTGGCTCGTTGTATGATTTGTAACCCAAGATAAAAGTAGGATTTTTATCAGAAAAGGGAGGTAAAATTTTCAATTTCATAAAAATAGTCTTTCTGAGTGATCTCCCTTTTTCACAAATGGTGTTTCTCTTGATCTATCTACAATTTTGTCAGTTGGGAGCTAATAAATTTGTTTCTTTTTTTTCAAAGTTGTATAAAACAGAGATAAACAACAAACACCCAAAATAACTTTAACTTTATTTGATCGATTCATTACCAGGGAAAAATAATTGCTTACTTTTTGTAATAAAATATAAAATGGAAACAGTAAAATTTGTAACAGTAAATATGCAAAGTACAATATAAACTATCATAAACCATGCAGTGACCAGAATAGTCAAGTTAAGCATATTCCTAAAACGGCGATATCGGCCTTTTGGAATGAGGTGATAATGGCCTTTTAAAAGGCAGTATCACCCCCATTTGAAAAGGCCAGTATCGCCCCCATTCGAAAAGTCCGGTATCATCCCCATTTGAAAAGGACAGTATTACCCCATTTTTGGAACAGGTTGATACTGCCTTCTTGAATGGGGGATGATACTGGCCTTTTTGGAATGGGGATGATACCACTTTTTTGAATGGGGGTGATACGGCCTTTTTGAATGGGGCAATACTGGCTTTTGGAATGGGGCGTCACGCCTTTTCTAATGGGGCAGTACTGCCTTTTTCAAATGGGGCAATACAGTATGGCTTTTTGAAACTGGGGCCATACTTGCCTTTACCATGGGGCAGTACCGCCTTCATCGAATGGGGCAATACAGCTTTTTCAAATGGGGGTGGGTTCACCCTTTGAAAGAATTATGCCCCTTTTCGACTGGCCTTTTGAATGGGGCAATACAGCTTGTTTAAGAACCGGGGTGATACAGCCTTTATTCCAAAGGGGGTGATACTGGCCTTTGGCGGTATCGCCCCATTTGAAAAGTCTATACCATTCTTAAAGCTGTATTCAAAATAGGTATCACCCCCATTTGAAAAGGCGGCATCATACCTCTGTCAAGCCATTTGAAAAAGTGGTATTGCCCCCATTTGACAAGAATATCGCCCCATTGAATATGCAGTACGCCAAAACACTGGTATTGCCCCAACCCTTTGAAAAGGGGTATTGCCAATTTGAAACTTGAATGCCTATTGTACAGCATTAGCCCCATTTCAAAGGTGATATAACCCTTTCAAAAGAATTTGGCAATACAGCTTTGGGATCGAGGGCTAGAATACCACTGGTGATATGGCCATTTAATAAATCCGGTATCGCCCCTTTTGAAAAGTTGGATATCGCCCAATTCGAAAGAATGGGGCAATACTTTGTAAACCATCTTGATCCCAAGCTTTTCCAGATGGGGGGTAATACTGCAGATTTTTTGAATGGGGCAATACAGCTTTTTGGAACTGCCCCATTTGAAAGGCAGTTATACCCCCATTCAAAAGTCTTGTACCACTTCTTTTGAATGGGGTGACTTAACCTATTCAAATGAGGCGATATTACTTTGAAACTAATGGGGGCAATACTGCAGTATCGCCCCCATACAAAAAGGCTGTATTGCCCCATCTGGAACAAGGCAGTATCACCACCATTCGAAAAAGGTGTTTGCTTGTTTGGAATGGGGGTGAAATTCCTATTTAAATGGGGGCAAGTGTGCAGTGTTGCCCCCATGCTAAAAGGCTGGTTTTGCCCCATTCGAATAGGCAGTATCACCCCCATTAAAAAAGGCTTCCTTCTGGCTCTTTTTGAATGGGGGTGATACCGCCTATTCAAATGAGGCGATACCACCTCTTCTAATGGGGGCAATACTGCAGTATCGCCCCCATTCAAAAAGCCTGGTATTGCCCCATTCGAATAGGCAGTATCACCCCCATTCAAAAGGGTTTGTATCCCTTCTTTTGAATGGGGGTGATACCGCCTATTCAAATGAGGCAATACCTCCTATTCTAATGGGGGCAATACTGCAGTATCGGCAATACTGCAGTATCGCCCCCATTCAAAAAGACTGGTATTGCCCCATTCGAATAGGCAGTATCACCCCCATTCAAAAAGGCTTGTATCGCTTCTTTTGAATGTGGGTGATACCGCCTTTTCAAATGAGGCGATACCGCCTATTCTAATGGGGGCAATACTGCAGTATCGCCCCCATTCAAAAAGGCTGGTACTGCCCCATTCGAATAGGCAGTATCACCCCCATTCAAAAAGGCTTGTATCGCTTCTTTTGAATGTGGGTGATACTGCCTTTTCAAATGAGGCGATACATCCTATTCTAATGGGGGCAATACTGCATTGCCCCCATTCAAAAAGGCTGGTATTGCCCCATTTGAATAGGCAGTATCACCCCCATTCAAAAGCGATACCGACTATTGAAATGGGGGCAATACTGCAGTGTCGCCCCCATTCTAAAAGGCTGGTATTGCCCCATTCAAATAGGCAGTATCACCCCCATTCGAAAAGGCTTGTATTGCTTCTTTTGAAAGGGGGGTGATACCGCCTATTCAAATGAGGTGATACCGCCTATTCTAATGGGGGCAATACTGCAGTATCGCCCCCATTCAAAAAGGCTGGTATTGCCCCATTTGAATAGGCAGTATCACCACCATTCGAAAAGGCTTGTATCGCTTCTTCTGAATGGGGGTGATACCGCCTATTCAAACGAGGCGATACCAACTATTGAAATGGGGGCAATACTGCAGTGTTGCCCCCATTCTAAAAGGCTGGTATTGCCCCATTTGAATAGGCAGTATCACCCCCATTCGAAAAGGCTTCTTTGGCTTCTTTTGAATGGGAATGATACCGCCTATTCAAATGAGGCGATA
This sequence comes from Saxidomus purpurata, assembly GCA_022818135.1. Taxonomy (NCBI): domain Eukaryota; kingdom Metazoa; phylum Mollusca; class Bivalvia; order Venerida; family Veneridae; genus Saxidomus; species Saxidomus purpurata. Next base: position 1,392,333 of record JAFMSR010000003.1, on the reverse strand, counting down.
CCACCTCTTCTTATGGGGGCAATACTGCAGTATCGCTCCTATTCTTAAAGGCTGGTATTGCCCCATTCGAATAGGCAGTATCACCCCCGTTCAAAAAGGCTTGTATCGCTTCTTTTGAATGTGGGTGATACTGCCTTTTCAAATGAGGCGATACCGCCTATTCTAATGGGGGCAATACTGCAGTATCGCCCCCATTCTAAAAGGCAGTATCACCCCAATTGGAAAAGGCTTGTATCGCTTCTTTTAAATGGGGGTGATACCGCCTATTCAAATGAGGCGATACCGCCTATTCTAATGGGGGCAATACTGCAGTATCGCCCCCATTCAAAAAGGCTGGTATTGTTCCATTTTAATAGGCAGTATCACCACCATTCGAAAAGGCTTGTATCGCTTCTTCTGAATGGGGGTGATACCGCCTATTCAAACGAGGCGATACCGACTATTGAAATGGGGGCAATACTGCAGTGTTGCCCCCATTCTAAAAGGCTGGTATTGCCCCATTCGAATAGGCAGTATCACCCCCATTCGAAAAGGCTTTTTTGGCTTCTTTTGAATGGGAGTGATACCGCCTATTCAAATGAGGCGATACCACCTCTTCTTATGGGGGCAATACTGCAGTGTCGCCCCCATTCTAAAAGGCTGCTATTGCCCCATTCAAATAGGCAGTATCACCCCCATTCGAAAAGGCTTGTATTGCTTCTTTTGAAAGGGGGATGATACCGGCTATTCAAATGAGGCGATACCGCCTATTCTAATGGGGGCAATACTGCAGTTTCGCCCCCATTCAAAAAGGCTGGTATTGCCCCATTCAAATAGGCAGTATCAACCCCCATTCAAATAGGCTTGTATCGCTTCTTTTGAATGTGGGTGATACCGCCTATTCAAATGAGGCGATACCGCCTATTCTAATGGGGCAATACTGCAGTATCGCCCCCATTCAAAAAGGCTGGTATTGCCTCATTTGAATAGGCAGTATCACCACCATTCCAAAAGGCTTGTATTGCTTCTTCTGAATGGGGGTGATACCGCCTATTCAAATGAGGGGATACCGACTATTGAAATGGGGGCAATACTGCAGTATCACCTCCATTCAAAAAGGCTGGTATTGCTTCTTCTGAATGGGGGTGATACCGCCTATTCAAATGAGGGGATACCGACTATTGAAATGGGGGCAATACTGCAGTATCGCCCCCATTCAAAAAGGCTGGTATTGCCCCATTCAATATAGGCAGCATCACCCCCATTCAAAAGGGCTTGTATCGCTTCTTTTGAATTGGGGTGATACCGCCTATTCAAATGAGGCGATACCGCCTATTCTATTGGGGGGCAATACTGCAGTATCGCCGCCATTCAAAAAGGCTGGTATTGCCCCATTCCAATAGGCAGTATCACCCCCATTCAAACAGGCTTGTATCGCTTCTTTTGAATGTGGGTGATACCGCCTATTAAAATGAGGCAAAACTGCCTATTCTAATGGGGGCAATACTGCAGTATCGCCCCCTATTGAAATGGGGGCAATACTGCCCCCATTCAAAAAGGCTGGTATTGCCCCATTCGAATAGGTAGTATCACCCCCATTCCGAAAAGGCTTCTATCGCTTCTTTTGAATGGGGGTGATACCGCCTATTCAAATGAGGGGATACCGCCTATTCTAATAGGGGCAATACTGCAGTATCGCCCCCATTCAAAAAGGCTGGTATTGCCCCATTCGAATAGGCAGTATCACCCCCATTCAAAAAGGCTTGTATCGCTTCTTTATGTTGGTGATACCGCCTATTCAAATGAGGCGATACCGCCTATTCTAATGGGGGCAATACTGCAGTATCGCCTCCATTCAAAAAGGCTGGTATTGCCCCATTCGAATAGGCAGTATCACCACCATTCGAAAAGGCTTGTATCGCTTCTTCTGAATGGGGGTTATGCCGCCTATTCAAATGAGGCGATACAGCCTATTCTAATGGGGGCAATACTGCAGTATCGCCCCCATTCAAAAAGGCTGGTATTGCCCCATTTGAATGGGCAGTATCACCCCGATTCGAAAAGGCTTCTTTGGCTTCTTTTGAATGGGAGTGATACCGTCTATTCAAATGAGGCGATACCACCTCTTCTTATGGGGGCAATACTGCAGTATCGCTCCCATTCTAAAAGGCTGGTATTGCCCCATTCGAATAGGCAGTATCACCCCCATTCGAAAAGGCTTGTATCGCTTCTTCTGAATGGGGGTGATACCGCCTATTCAAACGAGGCGATACCGACTATTGAAATGGGGGCAATACTGCAGTGTTGCCCCCATTCTAAAAGACTGGTATTGCCCCATTCGAATAGGCAGTATCACTCCCATTCGAAAAGGCTTCTTTGGCTTCTTTTGAATGGGAGTGATACCGCCTATTCAAATGAGGCGATACCACCACTTCTTATGGGGGCAATACTGCAGTATCGCTCCCATTCAAAAAGGCTGGTATTGCCCCATTCGAATAGGCAGTATCACCCCCATTCAAAAGCGATACCGACTATTGAAATGGGGGCAATACTGCAGTGTCGCCCCCATTCTAAAAGGCTGCTATTGCCCCATTCAAATAGGCGGTATCACCCCCATTCGAAAAGGCTTGTATTGCTTCTTTTGAAAGGGGGGTGATACCGGCTATTCAAATGAGGCGATACCGCCTATTCTAATGGGGGCAATACTGCAGTTTCGCCCCCATTCAAAAAGGCTGGTATTGCCCCATTCGAATAGGCAGTATCAACCCCCATTCAAATAGGCTTGTATCGCTTATTTTGAATGTGGGTGATACCGCCTATTCAAATGAGGTGATACCGCCTATTCTAATGGGGCAATACTGCAGCATCGCCCCCAATTAAAAAGGCTGGTATTGCCTCATTCGAATAGGCAGTATCACCACCATTCCAAAAGGCTTGTATTGCTTCTTCTGAATGGGGGTGATACCGCCTATTCAAATGAGGGGATACTGCAGTATCGCCCCCATTCAAAAAGGCTGGTATTGCCCCATTCGAATAGGTAGTATCACCCCCATTCCAAAAAGGCTTCTATCGCTTCTTTTGAATGGGGGGGGATACCGCCTGTTCAAATGAGGGGATACCGCCTATTCTAATAGGGGCAATACTGCAGTATCGCCCCCATTCAAAAAGGCTGGTATTGCCCCATTCGAATAGGCAGTATCACCCCCATTCAAAAGGGCTTGTATCGCTTCTTTATGTTGGTGATACAGCCTATTCAAATGAGGCGATACCGCCTATTCTAATGGGGGCAATACTGCAGTATCGCCTCCATTCAAAAAGGCTGGTATTGCCCCATTCGAATAGGCAGTATCACCACCATTCGAAAAGGCTTGTATCGCTTCTTCTGAATGGGGGTGATGCCGCCTATTCAAATGAGGCGATACAGCCTATTCTAATGGGGGCAATACTGCAGTATCGCCCCATTCAAAAAGGCTGGTATTGCCCCATTCGAATAGGCAGTATCACCCCCATTCAAAAGGGCTTGTATCGCTTCTTTTGAATTGGGGTGATACCGCCTATTCTAATGGGGGGCAATACTGCAGTATCGCCCCCATTCAAAAAGGCTGGTATTGCCCCATTCCAATAGGCAGTATCACCCCCATTCAAAAAGGCTTGTATCGCTTCTTTTGAATGTGGGTGATACCGCCTATTCAAATGAGGCAAAACCGCCTATTCTAATGGGGGCAATACTGCAGTATCGCCCCCATTCAAAAAGGCTGGTATTGCCCCATTCCAATAGGCAGTATCACCCCCATTCAAAAAGGCTTGTATCGCTTCTTCTGAATGGGGGTGATACTGCCTATTCAAATGAGGCAATACCGACTATTGAAATGGGGGCAATACTGCAGTGTTGCCCCCATTCTAAAAGGCTGGTATTGCCCCATTCCAATAGGCAGTATCACCCCCATTCGAAAAAGGCTTGTATCGCTTCTTTTGAATGGAGGTGATACCGTCTATTCAAATGAGGCGATACCGCCTATTGTAATGGGGGCAATACTGAGGTATCGCCCCCATTCAAAAAGGCTGGTTTTGCCCCATTCGAATAGGCAGTATCACCACCATTCGAAAAGGCTTGTATCGCTTCTTCTGAATGGGGGTGATACCGCCTATTCAAATGAGGCGATACCGACTATTGAAATGGGGGCAATACTGCAGTATCGCCCCCATTCGAAAAGGCTGGTATTGCCCCATTCGTATAGGTAGTATCACCCCCATTCCAAAAAGGCTTGTATCGCTTCTTTATGTTGGTGATACCGCCTATTCAAATGAGGCGATACCGACTATTGAAATGGGGGCAATACTGCAGTATCGCCCCCATTCAAAAAGGCTGGTATTGCCCCATTCGAATAGGCAGTATCACCCCCATTCAAAAAGGCTTGTATCGCTTCTTTATGTTGGTGATACCGCCTATTCAAATGATACTGCAGTATCGTCCCCATTCAAAAAGGCTGGTATTGCCCCATTCGTATAGGTAGTATCACCCCCATTCCAAAAAGGCTTGTATCGCTTCTTTATGTTGGTGATACCGCCTATTCAAATGAGGCGATACCGACTATTGAAATGGGGGCAATACTGCAGTATCGCCCCCATTCAAAAAGGCTGGTATTGCCCCATTCGAATAGGCAGTATCACCCCCATTCAAAAAGGCTTGTATCGCTTCTTTATGTTGGTGATACCGCCTATTCAAATGAGGCGATACCGCCTATTCTAATGGGGGCAATACTGCAGTATCGCCCCCATTCAAAAAGGCTGGTATTGCCCCATTTGAATAGGCAGTATCACCACCATTCCAAAAGGCTTGTATCGCTTCTTCTGAATGGGGGTGATACCGCCTATTCAAATGAGGGGATACCGACTATTGAAATGGGGGCAATACTGCAGTGTCGCCCCCATTCTAAAAGGCTGGTATTGCCCCATTCGAATAGGCAGTATCACCACCATTCCAAAAGGCTTGTATCCCTTCTTTTGAATGGGGGTGATACCGCCTATTCAAATGAGGCGATACTGCCTAATCTAATGGGGGCAATACTGCAGTGTCGCCCCCATTCAAAAAGGCTTGTATCGCTTCTTATGAATGGAGGTGATACTGCCTATTCAAATGGGGTGATACCGCCTATTGGAATGGGGACAATACTGCAGCCCCATTCAAAAAGGCTGGTATTGCACTTTTCGAAAAGGCAGTATCACCCCCATTCGAAAATGCCTGTGTCGCCACTTTTGAATGGGGGTTGATACCGCCAAATCGAATGGGGCGATACTGCCTATTCGAATTAAGCAATACTGTAGTATTGCCCCCTTTCAAAAAGGCTGGTATTGCCCCATTGGAATAGGCAGTATTGACCCCATTTGAAAAGGCTGGTATTGCCCCATTCAAATAGGCAGTATTTGCCCCATTCGAAAAGGCTTGTATCGCCCATTTTCAATAGGGGCAATACTGCAGTATCACCCCCATTTGAATAGACCTGTATTGCCTGTGTATTACCTGTATTGTCGATACCGCCTATTAGAATGTGGTATATTGCCCCTTCGAAAAGGCCATTATCAGTCCAATCAAAAAGGCTGGTATTGCTCAATTAGAATAGACAGTATCACCCCCATTTAAAATGTCGTATATTGAATGGGGGTGATACAGCCTTTTCAAATGAGGGGATACCGCATATTCGAATGGAGGCAATACTGCAGTATCATCCCCAATCCAAAAATCTGGTATTGCCCCATTTAAGACATCCTTCAATTTAGACAGTACCATTCTTGTTGAAAGGGATGCTCACGGAGCATTTACTGACTGAATAGTAAATGATAAGAAAAGATGAGTCATGATGTACAAGTTTTGTCCTAAGGGCACAATCACTTGTAACCAGCATAGTAAAACAGCATTAATGTAACAGCTGGTCAAACCCAGGGTACAAATGTAATGTAAATACTGCTAGTGTACCTGATCAATCTAAAGAAGAAATGTTTTCCTGGATAGACCGATAAGAATCGTTGTGTAGAAATTTCTTGATTTCTTCATAACATACAAACATAATAATGTTCCAGGAACCAATTCTCATAGAAGATGGAACGAATCTGGAAAGACAAGGAAAAAAAATATCAATATTCATAGACTTGACAAACATGGGAAACAAAATGTCTCCTGACATAGTTACTGTCTCCATTAGTCTAGTGGTTTAGGCATTGCATTTGTAGCAGGAGGTCAAAGATTTGAATCTCGGTAGGGGTTCAATCTGATATCGTTGGTGAACTGTTAATGGTTAATGGTTACCTTATGCCAACCTGCCTAGTGGCTGGTATTTAAGAATGTGTCTTTAAAGAATAAACATTTTACCTGTCATTTTACTGTTATTATATATAAATCATTAAATTCCTTCAAATTATTTGAACAAGTTTGATTACAAAATGACTTTGCATGAACCATTTTCATATTCACCTTCATGGTTGTAGTTTTCATTTAAAATGACAGTTAATCAATCTATTGTATCATGTACATGACTGATAAATGTATACTAACCCTTTGTACAGTCAATGCAGGCCAGTTTCTTGGATCATCTGCATTAAATAGTCGATAACACCCATGTACTGGCCAGCAAAAAAACTCATGTAACGTGTTTTCACAACATCAATAGGCGATGCTATCACAGTGGCAGTAAATCCCGAACCAAACCCGCAAACCATATGGCAAATTAGATTGTCCTCCATTAGTTTGTACTTTAGAAGTTCTTCTTTGATCATATCATATGTGACGAGTTCCAAGACATTCATAATACTGTTCCGTGCAACATTTGGCGCATAACCTGTAAATAAATCAACTTCGTTTTGTATAAATTAATAATATTGTACATTCTATACATGTATTTAATAGCCTTCTTAGGGTCACAGTTAAATATCATGACCGAACAGTCCAGGTATAATACAAAATGTATTTTAAAACAAACTTCAGCCAGTTTCTCTCAATGTATTTGTTATGTCAATGCATTTGATACAATACAGTGGTACCACATCTGATTCAATCCTTTCTAAATATAATAAGAAAGATACTTCAAACCTTGACAAACAAAATTTCAGCTAAAGTCATGTGCTACCTTAACTACCCCTGGCAAGTCCTTGCTTACTTAGCTAACCTTATTTCCTGTCTACCTCCCACCTTTCAGTACCTTTAATAAGTGCTCATGTACTCTGCCTTACCTATACACCATCAACCCAAGGGGCACTAGGTAGATGTCCACTACACACTGTTACATACCAAATCCAGAGTCAATCCTACTTGATCAACTTTATTTAAACAAATTCTTGCAGCCAAATATCTAAGCCCTTGTGGCATTTGAGAAGAGGATTTTGAAAATTTTCCTGTAAAAATCTATGTAAAATCAAGTGACCACTCAGTGGGGTCAGTTTTGACCAAGGGGTCATGATTTGAACAATCTTGGTAGACATCCTCAAGGTATAAATATCTATAAGCTCTAGGCCTTGTCGTTTCAGAAAAGATTAAAAAAAATTTCCCTTACATGCTTGAAATAAACCAGTATACGTCGGGGTTCAGACAGGTTTGGCCTTCCATACTAGCAACAGTTACCGTATGGAACACATTTTGTCTGTATGAATTTAAAGGCTATGCCGACAGCTCTTGAATGTTGAAAACTCAGACGTCCAAGGCAAATGCTGACGTTTTAAGACAACCCTGAAAATGACCTTGGACACAATTTTACCAGGTTTCAAATTTTTCATTTTACCAACTTTGGCATACAGGCCCCTGTGAGTTGTGTTTTGAGCACATGCAAATATTTTTTCATAGACATAAAGCAGACATGTCATGCTTAAACCCAGGTAAATTGACATCATATGAGAACAAACAAACAAACAAGAGCTGTCTCATGACAGCACGCTCAACTATTCGAAAGCTTGTCAGTAAAATGGGTATTTTGTCTAAGAGCAGGTATATTGTGTAAAAAGCATAACTGCTGTATTGCTGCATAATTATTTTATGACATTTCAAAAAGTAATTAAAGCGACTGCACTCCAGATGGACAAGTTACGATAAAAAAAGAAAATTTTCAATTTCAAGAAAACAATTGTCATTACTGTATCAGGGGCATTGTATTATGATAACGTGACTAAGTTTTCTAACAAAAGAAACAATTAAAATGTGTTGTTTTGCTTATTTTTATTGTAAAGAAAATATCACCCCTGACCAAATTAGGGTGGTGCCTCTTTGGTATATCAATATTTGTTAAAAGGCCCCTCCGTCATCAAAAATGTGAGCTGACATTTTCATTCCGTATCGTGTAGTAGGTTAAGCCCCTGTATAATTATAAACTGAATAATTTGTTGTAACATAACGCATTGTATGAAGTTAGATCCAGAGTTCAACAAAAAAACCTGGCATTGGGTATGTGCACTGCACTCCCCCCCCCCGGGTTGGAAAATGGTAGAAAAAAAAATATTTTTTTTCTACCTTTATTTTTAGCTCTTACACAAAGAAAATAACAAAGGGAATAACCCGGTAATACGCCAAGATTGGGTTTTTTTCCTTGTCCCCCCCCCCCCCCTCTTGATGCTGACAAATTGAATATATATTGATTTTCCAACCAAAAATTAAAATTTACTAAGAATTTGGAGTGCAAGTGCGTTGAGCCATTTTGAAGTTTTGAAGCCAATTTCCGTCTTTTCCATATAATACTGTGGTAAAAACTGTGACAAAGTTAAAAAGGGACCTTAACCTGTCAAAAATCAAAAACAGTGGTGACGATGTCGATAGTCAACAGACATTTTCATTAAGTTTCAAGTCGATACATTTGATAGTATTCAAGACATTATATAGACTTCATTATAAACAATCTTCAACCCAACTTGAAAAGGGGCATAAATCTGTCAAAAAATAAAAACAGTGTCATGGAGATTATTTCCTCAGGTGTAGATGTTGATGGTTAACACATATTTTCCAGTCAATACCTTTGATAGTATTCAAGATATCTGACTTTATAAAATACTTTCACCAACTCAGACACTCACGCCTGGGTGAGTGCAATTGCCTCCTTATTCTTCGAATAGTCGAGCTAAAGAGTCCATGCGCAGGTTAGTAGACAGGGTGACCCCTGCGTGTGACTTCTGTAGGTTGGCCAATGGAAATTCTACTTTCATGTTACAGCTCAGTCTGTTTCCTGACATATACAACACGCCAAGTAAGCCGAAAGTAGCGTAACGTGATGTACAGTGTTTACAAAAACACATGGGTGTCTGTAGTGTGTAACAAAATATGCTGGCTGTGCAAAGGATATAAGCCTATGTAATATAAAGTTAATGTTTAACTCGTTACCTTTCCAAAGTCCTCGTATACCCTCTGTTTTGGCTATGTGAGAATATGCTTTAAACACTTTGGTATATGTATGATGTCCAAGAGCACTCCGAGGCCTGCATTCGGATTTTAACCACATCAGTCGGCTGAGTGACAATTACACACAAGGCACAAGTGGTCAGGCCTGACAGGATTCTGATGAAAACATCTGGAGAGGAATCAGTATCTGAAAGAACCATTGCATCACGGTACATAACTCAAAACCTCAAAACAATTAAAGGGAGACAAGTAAATTCCCTTACTTAGTTTAAAGTGTGATATGTTACATAAATATGTCATTAATGATGTTTATGCTAACCTCCATACACGACACAAAATATAGTCACATGACTAAAATAAACACCACACACATCATCTCTATAATGGTGAACAGTTGACCAAACTTTCATGAATATCATTAAACGTGTATAGGAGATGCTGCACTTGAAACATGGATTCTTTACATTGCCTTAATTATTTATAATCAGAATTCAACCTGAATGTTAGAAAACTTACCACTGCTATGAAGACTTTGATAGCTTCATAGCAACCAATTCTAATGGAAGCAAAGCAAATCTGTCTATAAACCTGAGAACGAGTTCTTTGGTCCTTGACATACGTATTGATCATCTGCAGGGTTCCTACCATCCCTGGAGGTTTTTGTGGAAGTGTAGACAACTGGACAAAGGCCCCATTAACAAGAAGTCTCATAGATTTTGTCCAGCTTGGAGCCATCACATTTCTGACCTGAAAATCACAAATAGGATAATACAATGATGGTCTTACATCAGTCAAACAGTTCTGTAGTATCAGTCAATATTGTGATAAAGAAGGCAAGCAGCATTTTATAAGAACCTGTAAAAACTTTCAAGATTATAATGATGATCTTCAGATAACTCCTCAGACTTAAACATACATGTATATATATATATATATAGCGAGAGGTATCAGTGTAATATCACATTATAATTTCACCAAGTGGTCACCAAAGTTTCACCAAACAATCGGAAGGAAGCAAAGTACAAATAGCGTCATTTTAACTCGGTCAGCGTCGTATTGTTTCCAGCATAAATTCAGCTCTGTATGCAAAAAACAGCAAAAAATAAAATAAGAAGTATTGGTGACACACTGTTCATGCAGACAGAAGGACAAGTGAACCTTGACCACAACACAACTGGCAGTATCAAAACTATACTCCTCAAATAACATGTACCGATTTATTAAAGATTGTTTATGTCATGGTTTATATATAGTGGTAGGACGTTTTGAAAACAAGTATTTCTTCTATTGACAGATAAATATAAAGGGAGGTAAATAAATATAGAGATCCAATTACCTCCCTTTATCATGAATCACATTATAACCTCCCTTTACAAAAATTGTAATATTAATCATTTTATAACCTCCCTTTATCATGAATAATTATCATAGATTGTATGATTATCACTTTACTTGATAAGTAGCATAAATATGTGTTATACAATTCATTTAAAAATAAATGTTCCAGTTTTTTGCAAAAAAGATTTTAATTATTTGTTTAATTCATAAAGTATTAATTTTGTTAGTATAGTTGTTATATATAAGTTCTGATTTCTCATTTGATGAACACAAGGTCAGTCATATCTGACCACGTGTCCAGTGTGAGAACATTTGGGTATTGGAACAGGCAACACTTCCTTTGTCTTCCATTCCAATTCCTGCACACTGTATACGAATGTGGGCACTTGGGGGAGGTCAAATATACCAGGTACAAACCTAAGGGGTCACAGTTAGCCACCCTTCTAGTTGTCCTGCGTCCGAGAATTAATATTTCATAATACCAAGCCTTGCCTGCATTATCATTATTTGGAGTCGAACCCAAAAGTTTCAATCTCAGTTAGGATAGTCAACAACAGCTGTCAGTATAACAGCATGCTAGACTTTTTTCAGTGCAAATGCAAAAATTAGTAAAAAAAAAAACCCACCTAAGAATGTGTATAAACAAGGGCCACATGTCAAGAGTTGTTTGATATCCATGAATACTGCAGCAAAGTTTTAAATTAATACCTCAAGTGGTTAATGATGACAGTGCCGGTTGCACATTAGAGTTAAACTAAGAATTTTTAGGTACAAATCAAGAAACATTTTCACAGCGTTATCTTCTCTTGCTTACAGATAATGGTTCATAAGTATTCCAACTTTCAAAGTAATATCTCAAAAATTTAATGGAAAAGTCAACAAGTGGGGGTAATAATGCAAACAAGCATTCAAAGCAATATCTCAAAAGGGAAATAAGTCTATAAGTGTTTGTTATGATGGTAAACAAGTATGGTAAGTTTCAAAGCCATACCTGACACGAATTGTTTTGAAATAAAGTGGAGTAGTATGAATAAACTTAACCAAAGTGTGACACCAACGCCGCCGACACCAAGGTGAGTAGGATAGCTCCCTTTTCTTCGAAGTCAAGCTAAAAAGGATTTGTACAAAGACTTTCTCTTTATTCAATAGGTACAAAAACTGTTATAGAGAACCATACAGGACTCTGACAGGAATGAATATCTTTCTGAAATTTATGATGATCATTCACATAAAAGTGTTTTACAGAACTGAAACGTACCTGCAGCCTAACTTTAGCAGTATCTAAAGATAACGTCAACAATTCCCCTATACATCCACCAGCTCCAGCACTGACAAACTTCACCCCGAGAGTCGGCTGTTCTGAGGGTACACTACCTGCTTCTGTGGAGCTCATTCTTCTAAAGTGATGATATCCAGGTAACAGCAACTCTCATCACATCACAACACTTTCAGAGTGCCCTCCCTTTATGTTTTTATAAATGGTGTAATATGGAAAAAGTGCTGTAAATCTGAAATGAAAAACAAATCTTTAGAACAAGAGGGCCATAGTGGCCCTATATTGCTCACCTGAGTAACAGTGCACTAACCTAAGCAAGTTGTCAATTTTGTCTCCAGGGGAATGATTTGTAAAATGTTTGTAGAGGACCACTAGTCAATGTTACATACCAAATATCTTAGCTATAAGCCTTGTGGTTACTGAGAAGATTTTTAAAGTTTTTCTTATATATATGAAGTGACCATAGAGACAGAGTCAATTTTGACCCCCATGAGTTGAACAAACTTAAAAGACGTCCACTAGACATTGTTACACACTAAATATTTAAGCTCTAGACCTTGTGGTTTAGGAGAAGATTATAGGTTTTCCTATATTTGTATTTGTCTATGTTAAACAAGTTACCCCTTTAGCAGGGCCAATATTGAGCCCAAGGAGCATCATTTGAACAAACTTGGTAAAGGTCCACTACACAATGCTGTATACTAAATATCATAGCTCTATGCCTTGTGCTTTTGGATAAAAAGATTTTTGAAGTTTTTCCTATAGAAACCTTTATAAAATCAAGTGACCCCAGACAGGACAGTTTGACCCCAGCATCATGATTTGAACACTTTTGGAACAGATCTACTAGGCAAATTATGCTACATGACAAATATCTTACAATTTCAGAGAAGAAAATTTTTCAAGTTTTTCCTATAGAAACCTATTTCAAAGGTCAGAGGGGTCAATTTTGTTGAACAATCTTGGTAGAGGCTCACTAGACAATGCTGCATGCCAAATATCTAAGCTCTAGGCCTTGTGGTTTCAAAGAAGATGATTTTTAAAGTTTTTCCTATTTCTTGCCATAGCAACCAGAGTTCTGCATGGAATGGAATTCTTTGAACAATTTTGGTAGAGCTTCATGCAAGGAACATTCCTGCATAGTTTTATCAACATTGGCCTAGAGGTTTCAGAGGAGATGTCATTTGAATCAAAATGTTGACGGACGACGGACAATCATCAATCAGAAAAGCTCACCCTGGTGTAGCCAGGTGAGCTAATAAAGCCTCAGGTTCACAATGGTAAGAGGGTTTTCAGGAAATTTTATCATAAATATAATGACCTGAAGAGCAAGTGTATTAAAATTCAGTTGGTTTAGCAAACTACTTATGATCCCGGCGGTATGAGTAGAATTGCACTCACAGATGGTTTATTTAAATGCACTAACTTGTACAGTTATATAAATATTCTCCATTGTGTGATAATTACTTTTATTGGACAATTTCAAGTCTTCAGAATCCTCTGCCCCTACTTAATGCTGTGCATCAATGTTTTTCTTGTTCTTATTTAATTTATTGCTCTCAAGTAATACGACTGTTTGCTAGATTGTTTAGAGACAATAAATCTCATACATATTCACAATTTCCATTTTCCAATAAATATACAGTTCATTTAGGATAATTTGAAAGTGACACAACGGAAGAGTCCAATATCAATGGATAATTTTCATTATCATATGGATTAAATCTTCTCTTGGGTACTACAACTACCCTTTTTATTCAGTGGTTGTAAACTAGTGTGTCACTGTCACCTTCTCCTACATCTACTGTACAATGAGCAATATTTGCTATATTCAGTCTGTAATAATGTTTTATTTCCTCACTAGGCCAAAGTACCAGTTCAAAAGCTTATCACGTTTTTAATTTACCTTTTTATTTTAACTTGATGCCCCCAAAACTTATTTTGACATGACATATCCCTAGAACACCCTGTATGCATATATTACCAAACAAAAACAATGAAAGGCAACTCAACAATGATTACATTATCAAAACTTTGTGCACAGATCCGTTAGTTGTCACATCGACAATAATGGATGCTCCTCAAAGTAAAGATATGGTATTTGAGCAAAATCTGAAATTGTTCTTGAAACAAGAGGGTTACTGTCCCTATAACCTTAACCTGAGTCAACAGAGAACATCTGCAATCTATGATTATATCTACCTGGTACATGATTTGTGAAGAGTATAAAGATCTGTGGTATAAAACTTCTGTGCAAGACTGACTATACATATCCTAAAATAAAATTAAATCATAGCATCAAATTTTTAAGAGCTTAATTCTATTACATAAATTATATAGGGAAAATAGCCCCAATCCTCTGAGTGCCTCATTATTTTTTTAGGGATCAACTTCATTTTAGTAATTACAGTAGAGTCATAAAGTGATCATATGTGTCAAATAAAAGTTAATTCCGACCATAAGTTTTCAAAGTTTCTATAAAGATTAAATAGAGACAAGAGGGTCAAGATGGCCCTTTATTGCTCACCTGCAAATTATGACAATATGTGACCAAACTTCAACTCTACTTTGTTCGACCATGACAAGGCAAAGCTTTGGACCAATTTACATTATGATTGGGTTGTAAATGTCACCTATATGGAATACACAAGGTTTTTAACTGGGTGACCTAGTTATGACCTCAGATTATCCATATTCACATTTGACCTAAATTTCATCAAGAAAATCATACTCACTAAGTTTCATGCAGATAGAATGAAAATGCAACCTCTATTGCATACACATGGTTTTTCAACAATTTGACCATGTGACCTAGTTTTTGTACCCAAGATGACCCATGTTCGAACTCTCTACCTAGATTTCATCAACCAAGTTTCATGAAGATCTAATGAAAAATGCAACCTCTATAACATACACAAGGATTTCTATGACTTGGCCGGGTAACCTAGTTTTTGACCCAAGATGACTCATGTTGAAACTTGACCTAGATTTTATCAAGGCAAACATACTGACCAAGTTTCATGAAGATCCAATGAAAAATGCAACCTCTATAGCATACACAAGGTTTTTCTATCATTTGATCATGTGACCTAGTTTTCGACCCCAGATGACCCATTTTCGAACTCAACCTAAATTTATCATGGTACTGATTCTGACCAAGTTTCATGAACATCCACTGAAAAATGTAGCCTCTATTGCATACACAAGCTAAAGTGTCGATATACAAAAGGCAATCACAATATCTCACCTTAGCAATTCCTGCTCAGGTGAGCTCAAAACAGTCCCATATCACTGGGGGCCTCTTTTTTATAAGTTTCGTTTTAGCAATTTTGGTAATTCATTAATTTTGTGCCAAATTAAATTTAATTCTGATCAGAAGTTCCACAAAAGCCTTTCAAAGTTTTTCCTTTTGGTTGACATAGCAACAAGAGTTCTGCATGGACCAGAACTGTTTTAGCAATTTTGGTAAAAGTTCATACAAGAAACATCCCTGCCAAGTTTTATTAACACTGGCCAAGGCATTTCAGAGTAGAATGTCATTTGAAGCAATTGTTGATAGCAAAACAAGATGACGAACAATGACAACAGAATGATGTCATGCTGTAACAAAGTGCCAGGCTGAGCTGAAGGCAGACACACTTTCTGCCAGCTGGTAAGTTAAAACTTTTAAAGGCAGATACACTTTCTGCCAGCTGGTAAGTTAAAATATTTTAAAGGCAATAATATGTGTGTTTGACCCAAGATATGTTTACAGGTCTAGCAGTTTGTTTGTAAAAGCCTACATTGCCGTGACGAAATGCCAGGATGTGCTTGATGATCATGGTCTACACTGGTCGCAAAGGAAGACGAACTTTCCGCCATCAGGTTGGTTTTAACATTGTTTTATTTAACTGTAAATTGATAATGGTCTACAATCTTCATTATTTTAGGCTTATAAATCAGTAATTAATGTCCTATGGAAGTGGTAATATCTTGTGGTAGGGGGACAGCAGACAGACGTAGGGAGAGACAGTAGGGAGACAGCAGACATACATAAGGAGAGACAGAAAGGAGAGACAGTAGGGGGACAGCAGACAGATGTAGGGAGAGATGGTAGGGGGACAGCAGAAAGATGTAGGGAGATATGGTAGGGGAACAGCAGACAGACAGGGATAGATGGTAGGGGGACAGCAGACAGACGTAGGGAGAGACAGTAGGGAGACAGCAGACAAATGTAGGGATAGATGGTAGGGGGACAGCAGACAGACATAGGGAGAGACAGTAGGGAGACAGCAGACAGACGTAGGAAGAGATGGTAGGGAGACAGCAGACAGGCATAGGGATAGATGGTAGGGGGACAGCAGACAGACATAGGGATAGATGGTAGGGGGACAGCAGACAGACATAGGGAGATATGGTAGGGGGACAGCAGACAGACATAGGGATAGATGGTAGGGGAACAGCAGACAGACATGGGATAGATGGTAGGGGGACAGCAGACAGACGAAGGGAGAGATGGTAGGGGAAGAGCAGACAGACATAGGGATAGATGGTAGGGGGACAGCAGACAGACATAGGGATAGATGGTAGGGGGACAGCAGACAGACATAGGGAGATATGGTAGGGGGACAGCAGACATACATAGGGATAGATGGTAGGGGAACAGCAGACAGACGTAGGGAGAGACAGTAGGGAGACAGCAGCCATATGTAGGGAGAGACAGTAGGGAGACAGCAGACAGATGTAGGGAGAGACAGTAGGGAGACAGCAGACAGATGTAGGGAGAGATGGTAGGGGGACAGCAGACAGACGTAGGGATAGATGGTAGGGGGAAAGCAGACAGACATAGGGATAGATGGTAGGGGGACAGCAGAAAGATGTAGAGATATTTGGTAGGGGAACAGCAGACAGATGTAGGGAGAGATGGTAGGGGGACAATAGACAGATGTAGGGAGAGAGGGTAGGGGACAGCAGACAGACGTAGGAAGAGATGGTAGGGGGACAGCAGACAGATGTAGGGAGAGACGGTACAGATATAGGGAGAGACAGTAGGGGGACAGCAGACAGACATAGGGAGAGATGGTAGAGGGACAGCAGACAGATGTAGGGAGAGATGGTAGAGGGGCAGCAGACACAAGTAGGGAGAGACGGTAGGGGGACAGCAGACAGACGTAGGGAGAGATGGTAGAGGGGCAGCAGACTCAAGTAGGGAGAGAAGGTAGGGGGACAGCAGACAAACTTAAGGAGAGACAGTAGGGGGACAGCAGACAGATGTAGGGAGAAGGTAGGGGCAGATGGTAGGCAGATACAGTAGAGAGAGATGGTAGGCAGAGACAGTAGACAGAATGTAGAGAGAGATGGTAGGGAAACAGCAGACAGACGCAGGGAGACACGGTAGGGGGACATCAGACAGATGTAGTGAGAAGTGATAGGGGGAGAACGTAAGTAGAGACAGAAGGGATAGACGGCAGGCAGAGGTCTTAGGGGGATATATGTCTCTGATTACTTCCAAAGTTAAAGTAGACCTATCACTTAATGTGATTAATAACCCCGAAAGACTGATTTTTAAACTGAGGAAGTTCGTAGTAACAGAATACCTTGCAAAAAAAACTAAAATAGAGATATTGTCCTTGGCAATAACTCTGTAATTTGCAAGATATAGTTATGGTTCTTGTACACTTCACTTCCTCTCATTATGCTGGGCCATTGTATGAAGTTGCATTGAAATCCAACCAGTAGTTTTCAAGTTATGCTCTGGACAAGGAAAAGTAATAAAGGGCAATAACTCTGTAATTAGTCGAGACAGAGCTATGGTTCCTCGGCACTGCACTTCTGCTTGACCGTTGTAAAAAGTTGTATTGAATTCCAGTCATTAGTTTTCAGTATGCCATGGGCAAGGAAAAGAAACAAAGGGCAATAACTTTGTAATGAGTCAAGATAGAGTTATGGTTTCTGTGCACTGCACTTCCTCTCAATGTACTTGACCATTGTATGAAGTTGCATTGAATTCCAACCAGTAGTTTTCAAGTTATGCTCCGGACAAGGAAAAGTAACAAGAGCTGTCCATAAGACAGCACCCTCGACTATTGTGGGTGTTTGCTAATAAAACAAAACTTTTATCAGTATAATAGCAAAACAAAATTCTGCCAACTTTGACAAGTATAAACTAGGAAAGTTGAATCATAAAAAGTCAAAATCTATAACTATAGATTTAATTTTTTGGTAAATTAATTGTTTGATACAAAATTTACCCTGAACACTATTGCAAGGTTTGATATAACTACCATAAGTGGTTACTGTGATATGTGCATGATAGTACCTTGCATGCAAAACTTAACCAAATTTTCAAAAGTCAAACAAGGGCCATAATTTGCACTAAATTTAAACAAGAGTTATCTGTCTTGACTGTGTGACACCTCTTAAGACATTAAAAAGTTTCAAGTCAATATCATAAATGGTTACTGAGATATGTGCATGATAGTACCTAGCAGGCAAAACTTTAACCAAATTTTCAAAAGTCAAACAAGGGCCATAATTAGTACTAAATTTATACAAGAGTTATCTGACTTGACTGTGTGACACCCCTAGAGACTTAACGAAGTTTCAAGTCAATATCACAAGTGGTTACTGAGATATGTGCATGATAGTACCTAGCAGGCAAAACTTTAACCAAATATTCAAACTCAAACAAGGGCCATAATTTGTACTAAATTTTTTCAAGAGTTATCTGCCTTGATTGTATGACACCCCTAAAGACATGAACAAAGTTTCAAGTCAATATCATAAGTGGTTACTGAGATATGTGCATGATAGTACCTAGCAGGCAAAACTTTAACCAAATTTTCAAAGTCAAACAAGGGCCATAATTTGTACTAAATTTTTTCAAGAGTTATCTGCCTTGATTGTATGACACCCTAAAGACATGAACAAAGTTTCAAGTCAATATCATAAGTGGTTACTGAGTATGTGCATGATAGTACCTAGCAGGCAAAACTTTAACCAAATTTTCAAAGTCAAACAAGGGCCATAATTTGAACTAAATTTTTTCAAGAGTTATCTGCCTTTGATTGTATGACACCCCTAAAGACATGAACAAAGTTTCAAGTCAATATCATAAGTGGTTACTGAGATATGTGCATGATAGTACCTAGCAGGCAAAACTTTAACCAAATTTTCAAACTCAAACAAGGGCCATAATTTGTACTAAATTTTTTCAAGAGTTATCTGCCTTGATTGTATGACACCCCTAAAGACATGAACAAAGCTTCAAGTCAATATCATAAGTGGTTACTGAGAGATGTGCATGATAGTACCTAGCAGGCAAAACTTTAACCAAATTTTCAAAGTCAAACAAGGGTCATAATTCAAGAGTTATCTGCCTTGATTGTATGACACCCCTAAAGACATGAACAAAGTTTCAAGTCAATATCATAAGTGGTTACTGAGATATGTGCATGATAGTACCTAGCAGGCAAAACTTTAACCAAATTTTCAAAAGTCAAACAAGGGCCATAAAATGTACTAAATTTTTTCAAGAGTTATCTGCCTTGATTGTATGACACCCCTAAAGACATGAACAAAGTTTCAAGTCAATATCATAAGTGGTTACTGAGATATGTGCATGATGTACTTAGCGGCAAAACTTTAACCAAAGAGCCGATGCCAACACACAAGTGACTGTAATAGCTCTCCATATTCTCCGAATAGTCGAGCTAATAAAGGGCAATAACTCTGTAATTACTCAAGATATAGTTATGGTTCTTGTACACTGCACTTCCTCTCATTGTGCTAGACCATTGTATTAAGTTGTATTGAATTTCAAACAGTAGTTTTCAAGTTATGCTCCGTACAAGGAAAAGTAACAAAGGGCAATAACTCTGTAATTGGTCAAGATGGAGTTATGGTTCTTAAGCACTGTACTTCCTCTCAATATGCTTGACCATTGTATGAAGTTGAATTCCGACTGGTAGTTTTCAACTTCGTTTCGCAGGTATAACAAAAAGTACTCTATATTGCATGTACATGTATTATGAGTAAATGTCGTCATAAGTAAGCAAGTTGATGAGGTATTGCCATCCAATACAAACTCCCCTACTGGTTTAAAGCACATTTAAGGTAAACTGCACTCCAAGCATAAGGTAATACAATGAAAATGCCACGGATACAGACCTTGGGGGGTAGGTGGCTGGGTGTTACAGTACCTGTATCATGATGGATATTCATTTGTTCTTCTTGATTACTAGTCTATGCAGAGGCTTTAGGTGTCATTTGTATCTGAAGTGCCTACAGATATATTCTCACAAGTGCACTCTCTATGTTATTGTGGTTTTGTTTGGCTTTCTGTGTCCAAAACAATTTCTTCACTGTCTTCACAGTCTGTCAACAGATCCATCCCTACATGTGCTGCTGCATCATGATCCTGTTGGGTAGCTAAAACATCCAACACTTCAGTAGCCACAGAATCTTCTGATGTATCTTCCACAGCATTTCCTGAGTCGTCACTCCTACTAAGTCGTGTCACAGTCACTATCAAATCACTGTCTTCATCTAAGGGATCTGACTCAGATTTTCAATCTTTCTAGACTATCAGCAGTTTCAACCAATTTATCAACGTCATTGTTAAAATTGACTTTCTTCTGCTTCACTTTCTCCTGCAGTAACTGTTGTTAGTGCCGTGAAGTCTGTTCAAGCTTATTATCAATTGGTAGAAGTAAACTTCTGTGTTGTGACCTAATGCGTCTTTCACCATTTTCCTTCCTTACATTTATAATATGAACAGGCATCTCCTGGCTCTGTTTGTTGGCAATTAAAATTATTCTCACTTGTCAGCTAATTTGTTTACAGTTAAAAGAAACTAAAACTGTCATTCTCATTTATAGTTGGTCCTCTTGATTTCAAGTAATATCTTTTTATTCCATCTGAACCTTCTTACTGTGTTCTTTATCATATTGTGCATGCAAAAGTCTCTGTTTTAAATCCTTTATATATTAAATTTGGTTGGTTGTAACAGCTCCTGGAGAGCTTATGTTGATTTGTTTGTGACTCTTGCCGACTCAAAATAAAATGTATTGTATTGTATTGTCTGAGCCACTTTCCAGATCAAACTCTAATTCTCCTGATACAAATCCTTTTCTACCCTTATCATCAATTCAAAAGGGCTTTAACTAGTGTTGTCTTATGTCTTGTGCAATTGTATTCATACACTATGTGTCGAACATGTTTCTTCAGCCTGTTTTCCTTTCCAGAAAAAGAGTACCCTGCATGCTTATCAAGGTACTATCAAATCACTCACACATGCCATTTCCCCATGGCATGATAAGGTTTAGTTTCTGGATTTCTTTATACCAGTGATGTTACATAATTCTTTAACAACGTTGCGCTCAAAATTTGCTCCTAATGTCTGCAAGTAGCATTTGTGACATACCAAAATCATTAGAATGAAAGAAGTGCTTCAGCAGTATTTTTGGCAGTCTGATTTCTAGCTGATATTGCATGGGCAACTCTTAGTATAGTGATCTGTTATCACTAGTATATTTTCAATACCGCCTTTAGATTTTTCCAATGTGAGGAAATTAAAGCTAGCTCAAATGGTTATATTTGAATCATCCTGTCCGCTGTCTACTATATCATCAATTGCAGCTGACCTAAAACACAAAGTTCCAATAGGTGCACACTTTGATTCTTGTACAGTGCAGCCAGGGATCCTGATGTAATCTCATTGTTCCAACCTTCTTGTATGCCGAGAAGGTGAGACAGACCATCTTTGTCAATGTTACTGCGACCAGGGTGGTAAAAAATGCGGACAATGCTACTAACCACCTATAACTGGTTCCATTTAGTTTACACTGCAGCTGTGATGTATGCTAGCAAGTTATTATTCTGTAGAGACATCTATGGCCATATAGGTAGTTGCTGAGCTTTTCAGTGATAGATCATTTCAATGCAAGGAATTCAAGCAATGTGCTGAACAGTTTTTCTCAGATTTACTTAAACCTCTACTAGTCTAGCTAATAACACACTTCTGACCATCCTGTTCTTGATAAAGTATTGAGTCCAATTGAGACATTGAAGCATTGAAGCATGGTTTGGTGAAATAGTGCAGTTCAAATGGTTTGGTGAAGTCAGGAAATGACAATATAGGATAGGCTGGCAACAGGTCTTTAATTTCAATAAATACGGTTTCTTGTTCAGCTCCCTTGTTCAGCTCCCTTAACCCAGGTCGGAGTAACTGGTTGTGGCTACTTTTTCTTCCTGTTGTGTACTTAGCAGTGAGCAAACTTCTTTAGGTGTTTTTGGTCTTTTAAGTTTTGGCTGCATCTGTTTCAATCCCTTCTCCAGATATGCCTGATATATGGAGCTTTCTTTATAAAGAAATTTGCATTTCTTTGGTGCCATTTTTTAAGTTCACATAATCTTAGGGTCTGTAGTACCAACAAGTTTTTCAAGCTGTTATTCGTACGTCTTTCCAAAGCTAATCAAATCATCTAAGTACATTATACAAATTAATCAGGTGTAGATTCCCAAAGCACTCTTCCATTACATAATCCGAACAGGAGCCATTGATACTTTTAAAATTCTAATGGCTCAATCTTGAAGGTTGGAGTTCCATAGTTCTGTCAGCAGATGTACCGGTATCTGATGGTTTCCTGATTTCGTATCTAATATACTGTAATACTGATTCCCCAAAGATTTATTAAGTATGCCATCTATTCTTGGGAGTCAAGTTTTTAAGCTGTTGAAAATCTAAACTTAAGCATAAATCCACTCCTAATAACTTCGGCTATTGCTTATTCTTGCTTCCTCTGTAAGTATGTGTCTAATAATTTTGGCTATTGATGACATCCCCTTTAAGTGATATTCTAACAAATCTGGCTGTTGCCTGCGCTTACTTCCCCTATAAGCAAATGTCTAACAACTCCTGATGTTGCTTGCTCTGACTTTCCTTTATAAGTGTGTTCTAACAACTCTGGCTATTGCTTGCTCTTGTTTCCTCTTTTAAGTGTGTGGCTAACAGCTCTGGCTGTATAGCTTGCTCTTGTTTCTGTAAAAGTTGTTGCTAACAACTCTGGCTGTTGCTTGCTCTTGTTTCCCTTTAAAATGTGTGGCTAACAACTCCGGCTGTGTGCAGCTTCCTCTTTAAAATGTCTAACAACTCCTGGATGTTGCTTGCTCTTGTTTCCCCTTTAAAATTGTTGCTAACAACTCCTGGCTGTTGCTTGCTCTTGTTTCCCCTTTAAAATGTTGGCTAACAACTCTAGCTGTTGCTTGCAGACTTTCCTGTTTAAAGTGTGGCTAACAACTCCTGGCTGTTGCTTGCTCTTGTTTCCCCTTTAAAAGTGTGTTCCTAACAACTCCAGCTGTTCTAGCAGGCTTTCCTGTATAAAATGTTGCTAACAACTCTGGCTGTTGCTTGCTCTTGTTTCCCCTTTAAAGTGTTTAACAACTCTAGCTGTGTAGCAAGCTTCCTCTTTAAAATGTCTTACAACTCTGGCTGTTGCTTGCTCTTGTTCCCTTTAAAATGTGTGGCTAACAACTCTGGCTGTTGTTGCATGACTTTCCTCTTTAAAGTGTGTGCTAACAACTCTGGCTGTTGCTTGCTCTTGTTTCCTCTTTAAAATGTGTGGCTAACAACTCCTAGCTGTTGTTGCTGACTTTCCTGTTTAAAGTGTTGCTAACAACTCTGGCTGTTGCTTGCTCTTGTTTCCTCTTTAAAATGTTCTAACAACTCAGCTGTTTAGCATGCTTGCTCTGCTTTTTAAAATGTGCTTACAACTCCTGGATGTTGCTTGCTCTTGTTTCCCCTTTAAAATGTTTCTAACAACTCCTAGCTGTTTGCAAGCTTCCTCTTTAAAGTGTGCTAACAACTCCTGGATGTTGCTTGCTCTTGACTTTCCCCTTATAAAATGTGTTAACAACTCTAGCTGTTGTTTGCCTGACTTTCCTCTTTAAGAGTGTGCTAACAACTCCTGGATGTTGCTTGCTCTTGACTTTCCTCTTTAAAATGTTGCCTAACAACTCTAGCTGTTGTAGCATGCTTCCTCTTTAAAATGTTGCTAACAACTCCTGGCTGTTGCTTGCTCTTGTTTCCTCTTTAAAATGTTGCCTAACAACTCTAGCTGTTGCTTGCTCTGACTTTCCTCTATAATATGTCTAACAACTCCTGGATGTTGCTTGCTCTTGTTTCCCCTTTATAAATGTTGCCTAACAACTCTGGCTGTTGTAGCTGACTTTCCTTTATAAAATGTTGCTAACAACTCCTGGATGTTGCTTGCTCTTGTTTCCTCTTTAAAATGTTGCTAACAACTCAGCTGTGTAGCATGCTCTTTTCTTGTAAAATGTCTTAACAACTCCTGGCTGTTGCTTGCTCTTGTTTCCTCTTTAAAATGTTGCCTAACAACTCTAGCTGTTGCTTGCATGACTTTCCTTTAAAAGTGTGTGCTAACAACTCTGGCTGTTGCTTGCTCTTGTTTCCTCTTTAAAATGTTGCTAACAACTCTAGCTGTTGCTTGCATGCTTTCCTCTTTAAAGTGTCTTAACAACTCCTGGATGTTGCTTGCTCTTGTTTCCTGTATAAAATGTTGCTAACAACTCCTAGCTGTTGCTTGCATTTCCTGCTTCCTGTAAAAGTGTGTGGCTAACAACTCCTGGCTGTTGCTTGCTCTTGTTTCCTCTTTAAAATGTTGCTAACAACTCTAGCTGTTGCTTGCTCTGACTTTCCTGTTTAAAGTGTGGCTAACAACTCCTGGCTGTTGCTTGCTCTTGCTTTCCTCTTTAAAATGTTTAACAACTCCAGCTGTTTTGTAGTAAGGTGTGCAACAACCTGCTTGCTCTTTTTCTGTAAAAGTGTGTGGCTAACAACTCCTGGATGTTGCTTGCTCTTGTTTCCTCTTTAAAATGTTGCCTAACAACTCTAGCTGTTGCTAGCTGACTTTCCTGTTTAAAGTGTGGCTTACAACTCCTGCTGTTGCTTGCTCTTGTTTCCCCTTTAAAATGTTGCTAACAACTCCAGCTGTTGCTAGCGACTTCCTCTTTAAAGTGTGCTAACAACTCCTGACTGTTGCTTGCTCTTGTTTCCCCTTTAAAATGTTCTAACAACTCCTAGCTGTTCTTGCAAGCTTTCTCTTTAAAATGTGGCTAACAATTCCTGGATGTTGCTTGCTCTTGTTTCCCCTTTAAAATGTTGCCTAACAACTCCAGCTGTTCTTGCTGACTTTCCTCTTTAAAGTGTGGCTAACAACTCTAGCTGTTGCTTGCTCTTGTTTCCCCTTTAAAATGTGCTAACAACTCCTGGCTGTTGCTTGCTCTTGTTTCCCCTTTAAAATGTTTAACAACTCTAGCTGTGCTAGCAAGCTTCCTCTTTAAAGTGTGGCTTACAACTCCTGGATGTTGCTTGCTCTTGTTTCCTCTTTAAAATGTTGCTAACAACTCCAGCTGTTGCTTGCTCTTGTTTCCCCTTTAAAATGTTGCCTAACAACTCCAGCTGTTTAGCTTGCTTACTTTCCTGTAAAAGTGTGTCTAACAACTCTAGCTGTTGCTTTCTCTTGTTTCCCCTTTAAAATGTTGCTAACAACTCCTGATGTTGCTTGCTCTTGTTTCCCCTTTAAAATGTTGCCTAACAACTCTAGCTGTTGTTGCTTGACTTTCCTCTTTAAAATGTGGCTAACAACTCCTGATGTTGCTTGCTCTTGTTTCCTCTTTAAAATGTTCTAACAACTCCAGCTGTTCTAGCAAGCTTCCTTTTAAGAATGTGCTAACAACTCCTGGATGTTGCTTGCTCTTGTTTCCCTTTATTGTAAAATGTTTAACAACTCTAGCTGTTGCTTGCATGACTTTCCTCTTTAAAATGTGGCTAACAACTCCTGATGTTGCTTGCTCTTGTTTCCTGTATAAGTGTGTGGCAACAACTGGCCCCCTTTAAAATGTTTAACAACTCCAGCTGTTGCTAGTCATGTTTCCTCTTTAAAATGTGCTTACAACTCCTGATGTTGCTTGCTCTTGTTTCCTCTTTAAAATGTTGCCTAACAACTCCAGCTGTTTAGCAAGCTTCCTCTTTAAAATGTGCTAACAACTCCTGATGTTGCTTGCTCTTGTTTCCCCTTTAAAATGTTGCTAACAACTCTAGCTGTGTAGCAAGCTTCCTTTCCTTTAAAATGTCTTAACAACTCCTGATGTTGCTTGCTCTTGTTCCCCTTTAAAATGTTTAACAACTCCTGGCTGTTTAGCAAGCTTCCTCTTTAAAGTGTCTTACAACTCCTGGATGTTGCTTGCTCTTGTTTCCCTTTAAAAGTTGTGGCTAACAACTCTAGCTGTTGCTAGCATGCTTCCCTTTAAAATTGTGCTTACAACTCCTGATGTTGCTTGCTCTTGTTTCCCCTTTAAAATGTGGCTAACAACTCCGGCTGTTGCTAGCATGCTTTCCTCTTTAAAATGTGGCTTACAACTCCTGGATGTTGCTTGCTCTTGTTTCCCCTTTAAAATGTTCTAACAACTCCAGCTGTGTAGCAAGCTTCCTCTTTAAAGTGTCTTACAACTCCTGGATGTTGCTTGCTCTTGTTTCCTCTTTAAAATGTTCTAACAACTCCAGCTGTGTTTGCAAGCTTCCTGTTTAAAATGTGGCTAACAACTCCAGCTGTTGTAGCAAGCTTTCCTCTTTAAAATGTGTCTTACAACTCCTGGATGTTGCTTGCTCTTGTTTCCCCTTTAAAATGTTTAACAACTCCAGCTGTGTAGCAAGCTTCCTCTTTAAAATGTCTTACAACTCCTGATGTTGCTTGCTCTTGTTTCCCCTTTAAAATGTTTAACAACTCCAGCTGTGTAGCAAGCTTCCTCTTTAAAATGTCTTACAACTCCTGATGTTGCTTGCTCTTGTTTCCCCTTTAAAATGTTCTAACAACTCCAGCTGTTCTTGCAAGCTTCCTCTTTAAAATGTCTTACAACTCCTGGATGTTGCTTGCTCTTGTTTCCCCTTTAAAATTGTGGCTAACAACTCCTGGATGTTGCTTGCTCTTGTTTCCCCTTTAAAATTGTGGCTAACAACTCCTGGATGTTGCTTGCTCTTGTTTCCCCTTTAAAATGTTTAACAACTCCAGCTGTGTGCAAGCTTCCTCTTTAAAATGTCTTACAACTCCTGATGTTGCTTGCTCTTGTTTCCCCTTTAAAATGTTTAACAACTCCAGCTGTTTAGCAAGCTTCCTCTTTAAAATGTCTTACAACTCCTGATGTTGCTTGCTCTTGTTTCCCCTTTAAAATGTCTAACAACTCCTGATGTTGCTTGCTCTTGTTTCCCCTTTAAAATGTCTAACAACTCCTGATGTTGCTTGCTCTTGTTTCCCCTTTAAAATGTTCTAACAACTCCAGCTGTGTAGCAAGCTTCCTCTTTAAAATGTCTAACAACTCCTGATGTTGCTTGCTCTTGTTTCCCCTTTAAAATGTCTAACAACTCCTGATGTTGCTTGCTCTTGTTTCCCCTTTAAAATGTTTAACAACTCCAGCTGTTTAGCAAGCTTCCTCTTTAAAATGTCTAACAACTCCTGGATGTTGCTTGCTCTTGTTTCCCCTTTAAAATGTGCTAACAACTCCTGGATGTTGCTTGATCTTGCTTTCCCCTTTAAAATGTGCTAACAACTCCTGGATGTTGCTTGCTCTTGTTTCCCCTTTAAAATGTTCTAACAACTCCAGCTGTGTAGCAAGCTTCCTCTTTAAAATGTTCTAACAACTCCTGGATGTTGCTTGCTCTTGTTTCCCCTTTATAAATGTTTAACAACTCCAGCTGTTTAGCAAGCTTCCTCTTTAAAATGTCTTACAACTCCTGATGTTGCTTGCTCTTGTTTCCTCTTTAAAATGTCTTACAACTCCTGATGTTGCTTGCTCTTGTTTCCCCTTTAAAATGTTTAACAACTCCAGCTGTTTAGCAAGCTTCCTCTTTAAAATGTCTTACAACTCCTGATGTTGCTTGCTCTTGTTTCCCCTTTAAAATGTTTAACAACTCCAGCTGTTTAGCAAGCTTCCTCTTTAAAATGTCTTACAACTCCTGATGTTGCTTGCTCTTGTTTCCTCTTTAAAATGTGCTTACAACTCCTGATGTTGCTTGCTCTTGTTTCCCCTTTAAAATGTTTAACAACTCCAGCTGTTTAGCAAGCTTCCTCTTTAAAATGTCTTACAACTCCTGATGTTGCTTGCTCTTGTTTCCCCTTTAAAATGTTTAACAACTCCAGCTGTGTAGCAAGCTTCCTCTTTAAAATGTCTTACAACTCCTGATGTTGCTTGCTCTTGTTTCCCCTTTAAAATGTTTAACAACTCCAGCTGTGTAGCAAGCTTCCTTCCTTTAAAATGTGCTTACAACTCCTGGATGTTGCTTGCTCTTGTTTCCCCTTTAAAATGTTTAACAACTCCAGCTGTTTAGCAAGCTTCCTCTTTAAAATGTCTTACAACTCCTGATGTTGCTTGCTCTTGTTTCCTCTTTAAAATGTCTAACAACTCCTGATGTTGCTTGCTCTTGTTTCCCCTTTAAAATGTTTAACAACTCCAGCTGTGTAGCAAGCTTCCTCTTTAAAATGTCTAACAACTCCTGATGTTGCTTGCTCTTGTTTCCCCTTTAAAATGTTGCCTAACAACTCCAGCTGTTCTAGCATGCTTCCTCTTTAAAATGTGCTTACAACTCCTGATGTTGCTTGCTCTTGTTTCCCCTTTAAAATGTTTAACAACTCCAGCTGTGTAGCAAGCTTCCCTTTAAAATGTCTAACAACTCCTGATGTTGCTTGCTCTTGTTTCCTCTCTTTAAAATGTGCTAACAACTCCAGCTGTTCTAGCATGCTTCCTCTTTAAAATGTGCTTACAACTCCTGGATGTTGCTTGCTCTTGTTTCCCCTTTAAAATGTGCTAACAACTCCTGATGTTGCTTGCTCTTGTTTCCCCTTTAAAATGTTGCTAACAACTCCAGCTGTGTAGCATGCTTCCTCTTTAAAATGTCTTACAACTCCTGATGTTGCTTGCTCTTGTTTCCCCTTTAAAATGTTGCCTAACAACTCCAGCTGTTCTAGCATGCTTCCTCTTTAAAATGTGCTTACAACTCCTGGATGTTGCTTGCTCTTGTTTCCCCTTTAAAATGTCTAACAACTACTGATGTTGCTTGCTCTTGTTTCCCCTTTAAAATGTTTAACAACTCCAGCTGTGTAGCAAGCTTCCTCTTTAAAATGTCTTACAACTCCTGATGTTGCTTGCTCTTGTTTCCCCTTTAAAATGTTTAACAACTCCAGCTGTTCTAGCATGCTTTCCTCTTTAAAATGTCTTACAACTCCTGATGTTGCTTGCTCTTGTTTCCCCTTTAAAATGTCTAACAACTCCTGATGTTGCTTGCTCTTGTTTCCCCTTTAAAATGTTTAACAACTCCAGCTGTGTAGCAAGCTTCCTCTTTAAAATGTCTTACAACTCCTGATGTTGCTTGCTCTTGTTTCCCCTTTAAAATGTTTAACAACTCCAGCTGTTTAGCAAGCTTCCTCTTTAAAATGTCTTACAACTCCTGATGTTGCTTGCTCTTGTTTCCTCTTTAAAATGTGCTTACAACTCCTGGATGTTGCTTGCTCTTGTTTCCCCTTTAAAATGTTTAACAACTCCAGCTGTGTAGCAAGCTTCCTCTTTAAAATGTCTAACAATTCCTGGATGTTGCTTGCTCTTGTTTCCCCTTTAAAATGTTTAACAACTCCAGCTGTGTAGCAAGCTTTCCTCTTTAAAATGTGGCTAACAACTCCTGGATGTTGCTTGCTCTTGTTTCCTCTTTAAAATGTTTAACAACTCCAGCTGTGTAGCAAGCTTCCTCTTTAAAATGTCTTACAACTCCTGATGTTGCTTGCTCTTGTTTCCTCTTTAAAATGTTTAACAACTCCAGCTGTGTAGCAAGCTTCCTCTTTAAAATGTCTTACAACTCCTGATGTTGCTTGCTCTTGTTTCCTCTTTAAAATGTTTAACAACTCCAGCTGTTTAGCAAGCTTCCTCTTTAAAATGTCTAACAATTCCTGATGTTGCTTGCTCTTGTTTCCCCTTTAAAATGTTCTAACAACTCCAGCTGTTTAGCAAGCTTCCTCTTTAAAATGTCTTACAACTCCTGGATGTTGCTTGCTCTTGTTTCCCCTTTAAAATGTTTAACAACTCCAGCTGTTTAGCAAGCTTCCTCTTTAAAATGTCTTACAACTCCTGATGTTGCTTGCTCTTGTTTCCCCTTTAAAATGTCTTACAACTCCTGATGTTGCTTGCTCTTGTTTCCCCTTTAAAATGTTTAACAACTCCAGCTGTGTAGCAAGCTTCCTCTTTAAAATGTCTTACAACTCCTGATGTTGCTTGCTCTTGTTTCCCCTTTAAAATGTTTAACAACTCCAGCTGTGTAGCAAGCTTCCTCTTTAAAATGTCTAACAACTCCTGATGTTGCTTGCTCTTGTTTCCTCTTTAAAATGTGCTAACAACTCCTGATGTTGCTTGCTCTTGTTTCCTCTTTAAAATGTTTAACAACTCCAGCTGTGTAGCATGCTTCCTCTTTAAAATGTCTTACAACTCCTGATGTTGCTTGCTCTTGTTTCCTCTTTAAAATGTTCTAACAACTCCAGCTGTTTAGCAAGCTTCCTCTTTAAAATGTGCTAACAATTCCTGGATGTTGCTTGCTCTTGTTTCCCCTTTAAAATGTTGCTAACAACTCCAGCTGTTCTAGCATGCTTCCTCTTTAAAATGTGCTTACAACTCCTGGATGTTGCTTGCTCTTGTTTCCTCTTTAAAATGTTTAACAACTCCAGCTGTGTAGCAAGCTTCCTCTTTAAAATGTCTTACAACTCCTGATGTTGCTTGCTCTTGTTTCCTCTTTAAAATGTTTAACAACTCCAGCTGTTTAGCAAGCTTCCTCTTTAAAATGTCTAACAATTCCTGGATGTTGCTTGCTCTTGTTTCCCCTTTAAAATGTTCTAACAACTCCTAGCTGTTTAGCAAGCTTCCTTTCTTTAAAATGTGCTAACAATTCCTGATGTTGCTTGCTCTTGTTTCCTCTTTAAAATGTTCTAACAACTCCAGCTGTTTAGCAAGCTTCCTCTTTAAAATGTCTTACAACTCCTGATGTTGCTTGCTCTTGTTTCCTCTTTAAAATGTTTAACAACTCCAGCTGTTTAGCAAGCTTCCTCTTTAAAATGTCTAACAATTCCTGGATGTTGCTTGCTCTTGTTTCCCCTTTAAAATGTTTAACAACTCCAGCTGTTTAGCAAGCTTCCTCTTTAAAATGTCTAACAATTCCTGATGTTGCTTGCTCTTGTTTCCCCTTTAAAATGTTTAACAACTCCAGCTGTGTAGCAAGCTTCCTCTTTAAAGTGTCTTACAACTCCTGGATGTTGCTTGCTCTTGTTTCCCCTTTAAAATGTTCTAACAACTCCAGCTGTTAGCAAGCTTCCTCTTTAAAGTGTGCTTACAACTCCTGGATGTTGCTTGCTCTTGTTTCCTCTTTAAAATGTGCTTACAACTCCTGGATGTTGCTTGCTCTTGTTTCCTCTTTAAAATGTTTAACAACTCCAGCTGTGTAGCAAGCTTCCTCTTTAAAATGTCTTACAACTCCTGATGTTGCTTGCTCTTGTTTCCTCTTTAAAATGTTCTAACAACTCCAGCTGTTTAGCAAGCTTCCTCTTTAAAATGTCTAACAATTCCTGATGTTGCTTGCTCTTGTTTCCCCTTTAAAATGTTTAACAACTCCAGCTGTTTAGCAAGCTTCCTCTTTAAAATGTCTTACAACTCCTGATGTTGCTTGCTCTTGTTTCCTCTTTAAAATGTTTAACAACTCCAGCTGTGTAGCAAGCTTCCTCTTTAAAATGTCTTACAACTCCTGATGTTGCTTGCTCTTGTTTCCTCTTTAAAATGTTGCTAACAACTCCAGCTGTGCTAGCATGCTTCCTCTTTAAAATGTGGCTAACAACTCCTGGATGTTGCTTGCTCTTGTTTCCCCTTTAAAATGTTGCTAACAACTCCAGCTGTTTAGCAAGCTTCCTCTTTAAAATGTCTTACAACTCCTGATGTTGCTTGCTCTTGTTTCCTCTTTAAAATGTTTAACAACTCCAGCTGTGTAGCAAGCTTCCTCTTTAAAATGTCTTACAACTCCTGATGTTGCTTGCTCTTGTTTCCTCTTTAAAATGTTTAACAACTCCAGCTGTTTAGCAAGCTTCCTCTTTAAAATGTCTAACAACTCCAGCTGTTGCTTTCTCTTGTTTCCCCTTTAAAATGTCTAACAACTCCTGATGTTGCTTGCTCTTGTTTCCTCTTTTTAATGTCTAACAATTCCGGCTGTTTAGCAAGCTTCCTTTTTAATAATGTCTAACAACTCCTGATGTTGCTTGCTCTTGTTTCCGCTTTAAAATGCCTAACAGCTCCGGCTGTTTAGCAAGCTTCCTTTTCAAAAATGTCTCGCAACTCCAGCTGTTTAGCGCTTCCTCTTTAAAATGCCTAACAATTCCAGCTGTTGCTTTCTCTTGTTTCCCCTTTAAAATGTCTCGCAACTCCCGCTGTTGCTTGCTTTTGTTTCCCCTAAAAAATCTCTAACAACTTTGGCTGTTGCTTGCTCTTGCTTCCTCTTTAAAATGTCTAACAATTCCTGATGTTGCTTGATCTTGTTGTCTCTTTAAAATGTCTAACAACTCCAGCCTTTTAGCAAGCTTCCTCTTTAAAATGTCTTACAACTCCTGATGTTGCTTGCTCTTGTTTCCTCTTTAAAATGTTTAACAACTCCAGCTGTGTAGCAAGCTTCCTCTTTAAAATGTCTAACAACTCCTGATGTTGCTTGCTCTTGTTTCCCCTTTAAAATGTTGCTAACAACTCCAGCTGTTTAGCAAGCTTCCTCTTTAAAATGTCTTACAACTCCTGATGTTGCTTGCTCTTGTTTCCCCTTTAAAATGTTTAACAACTCCAGCCTTTTAGCAAGCTTCCTCTTTAAAATGTCTTACAACTCCTGGATGTTGCTTGCTCTTGTTTCCTCTTTAAAATGTTTAACAACTCCAGCTGTGTAGCAAGCTTCCTCTTTAAAATGTGCTAACAACTCCTGGATGTTGCTTGCTCTTGTTTCCTCTTTAAAATGTTCTAACAACTCCAGCTGTGTAGCAAGCTTCCTCTTTAAAATGTCTTACAACTCCTGATGTTGCTTGCTCTTGTTTCCCCTTTAAAATGTTTAACAACTCCAGCCTTTTAGCAAGCTTCCTCTTTAAAATGTCTTACAACTCCTGATGTTGCTTGCTCTTGTTTCCTCTTTAAAATGTTTAACAACTCCAGCTGTGTAGCAAGCTTCCTCTTTAAAATGTTTAACAACTCCTGATGTTGCTTGCTCTTGTTTCCTCTTTAAAATGTCTAACAACTCCAGCTGTTTAGCAAGCTTCCTCTTTAAAATGTCTTACAACTCCTGATGTTGCTTGCTCTTGTTTCCCCTTTAAAATGTTTAACAACTCCAGCCTTTTAGCAAGCTTCCTCTTTAAAATGTCTTACAACTCCTGATGTTGCTTGCTCTTGTTTCCTCTTTAAAATGTTTAACAACTCCAGCTGTGTAGCAAGCTTCCTCTTTAAAATGTCTAACAACTCCTGATGTTGCTTGCTCTTGTTTCCCCTTTAAAATGTTTAACAACTCCAGCCTTTTAGCAAGCTTCCTCTTTAAAATGTCTTACAACTCCTGATGTTGCTTGCTCTTGTTTCCTCTTTAAAATGTTTAACAACTCCAGCTGTGTAGCAAGCTTCTTCCTTTAAAATGTTCTAACAACTCCTGATGTTGCTTGCTCTTGTTTCCTCTTTAAAATGTCTAACAACTCCAGCTGTTTAGCAAGCTTCCTCTTTAAAATGTCTTACAACTCCTGATGTTGCTTGCTCTTGTTTCCCCTTTAAAATGTTTAACAACTCCAGCCTTTTAGCAAGCTTCCTCTTTAAAATGTCTTACAACTCCTGATGTTGCTTGCTCTTGTTTCCTCTTTAAAATGTTTAACAACTCCAGCTGTGTAGCAAGCTTCCTCTTTAAAATGTGGCTAACAACTCCTGAGTTTTGCTTGCTCTTGTTTCCTCTTTAAAATGTTCTAACAACTCCAGCTGTGTAGCAAGCTTCCTCTTTAAAATGTCTTACAACTCCTGATGTTGCTTGCTCTTGTTTCCTCTTTAAAATGTTCTAACAACTCCAGCTGTGTAGCAAGCTTCCTCTTTAAAATGTCTTACAACTCCTGATGTTGCTTGCTCTTGTTTCCCCTTTAAAATGTTCTAACAACTCCAGCTGTTTAGCAAGCTTCCTCTTTAAAATGTGGCTTACAACTCCTGATGTTGCTTGCTCTTGCTTTCCCCTTTAAAATGTTCTAACAACTCCAGCCTTTTAGCAAGCTTCCTCTTTAAGGTGTCTAACAACTCCTGGATGTTGCTTGCTCTTGTTTCCTCTTTAAAATGTTCTAACAACTCCAGCTGTGTAGCAAGCTTCCTCTTTAAAATGTCTAACAACTCCTGGATGTTGCTTGCTCTTGTTTCCCCTTTAAAATGTTCTAACAACTCCAGCCTTTTAGCAAGCTCTCCTCTTTAAAATGTCTTACAACTCCTGGATGTTGCTTGCTCTTGTTTCCTCTTTAAAATGTTTAACAACTCCAGCTGTGTAGCAAGCTTCCTCTTTAAAATGTGCTAACAACTCCTGATGTTGCTTGCTCTTGCTTTCCCCTTTAAAATGTTTAACAACTCCAGCTGTGTAGCAAGCTTCCTCTTTAAAATGTCTAACAACTCCTGATGTTGCTTGCTCTTGTTTCCCCTTTAAAATGTCTAACAACTCCTGATGTTGCTTGATCTTGTTTCCCCTTTAAAATGTCTAACAATTCCTGATGTTGCTTGATCTTGTTTCCCCTTTAAAATGTCTAACAATTCCTGATGTTGCTTGCTCTTGTTTCCTCTTTAAAATGTTTAACAACTCCAGCTGTGTAGCAAGCTTCCTCTTTAAAATGTCTAACAACTCCTGATGTTGCTTGCTCTTGTTTCCCCTTTAAAATGTTTAACAACTCCAGCTGTGTAGCAAGCTTCCTCTTTAAAATGTCTTACAACTCCTGATGTTGCTTGCTCTTGTTTCCTCTTTAAAATGTCTTACAACTCCTGATGTTGCTTGCTCTTGTTTCCTCTTTAAAATGTCGAACAACTTCAGCTGTTTAGCAAGCTTCCTCTTTAAAATGTCTAACAACTCCAGCATTTGCTTGCTCTTGTTTCCCCTTTAAAATCGTGTTGCTTGCTCTGACTTCCGTAAGGCTAACAACTCTGGCTGTTGCTTGCTTCAGCTTCCCCTTAAATTGTCTAACAACTTTGACTATTGCTTGCTCTTGTTTACTCTTTAAAATGTCTCGCAACTCCTGCCATTGCTTTCTCTTGTCCCCTATAAGTATGTGTCTAACAACTATTGCTGTTGCTTGCTTTTGTTGCTTGCTCTGACTTAACCATGTGTGTGGCTTACAATTCTGCCTGTTGCTTGCTCTGACTTTCCTGTATAAGTGTGTGGCTTACAATTCTTGCTGTTGCTTGCTCTGACTTTCCTGTATAATTGTGTGGCTAACAATTCTGGCTGTTGCTTGCTCTGACTTTCCCGTATAAGTGTGTGGCTTACAATTCTTGCTGTTGCTTGCTCTGACTTTCTTGTGTAAGTGTGTTCCTAACAACTCTGGATGTTGCTTGCTCTGACTTTCCTGTATAAGTGTGTGGCTAACAACTCTGGCTGTTGCTTGCTCTGACTTTCCTGTGTAAGTGTGTGGCTAACAACTCTGGCTGTTGCTTGCTCTGACTTCCCCCCTATTAGTGTGTTGCTAACAACTCTGGCTGTTGCTTGCTCTGACTTTCCTGTATAAGTGTGTGGCTAACAACTCTGTCTGTTGCTTTCTGTGACTTTCCTGTATAAGTGTGCCGCTAACAACTCTGGTGTTGCTTGCTCTTACTTTCCTGTATAAGTGTGTGGCTAACTAAGTGTGTGGCTAACAACTCTGGCAGTTGTTTGCTCTGACAAGCTGTGTAGCAATCTTCCTCTTTAAAATGTATAAAAACTCCAGTTGTTGCTTGCTTCAGCTTCCCCTTAAATTGTCTTACAACTCCGGCTATTGCTTGCTTTTGTTTCCCCTAAAACATGTCTAACAACTCTGGCTGTTGCTTGCTCTGACTTCCTCTGTCAGTGTGTGTCTAATAATTTTGGCTTTTGCTTGCTTTTGCCTCCTGATAAAAATGTCTTACAAATCTGGCTGTTGCTTGCTCTTACTTTCCATTTAAGCTAAAGTCTTATAAATGACTTCCCCTATAAGTATGTGGCTAACAACTCTGGCTTTTGCTTGCTCTGACTTTCCTGTATAAGTGTGTGGCTAACAACTCTGGCTGTTGCTTGCTCTGACTTTCCTGTATAAGTGTGTGGCTAACAACTCTGGCTGTTGCTTGCTCTGACTTTCCTGTATAAGTGTGTGACTAACAACTCTGGCTGTTGCTTGCTCTGACTTTCCTGTGTAAGTGTGTGGCTAACAACTCTGGCTGTTGCTTGCTCTGACTTTCCTGTATAAGTGTGTGACTAACAACTCTGGCTGTTGCTTGCTCTGATTTTCCTGTATAAGTGTGTGGCTAACAACTCTGGCTGTTGCTTGCTCTGACTTTCCTGTATAAGTGTGTGGCTAACAACTCTGGCTGTTGCTTGCTCTGACTTTCCCATATAAGTGTGTGGCTAACAACTCTGGCTGTTGCTTGCTCTGACTTTCCTGTATAAGTGTGTGGCTAACAACTCTGGCTGTTGCTTGCTCTGACTCTCCTGTGTAAGTGTGTGGCTTACAATTCTGGCTGTTGCTTGCTCTGACTTTTCTGTGTAAGTGTGTGGCTAACAACTCTGGCTGTTGCTTGCTCTGACTTTCCTGTATAAGAGTGTGGCTTACAATTCTTGCTGTTGCTTGCTCTGACTTTCCCGTATAAGTGTGTGGCTTACAATTCTGGCTGTTGCTTGCTCTGACTTTCCCATATAAGTGTGTGGCTAACAATTCTGGCTGTTGCTTGCTCTGACTTTCCTGTATAAGTGTGTGGCTAACAATTCTGGCTGTTGCTTGCTCTGACTTTCCTGTATAAGTGTGTGGCTAACAACTCTGGCTGTTGCTTACTCTGACTTCCCGTATAAGTGTGTGGCTAACAACTCTGGCTGTTGCTTGCTCTGACTTTCCTGTATAAGTGTGTGGCTAACAACTCTGGCTGTTGCTTGCTTTGACTTCCCCTTAAAAAATTTTTTTTAAAAATTTTGCTTTATTTTTTCCCCCCAAAATTTTATAATAAAATAAAAATAAAAATAAAAAAAAAATTCCCCCCCCCCCCCCCCCTTTGGTAAAAAAAAAAAATAAAAAAAAAAAAAAAAAAAAAAAAACAAACCCCCCCCTCCTACTTCCCAGTTGTAAGGTAACGTGTCCAGCATCTTCTGTCCCATTGGTGGTATGTTGCTACCTGTATATCACCTTGTCTTCCCCTCCACTTGCACAATTCACAGTCAACAATTTTAATATGTTTTAAGCACCTTCAAAAAATGTCTCTACAAATACAGGAAATATTTCTATAAAACACCATGTGAAAGGGTTAGGGCTTAAATGTGACACTGACCTAATATGTTGCCTTGTAAAATAAAGACTTAATATATGGGTAACAACCCTGTGGAGCTACATTGAAATTGGTCCATGCACTAAAAAGATAGAGTAGATTGGATATATTGCAATATAACACAAAAAAGTTTTTCCTATATTAAGCCTATGTAAAACCAAGTGACCCCCCTCCCGGGGGTCATGATTTAAACAATCTTGGTAGAGGTCCACTAGACAATGCTAAATATCTAAGATCTAGGCCTTGTGGTTTCAGAGAAGAAGATTTTAAAAAAAAATCATATTTGTTACCATAGCAACTTTGATAAAGTCTCATCAACATTGGCCCAGTGGTTTCAGAGTAGATGTCGTTTGAAGGAAATGGTGGACGGACGGTGAGTGATCCTAATAGCTAACTCTGGCACTTTGTGAGCTAAAAACAAGGTTTGCACTGAACTTAATGTCGTCTCTCACTGTATGCAACAAATTTCCTTAAGTACTTTTAGTGTGAAGCTCTGGACAAGAAAATGTAACAAAGGGAGAATATTCAACAAGATATCGAGCTGTCAGTAGGACAGTGCCCTTGACTTTTTCAGTGCTTGCCAATAAAACAAAAATTTGTCAGTAAAACAACCCCAAGTATAAATAAGGGTCACAAGTAGCAAGATATTAAGTCAAGAGTTATCAAACTTAATTGTTTGATATCCCTGAATACTACAGCAAAGTTTTTAATTAATACTTCAAGGTGATATATGTGCATGACAGTGCCAGTTGTACAAAAGACTTTAACTAACTAGGAATTTCTAAGTACAATTCAAAAAACCTTTTCACAGGGTTATCTTCTTTTGCTAACAGACAGGTGTCATAATGGTACATAAGTATTCCAACCTTGAACGAGTATGAAAATTTTGAAAATTAAATGAAAAGTCGAAAAGGGCCATACATACTTTACCTTTTCCTGTGTGTGTTTGGGAATCATTTGGGTAAAACAGGTATTCTAACTTACAAAGTAATATCTCAAACAGTTTAGTCAAAAAGTGAACTGGTACAAAAAACTTAACCGAGATTCTAAGTCGATAAAGGGCGTTAATTTAAAGAAAAATCCTTAACAGAGTTACCTTCTCTTGCCTACAGATGGGGATAATGATGTAAACAAGCGTTCAAAGTTTCAAAGCAATATCTCAAAGGGTTAGGTCAATAAGTGGATTTTACCCATATTCAATTTATTTTCTAAGCCAAAAATGGGCATACTTCTTTCAAAAACCTTGACAGAGTTATGTATTCTTGTGTGTTGATAAAGGTTATAATGATAAATAAGTATGGTAAAAGCAATATCTGTAATGGTTTTGAAATAAACTTAACCAAGCTCAATACACTTTCTAAGTACAAAAGGGCCATAATTCTGACAAAAACCTTGACAGAGTTATGTACTCTTGTCTGTAGATAGAGGTTATGATGGTTAACAAGTATGGTAAGTTTCAAAGCCATACTTCTAATGGTTTTGAAATAAAGTGGGGTGGTACGAAAAACTTAACCAAAGTGTGACACCAACGCCGACGCCGAGGCGAGACGGATAGCTCCCCTTTTCTCCGAAAAGTCTAGCTAAAATAAAGCAAAGCACAGTTATGGTTCTTGCACACTGCACTTCCTCTCAAACCAAACCTCCTACCACTTAAAGTAACCAGCATCTGTGCGGACAGATGGATGGATGGATGGATGGATGGATGGACAGACAAGTAGAATTCTGTATCTTTGGGGGCATAAAAATCTGTAAAACTTCAAAGTGTAATATCAAAGGAAGCGTTAAATAAATAATTTCTATTGATAAATATATACATGTAGCTATAATTATTTAAAGCATTTTGAAAAAGAACAAATTCTTATTTTCAGAAATGCTATTTGCTGAAATGTCAACTTCAATTTTACAGCACTGACCCAGTTAAATCTTTTTTAACTTGAGTATACATGTACATTGTATATGCCTCAGTGATTACACCACAGGTAAATTTAAAGTATCTGTGCCACAGCTTTACAAAAAAGATTCCATCCATAGTTATGTAAATTTGCTAATGATTTAGTCCAATTTGGGCACTGAGCTGTGAATGTACTTTTAGCTTATTGCCAAACAATTTTGATAACCAAGGAAAACATAAAGGAGGTAACTCAAGGGTCAAAATTCAGACTATGTGCAGTACTTTTTTCGGTCTGTTTTAAAGCTATTCATGAAATAAAACTGTTGTGAATGCGTTCAGATTGACCTGATGGGGAGTGTCTTGTGCCAGTCCAGTGCATTCGGAAACAGACGGAACAACTTTTGCAATTATGCATCAAAGAAGTTTGCTGTTATTCTACGTCCGTTTTTGAAAGTGGTTATACAAGGAATTGTAAACTTGCTTGTGAACTGTTGAACAATCTATTGCATTACAAGTTTTATTCATTAGCCATCTACTTTCAAAACATAACCAATGTACCATTGAATTTTAGATTCTGGCAAAGGTTTTAGAAAGTAAACAAATGTACTATTTTCCTTACGTTTTGAGATTTCCTTTATTTGCAAAGGTCAAAGGTTTACTCCGTCCTGACAGGTCAGTTTGAACCAACGATACCCTACAATAAATCTACTAAAACACGGAAAACTGCCTACACAGATAAAACTATGCTATGTGAAATCCCTACAAGTCTTGGTATAGGAACAGCGGGTTATGATAACTTTTGTAAATATTTGTAATTTAATGGAACTTATTTCTGCTATAGTCACAGGGTGAGAAAAATGTGAAGCCTAACCAGGACTCGAACCCAGGACCCTTCGCTTACAGAGTGAATGCTCTACCGACTGAGCTATCCGGCCGCCTACTCATTTTCTAACCTTTTTCATAATAAGTCCCAAACAGTGACACTATAATATCCTACAGAAACTGACAACCTGTAAAAATGACTGATTTAAATTATGGAACAGGAGCACTTAACTTTTAATTTATAACCCACTATATGCTCAACCTGCTTTAATCAGTAGTTAGGTACTGTCAAAACACATGTTTCAACTGTAGGGAGATAAGGCCTGTGATAACAAATTACTAGTTTCTCTGATCACATTTCTGGCGAAATTTAGCCGAACTGTAAGGTATCAGACTAGAATAGCATCTTAAAATAAAACTTCAATGTCAGAAAAGGCTGGCCCTTTAAGTAAGATAGACACTATAATAAACAAACACTTTACCTTTTAATTTTTTTACACTTCTCTGTACTGAACAAATTTTTAGCTCACCAGCTTGAACTTGCGACACTTGGATAGTCTTGAAATCCCAAGATTTACCAAAACTGTCATTATGTATTCTCACATTTCACACTGGTGAAGAACACCCTGTCCTCCATGGATTGATGTACTGGGTGGCTTACAGCAGGAAATATTAGTTCTGAACTCTTGGATATGGAATCGCTATATAGATACTCCACTCTAGGATGCTACATCTTTGTAGGAAACAGGTCCGTCAAGAACTTAAATTACTTATTGAAAATTCAACAAGTCAATAAATTACTTTTGTATTTCAGCAGGTACTTAAAGTTTGAAACTGTCACTGTTTATGAAAATGTTTCAGTGAAGTTTTAAATTAGCAATAGAGCTCCGTTGTTATATTGCTGGTTTTGTGATATATGACGTATGTATTTAAAACTATGACACACAAGTTCTATATATGTACAGTGTATTCCAATGTTACCTATACTGTAATCATTGACTATTTGCAGTTGTAGATCATGGTTGTACTCGAGGACGGTTCAAGACATTGCCTGAAAAAGGACCACAAAAAATTAAAGTAAATTACTTGGTACACATGTAAAATAATAAAGCATGTTAAAACATTCACAACAGAAATATTTTCTAAAATTCTTAGAAAAGACTGATATCTAATGAAAAACAATACTATTTGTTCAATGCAAAATGCCAGCAATTCTTTTTTTTTTTTGACAGTTCTACTTTCAGTTTTGTTTTGAGTTTATTTACTCTCGATTGCGAAATAAGTTCTTACAACTTAGATTTATCGCTCTCGAGACTCATTCCAGATGAAATCAACCTCCCAGAGAAAGAGACAATGAGGAATTATTTGTGTCTTGCCTAAGGACACTACGGACATGACTATCAGGTAGGGATTGAACCTGGGGCCCTTTCGATCATGAGGCGAACATGCTACCACTACACCTCCACCATTTTGTTCATAAAGATTAAAGTATACATGTATATAGAAAAATTACAAAGAAAGCAATTCATTTCATTACTAACCTGACAGTGTGCTCCACAGTCACCCACAGAATCACCGTGTACCAGTGGTGTTAACATGTGCTGGAACTGTTTTACTGTAAAAATTTAACAAATACATGTATATAATGAGTGGCATGTCTTAGACAACTATACTATTTAAAGTGAAATTCATTAAAGTCAAAATAAATGTCTAAAATCTATATAGATATACATTCAAGAATTTATAACATTGTAAACAGTGTAAAGCTTTACACACATGTAATTCAAATAATGCATACTGATAAACAATGTTCACTCACCATAACAGCTGATTTTTTTTTCTCCAAAATTAAAAAAACATAAAAGAAAAAGAAAATGTAAACTTGATTGACATTGCAGTGTAATGTCCAAGACTGTACTGGGAAGTGATCTGTTAAATACAGCAGAGAAAACAACTGTGGTCTTGACCAGTCAGGATTTAGCATGTACATACAAAACAACAATGTGACCAATGAACCAAAGTTTTCAATACAGGCCAAGGATATTCATCAATTGGTTTCTTGGACTATAGGCTGTATTAAACTAATAAATATACAAAATACTGAATGAGTGTCAGAAAGGCCCAGTTCCAAAAAGGACCAGTATCAAAAGGCCCATACCTGAAAGGCACACAGAAAGAGGACCAGTCTTATTTTTATGTACCTTAGAGCAGTACTGTTACAAAGTAGCAACTGATGGGGTGATTAAGAAGTAAAACGGATGGTACTGTTTTCGTCGACCTCCCATTTCGTCACCAAGAGTTTTGTGTACAAAAGAGGTTGTGGTTTTGTCACTCTTATTTAATTGTATATTTAATTGTTAGTTTGACATAAATGGGATCAAACAAACCAATTAACGTTGTCGTTACACGTAATTATAGGATGCATCGGGGTATTATGAACACCTTTTTTTCATCCAAATTAAGTAATTAGTTGACTTTAATCAGTCATATTTAAATCTTAATTTGATTATTCAGATATGTAGTTTATTTTAAAATCTAAAAACAAATTTTAAACAGATAAATCAAATACATTTTTTAATCAAATTCTGTGCAGTAAATGTTATATTCTCATTTAACTGTGTGAACTTTGATTTATAATTTTAGTAATTACCTTTAAGTAGGTGTGAAATCCTATTGTTATATTTATCTTATACAAAACTTTGGTGACGAAATGAGAGGTCGACGAAACCACTGTAATTCAGTAAAACAATGGTGAAATAAATGGTGAAAACACAAAATATTTACATATAAAAATAACAACAGACTTTAAAGATTATAAAATTAACAAAACATCAATATAGAGCACATATATTTTAATCAAATAAAACATATAATCGGCTAGATTAATTTTATTTTTCAATGGGCCTTTCTGCAGGAATGTAGAATATACATGTTGATTCTACTTTCCTGCTATCTGGTACATGTACCGTTTAAGTGGGCCTTTCAGGTACCTTTGATAAATTGGCCTTTTTGGACCAGGCCTTTTAAGACTGGTCCTTTCTGGAAGTGGGTCTTTCTGGATCCCTACCCAAATACTCATGCAATATGAACAAAATACTAGCTATTTTACATTAAAAACAGAATAGAGAGACTTATGAATGGACATTGACTGTAAATACAAGTAGCTAATTGTGGTATATCTTTACTGGTCCGTGGATACACATTACCAACACATGATGCTTTTCTACTTAAGTTTTTACCATATTTTGTTCAAAAGATCCTATAATGTTTAACAAATGTCCAGGCATTGATCCAATCCTTTGTGGCATCAGGGGTACATATACGGACCCTGGTGGCATGGCTCCATTTTCAAACTTGGCAAACTCTAAAGTTTCAAACTCTAAAGACTAAACTGAAACTGAAAGTAAAATCATGAAACGTATTCAAAAAGAAACTAAATTCACGGAATCATCATGCTGCTAAAACTTGAAATCTAAATCAGCGGTCATCACTCGTTTGGAAATAATACCGTAACAGTAACTGTCGTTATCGTTCTGTTGTTTTCATACAAAGCAGCGGTTACTCCCCCTTCCAGTAAAAATTTCAAGTACATTTAAAGTGGAATTATGCGCATTTTTTTTTTCAAGTAAAAATCCAGCTGAAATAGGTGTGTATACAAAG
This sequence comes from Saxidomus purpurata, assembly GCA_022818135.1. Lineage (NCBI taxonomy): Eukaryota > Metazoa > Mollusca > Bivalvia > Venerida > Veneridae > Saxidomus > Saxidomus purpurata. Next base: position 1,348,413 of record JAFMSR010000003.1, on the reverse strand, counting down.
GGTAGAGGAAATAATAGCTTTTAACCCAATACAACAAACTCTTCCTGCTACCAGTACGAAATAATAACTTTCCAAATATTCATTTTCCTATTTTGACTGGGAGAGTCAATTTAAGAACTAAACAACTGCATGCAGGAGTTGCTTCCCTTCCACTGCCGAAATTTCTACCGGCAACAACACTAATAGGAGGTTTTAGTGTGTCGTCACATCCGGGATTTTCCGTTACTAAAAATAGCGTGGCCGTCAACTGTATTGAGTTCGGCCATATGCCGAGCGTGTATTGATACAGTATAGACATCATTTATCGCCAAAATAAACTAAATATTATTAAGTTTCTTTTAAGTTTTGAAGTGGAAGTAAATACATTCTTTCTTATTTAATATATATTTGATAGTTGTTGCTATTATCAAAGAATTAACTTTGATCAGGCGTTGTGAGATTTCCCGTCTTTCACTTTTCATGTGTCTTCTTTCCTTCACTGATTATTCTCTTTCTATCTTACCCTTTACTCTCTGAAATATTTTTTTTTCAAAACCAGCACACTTAGTATCATACAAAACCATAATCCTACTTTAAAAGTTCTTTGTGTATTTTTTAAAAATGTTAATAGTCCCGGCCGATCGTGGGATTTCTCCTCTGGTGAACTCGCCAAGACCCCAGAAGACTCAAATGTATACTGGTACCTTTGTTTGGTTATATAATGCATATGTATGTCTCAAAAATAAATGACAGAAAAAGATATCCCTGTTTTGATATAATTACGGAAGTATACACTACAGAAGTGTATACTGTCGTGGTATACTGTGTAACACGTCCATGACATCTACAGCGGCGGACACATGTGAAAGTGACACTTCCAAAAAAGTGTTGTATTAAAATATTCAATAACACATTATAAAATATGCCTAATTAATTGTATATTATCTTAGCTGAGCTACTGCTTGCTTGAAATGCCCACACGCCAGTTTACGTCTGCGATTACTCATAATTTCAAAAAAATTAATATGTTTGATGCCATATGTTGTTAGACTAACAAAGTATATGTAGATTAGTGGAAAACCTCTAAAGATTAGTGGAAAGACTTCAAAAAATCGAATTAAAATTTCCTTTTTTTAAGACATTTGTTGTCGCCTCTAAAATAAAAAGAAACTCATCTATCTGAAATTTAAAAATATTCTGTCTCATCTGCGTCCTCAAGGGTATTATTTAACTTGGTCATAAAATATTATGATGAATAAATTGATCATGTAGATTCAATCAAAGCTTGATGTGTGCCATATGCCACGTTATGCAATTCATTCAAAGTGGTCATCTATAACGTGTGACCAATTAGTCTATAAACAGGATGTTACATGGATTAATTAAATCCAAGTTATATCGTGCTTTATGCCCTAGGGGACAATATACATTACTGGATCTCTATGGCAACGTGTCATTTGAGTGTCTTATGTCATCGCCAGGCTTGTGAAAACATATATAGCACAGTGTCATGTATTATATAGCTATAGGGTCTTCATGGTTTCTAAAGTTTAATTTGACACTATTCGTAAATAAATGTACGCTTCACAGACACATGCATGATTTCTATGAATATTATTTTTACTGAAATTAGAGACATATATTAGGGAAAATCCCCGAATAAAGCCTTGTCCTTTCTAAACAAAGTATATAATTTACAAATTAACATCATGTTTTTATAAAAAAAACAAAAATGTGGCAAAAATTGGGAGCCTGAAAATTTCCAACAAGGTGTATTATGTACAATTAGAGGATCATCTTTATGCGGAGAACTTCACTGTAGCAATTTTTTCCATCTATGTACAGCAACAAAATATACTAAGCACTATGTGAAAATAATGAATATTGGCGCTTATTCAAAAAAAGAAGAAGAAAAGAACAGTGACGCTTTCGGCAGGAATAGCAAGTAGCCTTGGGAAAGCGGACATTGTCAAGTTACATTCGTTTTGGCCGATTCAGTTTAAATTCACACTTTCATATCGGACTTTATAATGAAAACTATACATAAGCATCAATGGCATACACACGGCAACACAGACACTGCATATAAACCAGATTTTGTTTCATTTAATAACGTTATAGCCTAAAATATAAACTGCCGTACAGTCAAATGCTCTATTTCGCTTTCATTTTGGCCGATCAATTGACGGCCAGTCAATGCGCATGCGCCGGAATGACATCATATCGGGGATTCCTAAAACCTCCTATAACACAAGGGAGATTACTGCCAAGAAAGGAACAAGTCAAATGTTTGAACGCCGCCAAATGGAGCGGGGGTTGCGATAATTAGTAATGTTGGATTTAATGTATGGTGATTAACCAAACCTAATCTTTTTGCACTCTAATTTTGTATAATTTTGACCATTTGTTAATGTTTAATGCTAAAAAAGATGATTCTACGTCAAGTCTATAGGCATTGTTTCCTCTGTATGGAAATTGGCTGCTGTCACATTATTGAATTACAAATCATTGAAATAATAATTTTTTTTTTATTTTCCTAAGTCTAGAATTCTAACATATAAATTTGCTTCAATTTATATTATTCTTGTACAAAAGAAAAATTAATTCCAATCCGGCGAGGTTTCGATCTCTGATCTCCCGAGCGGGGATACATTGCACTGCGCTATGGAGGCATCGAGTTTCATAGCGTATAACTTCGTTATTCACCAATACAGACGTTTGTTTCGGAATGGCGGTACAACTTTATGTAAACAAACGAATTTAACTTCCCAGACACTTTAAATAAGAAGTGGACACATCATAAACTTGGTCTTGGTAGTTTCGTAAAGTATATTCAAATATCTGTTAGAAAAAATTTCAAAGTCGGTTTAAAAGACTATCTTCAGCCGCTACCCGTCGGCAGAATCTCAGTCGTTCGTAGTCATTCGTTTAAAATCGGCTATTTCCGTAAAATTTAGACTCGGCTATTTCCGTAAAATTTAGACTGGTTCGCGATCTCAAATCAAAAGACCGCTTGTTACAAAGAAACACTGTGAAATCATTCTACAGTCTAAAAGTAGTTACGTCACCCCATGGAAATTTTACTTACTGCATTCCAATATACGCACCGCCTCCTGGCGGCGCGTAATTATATGTCATCAGTCCATGTTTTTTTTAGGAAGTGTCTAGAGAACCGGAACCGGTTCCCTAGACAGCGACCTTAGCGAACCGGAATTGATATGCGGACGAATTTTTTGGCATGTTGTTATCGGCACGTTAATTGAAACAGCTATATAGACAATGTATATGTTGATTATTATTGTTATCATTAAATATGTGTTTCGGATTATTTAAAGGTTCTTCCTAAAATTTTGACACGAGAAACTTAATACAGAATTAGTATTACAGATAACAGAATGACGAAGGAAAGTTATGACATAATCAATAGCATTGAAATAGAAAGAGCAATTTTCATTATGTCACATCCAGGCCACACCACGGAGAGGCGCTCTTATCATGGCCCGCGACCCCGTTAAGGGTCAGTTTAGCCCTGAAAAGGACTGTTTTCAGCGCCTCTGGTTCAGGTAGAGGAAGGCATGACTGATTCTGTCGGAGAACTTATATTCAACATCTCTTCTAAGGAATGAATTACGCAGCTGTGGTGTTCAGCACGTCGTATTTGGGAGCCTTTAAAGAGAAGAATCAAATAAGACAGTATTGCCTTTCATTCTCATCCTTTTTCTCTTTGTACAGTTATGTATCTGTTAATCTGTATGTACAATTGTATATATTTGGGAATAAAATATGTTTAAACTAATTTGTGATACAAACCTTTATAACAAATATGCTGTACAGCATGGTAGTACTCAAACCCGTGAAAACAACACGACATAGGCAATTCATTCATTAATGCACCAATGCGGCATTATCATTAGTTTAACGCATTTAAATGCTAAGCAACCGAAAATTGCTTTTATAAAAATGTCACCAAAAATACACTATGTGCAGTAAGATGCGCATAATGTCAATTTAAAGTTTAACTTAAGTTTTTTGTCTACTGCTTTTGCAGTAAGCTTAATTTCATGAACAAACAAGAGCTGTCCCTCAAAAGTGACGAATGCCCCCGAAAGAGGTGCCTCACAGTCTTTGTCCTCTCCATGTGCTCAATAAATGTGCTATGTAATTTTAAAATCCTTCCATGCATGACAGAGTAACCATGCATACAGTTTTCCATTACTTTAAACACTAAGTGTGACCTTGACCTTTGAGCTAGGGACTTGGGTCTTGCACGCGACACATCCGCTTGATGTGCTAGACATTTGTGCCAAGTTATTTTAAAATCCTTCAAAGCACGATAAAGTTATAGTCCGGACACAAATGTATGCATATATACAGGATTCCATTACCTATAAACTCTAAGTGTGACCTTGACCTTTGTGGTAGGGATGTGGGTCTTGCAAGCGACACATCATCTTGATGTGCTAGACATTTGTGCCAAATTATTTTAAAATCCTTCAATGCATGACAAAGTTACAGTCCGGACACGAATGTGTGCATATATGCATATATAGAGGAATCCATTTCCTTCAAACTCTAAGTGTGACATTGACCTTTGAGCTAGGGACAGGGGGCTTGCACGCGACACGTCGTCTTGATGTGTTAGACATTTGTGCCAAATTATTTTACAATCCTTCAATGCATGACAAAGTTACAGTCCGGACACGAATGTGTGCATATATGCATATATATAGGAATCCATTACCTTCAAACTCTAAGTTTGACCTTGACCTTTGAGCTAGGGACGTGGGTCTTGCACGCGACACGTCCTCTTGATGTGCTAGACATTTGTGCCAAGTTATTTTAAAATCCTTCAATGCATGACAAAGTTACAGTCCGGACACGAATGTGTGCATATATGCATATATATAGTAATCCATTACCTTAAAACTCTAAGTATGACCTTGACCTTTGAGCTAGGGACGTGGGTCTTGCACGCGACACGTCGTCTTGATGTGCTAGACATTTGTGCCAAGTTATTTTAAAATCCTTCAATGCATGACAAAGTTACAGTCCGGACACGAATGTGTGCATATAAAGAGGATTACATAACCTTCATACTCCAAGTGTGACTTTGACCTTTGAGGTAGGGATGTGGGTCTTGCACGCGACATGTCGTCTTGATGTGCTACACATGTGTGCCAAGTTTTTTTAAAATCCTTCAATGCATGACAGAGTTACAGTCCGGACACGAATTTGTAAGTGGGGACGCACAGACGGACAGACGGACGGACAGAAAGACGGACGGACAGACGGACAGACGGACGGTGCGATTTTAATATGCCACCCTTCGGGGGCATAAAAATACCACCAGGAGGTCATATACAAAGCATTCTGCCGAGGTGTTCCGATTGCATTCATGTTAACATAGCAATTAGACCGAAGTGAAGTAGGCTGGGGAGACCCAGTGCCTACTCTGCGACGTGCATGCCACGAGGGGCTAGGGTAGGAATGTTACATAGACCAGTCTAATTGTTTGGAAGTCTATAGGAAAGATAGGAGTTAGTGACTGTAACAAACCAATCCCTTTAGAAATAGTTGAAGTTTTAAGTTTTACAAACATCGAGAATAGATTTTAGTTCTCTTTTTACACTTTACTTTAATATAGAGACGACTTAGATCGTTGATAGAGTTGCATCGGTTACTGGAAGTAACGCTTTTACCAAAATATTTAAACGAAAGTATATCAGGTGAGGAAAGCTGTTAGCAATGCAAATAAGGTAAGGGAAAATAATGTGGATATGATGTCCAGCTGATGTACTTAAAATGATGCATATGTTCCATTCTTACATTCTCTGTTTAATGTCTGTTTTAAATGTACAAATGTAGTATACTCCATTCTATCTAGTCTAAATGTATAAAGATGCTCGTGATCTATTGTCTTATGGAGGTATAGCTGTAGCATCGTCAATGTATAAACTATATTGCCATATTTCAAATGCACGTTTAACAAAATGATAGAAAGAAAATATGAAAATAGAAGATTAGCAAAATGGTTTCCGTAAAAAGTGAAGCACTATTGATAACAAAAGTCCACTCACAGATGTAATAGATACCAGACATAGGTTTGTTTGTAGTTGTGCTTATTGGGTCCACCATCCTCTAAAGAGGCTATAATCGGTACGACCCGTACCAGACATCTACTTTTTGTACCTTAACTGATTCCGAAAGGCACGTGACTCCATTAGTAGATAAATGTGTCGGGTTTAACTCTTCCATTGATCAAGTTAACCATATGTCGTTTCATGTTTTAGAGTTTATAAAATTATAATTATTGTACTGGCTGGTTTGAAATTAAATGTGGGTTAAGACAAGACTGTATTGTGTCGCCTTTGCTGTTTAATCTTTATTTGAATGATCTGGATATGTATCTGAAACTATATAGGCATGAAACCTGAAACAAACATATTTTTTTAGGCCTAAGTGCTACATTCTTTAAAGCAGCAACTTAAAATGACCTAAACCATATGTTGGCTGTTGAAAAGAAATTCCAACCAGATATTACCGAAAATTATGACCTATGTAAATGTGAAATGTTTATTTCTGGTACCATTTATACATTAACCTTTATTCTGCTAGCTACAAATGATCCTGCTTTGCAACGCGTGTAGATCATGATCAGCCTGCACATCTGTGCAGTCCAATCATGATCTGCACTGATCGATACTCAGTCAATACATTTTCAATAGATATCTCTGTAAACAATTAATGGTACTGTCCGAATTGATAGGTGAAAAAGCAAATCTTAGAAATAAACAGAAAGAAAAATATGTATAGAAATATTAATTTTGTCCATTGATAAATTTGATATGTTTTGAAATGTTTTGTGTACATATCAAATATTTAATGAATTTTCAGTAACTGTTTAAATATTATTTCTTTTTCTATTTTCTATTTTTATCTTTTCTGTTTTATATTTGAATCTCTCTTGTGTTGTAAAAATTACAACTTCCAGCTTTATCTAGAAAAATCTTTACCATCATGCAAGTAAGAAACATCTGGGCTGACATCACTAATAACAAACCATGAAGGAATTAGGGGTCAAGTCCTGATAATAATAACATCTCCAGCAGAGGTGCTAATAGCCGATACTGTTACCTTCTCCAGGAGAATTTCAGAGAATTCTGTCATTATACTACATAGTGTAGGGGTAGAAGTTGATGAAGATAATGTTTGTATCCTACATTGTTTTTAAACGTAAAATTAACAGGACCTGCAATTTTTGCAAAGTTATTCACTTTAGCAAATCATCTACACCTAGCCCAAATTTAACTAAATGTTGAATGATGTTGAAGTAACAAATGGTTACATATATCATGTATTGTTAACGGAGCTTTTAGACTTTGAGTTGACTGCTAAACATGTTGCTAAAAGTGCAAATAGAGCCTTAGCTTTATCAACAGCAAAATGTAAACTTGCAAGGAGGCTTACCACTAAATTATATGATACAGTAGTTTAGCCAGCTATACAACAACAACAACATTTATTCGGCATTAAGCAAAATTACAAAGCTTCTAGCCTAACATAAGGTTGACAAAGTTATAAGTTATGCTGCCTCCACATGGGGGTTAAAAATATAGTTGTATAAATGTCATAAAAAGGGGGCCTATGAGATTTTGCCTAGCAGTAGGAAAGTACACACCTTCGGCAGCCCTTGTAGGGGAGATGGGATGGGAACCAATTCATATTAAGCATGCAGTGGTTATGTGTTTCTAGAGCACAACAGAAAATTTCCTGAACAAATAATATCGGGTTGAACAAGCATGTACATGTATAATTTTGAGCTTTTTCGAATTCTCTAAATACATGTAGAAAAAGGTATCAAATTTACCACGACAGCGTTCCTATATAAACCGTTGTTTAAGATTTTGCTATCATCTAGAAATTTTCAATATGAAACACCGAGCTACCGTGAGTTGTTTCCATATGCAATGGAGAGGTATGTAAGCCTAACAAAACCAGTTTATGTTTTACATGAAGAAGATGCGGAACATTCACTTTGTTTATTAAGAACCACAATGGAAATAAGGGAAACTTTGTATTTCTTTTTCCGTTTTATCCTCGGTGTAAAATGTGTTTAGCGTTGTTCATTATACATGTTTATCATTGTTCATTATTTATGTTTATCATTGTTCATTATACATGTTTATCATTGTTCATTATGCATGTATATCATCTTCTCATTCGGATCATCACTGCCATCATCATCATCATCATCAGTGTTTTTTATACTTTATTTCGTGTCACGTTTATAATATGGTATGTTTTACTGTGACATATGAAATGTTTTATAAACATGTTAATGTACATTTTATAAAAATAAAATCTGTATATGTATATAGACGCCCTTTCTCTGTCATTAGATGAAGGCTTTTTTTTATTCACTTCATAGACATAGATGAAATCAGTATTGTTTAGTCGAGGAACATCTTTGACAACAAATGTGAATGTGAACTGTTAAATTTGGTTTAAACATTAATAGACGAATTCATGTGAACATGTTCGTGTCATTAATTTCGTCACCCATGAATTCAGTTTCAAAAGTAATGTTACCTCTACTTAAAATAAAGTCCTAAATAATGTTTTCAGACAACAGAAATGTACGTATAATCTGCAACGATTTGTCACTGGTTAGTCAAATTATTAGCGAGATAGTTTTTGGTTGGAGTTTCTTCTAAGGTTTGACACCTATAACATATCAGATAAAACAAGAGCTGTCCCTCACAAGTGACAAATGCCCCCGAAAGAGGTATCTCACAGTCTGTGTCCGCTCCATGTGCTCAATAATTGTGCCATGTAATTTTAAAATCCTTCGATGCATGACAGAGTTACCATGCATACAGTATTCCACTTTTAAACAGTAAGTGTGACCTTGACCTTTGAGGTAGGACATGGGTCTTGCACACAACACATTGTCTTGATGTGCTGAACATTTGTGCCAAATTATTTTAAAATCAATCAATGCATGACAAAGTTAGAGTCCGGACACAAATGTATACATATATACAGGATTACATTACCTATAAACTCTAAGTGTGACCTTGACCTTTGAGGGAGGGACATGGGTCTTGCACGCGACACGTCGGCTTGATGTGCTGAACATTTGTGCCAAGTTATTTTTAGATAAATCAAAGCATGACAAAGTTATAGTCCGGACACGAATGTGTGCATATATACAGGATTCCATTACCTTCAAACTCTAAGTGTGACCTTGGCCTTTGAGTTAGGGATGTGGGTCTTGCACGCGATAAGTCGTATTGATGTGCTAGACATTTGTGCCAAGTTATTTTAAAATCCTTAAATGCATGACAAAGTTACAGCCCGGACACGAATGTGTGCATATATAAAGAATTCCATTACCTTCAAACTCTTCGCGACAAGTCGTCTTGGTGTGCTTAACATTTGTGCCAAGTCATTTTGAAATCCTTCCATGCATGACAAAGTTACAGTCCGGACACGAATGTGCATATATAGAGGATTCCATTACCTTCAAACTCTAAGTGTGACTTTGACCTTCGCGGTAGGGTCATGGGTCTTGCACGCGACATACTTCATGTGCTGAACATTTATGCCAAGTTATTTCAAAAACTTTCAATGCAAGACAAAGTTACAGCCTTGACACAAAAATGTAAGGGCGGACGCACAAACGGACGGACAGACGGACGGTGGGATTTTAATATGACACCCTTCGGGGGCATAAAAAGGTCAAACCGAAGAGCAGAATTAATTAGGCCAACCACTGGTCCAATTATATTTGAAAACAAAATTCACTCCCCGTATTCTTACATGGTCAACTTTAATACCGCGATGATTACACCATCTTTTGCGGTAAATACAGTAGCAACTTTTATGGGCACACTTTGAAAGAAATATCTCTGCAAACCAACTTCCAGAAACAGCAAAACCGAATAACTTTAAATTTTGTTTGCATTTTATTATCAGTTCCCGTGATAGCTTTTCAATGGGATTCAAATCAGGACAGTTGCCAGGACATATCTTCCATTCGATATTTCCTACAGGTAGGCCTTACAATGCAGTTATAACACTTAAAAATTAATTCAGTAAAAAACGTGTCCATTACATACTAGAACTATTAAAGCAAACAAATCACAGTGTACTCGAAATATAGGGAATTCATGCCGTTACATTCTATTGTCGCTAGGTGGCGGAGGTCGTAATCTTTGGAATTTACAAGCACTTGCACCAAATTTCAGTACTGGTAACTTTCAATCCTTATTTAGTTAGCAGCATTTTAATTACATGTACTTATATGTAAATACATTCTATAGAAAGATTTTAAAATTTAGCAGAATTGTCAATATGCTGTAAAATAATTCGAAGAAAGAAAATGGGAAAACATGTATGTAGTATGAGTTGTCTTTCGGTTAGTTGTCGTGTCGGTGTATTATCGTGTCGGTGATTTGTCGTGTCGATGAGTTGTCTGTCGATGTATTGTCGTATACCGAAACACACACCTTAAGAGTTGGTTTTGGAACCACTTCAGACTCACAAATTATTTTAATTATGTCCTTTGGTGACAGTTCAATTCTACAACATTTTGGAGCTGTCTCTGGCATTTTCCCCCAAAAATGATGCAACTTCATAAGATGTCATTATTTTATTGATATTTTCATAAAAATAAATTTGCTCAACTTCCACTTGCCTAACATTAATCCGCTGATCCTTTGTTTATTCAATATCATTGTCTTATGTTATATTCTTAATCCTTTGATTGACAGTTTGTGATTCTAACAAGTGTCAAAATAAACGATAACCGTTAATTGGCCAACAATGGCAATCATTTTGCCAGAAGCAATTAATTCATGATTAGAGTGTTTTAAGTGTCCGGTTTTTGGAAGACAATTTGTACTGAGATAAGTTAAAATTTACAAAAATATCGTCCGGTATTCGGAATTTGGAAGTTCCGGTATTCGGAAGTACGTTTTACCAAGGTCTTTCAAATAGTATTTGAAAGACCTTGGTTTTACATAGAAAATAGAGGAGAACATTTCTGGACTTAACAAGTCGTCCGTTTTTCAGAAGTTTCCGGTATTTGGAAGGTCCGGTTTTCGGAAGTTCTACTGTAATTTAATATGCATCTATCAAATCGCAGATGTAAAAAACATGTAGGGCTATGGCAATTTATTCGTGTCTAAAAACATGTACAATGTATAAGGTTTTGACATCACGGAAAGTTCAACAACATGAATTGAGGCGTAAATGTATCATATCCTACAGGTTGAGTCGTGAGATAGTGAAACCCTGCTCTCTGTTCCCTATTTCGCCTATCTGAATATCATTGCACTTTAAAACAAGAAAGTAGGTCAAAATCTGATAACAGAGGTCAGTCATAGAAAGTTTGGAAATAACTTTGCAAAACTGCAACAATCGTCCAAATATCACCTCTCTAGCTTTAAAAACAAAAGTCAGTTATTTAACCTCTGGGCATTGTGGTCCGAGACAAGAAGATTTTTAAAGATGTTCTATATATCCCAATGTGAAGTCAAGTGATCCCCGGAACACGGTCGATTTTGATCCGAGGGTCATTATTTGGACAATCTTGATAGAGGTTTAAAAGACGATGCTACTTACGGGCCTTTTGGGTTTGGAGAAAAAATCCTGTAATATTTCCTTTTATAACACTGTCCCGGGACTGTATGATTTGAACGTAATTGGCAGATGTCCAATACATAAAGCTAAAACATAAAGCTAAAAACCAAATATCTAAGCTCTTTACCTTGTTGTTTTAAATAGTCAAGAAAATTTTGAGTCTTTCCCTATATTAGTCCAAGTAAAATCAAGTGACCCCCAGGTGCAGGGTCAATGTTGTCAAGAGGTCATGATTTTAACACTCTTGGTAGATGTCCATTAGACAATGCTACAAAAATATCTTAGCTCTGGGCTTTTTAATTTTTTTCCTGTAGAAACATATGTAAGTTTTAAATGCTTTTCCTGGTAGAAACCTATGTTGAACCAGGTGGCCCCAGGATGGGGTCAATTTTGACGTGGGGAATCATAATTTGAAGAATTTTGGTAAAGGTACACTAGACAATGCTATATGTAAAATATCTAAGCCTTCTGGCTTTGGAGAAGATTTCTAAAGTTTTGCCTTTCCGTTGCCATGGTAACCAGAGTTCTGCATGGAATACATTTCATTGAACAAGTTTGGTAGAGGACTATCCAGCGACTATTCCTGTGAAGTTTGATCAAAACTGTCCAAAACCGTTGTTTAGAAGAAGAAGTCGTTAGAAGTGAAATGTTGACGGACGCACAAACGGCGATTGACGCCAGTCAACCACTGACCACAATAGTTCACACAGAGCACTTCAATACCTACTTGAAGTTTAGCTTGAGAATGCCTGGCCTCCATGACTGCTGAATATATGGTCAACAACACTGTGTGTCTGACCATGACAGCATAACCTTGGTGTCCGACCATAAAATATATCATTCTTGGGCGAACCGCGGTTTAAAGGTGACAACAAACATCTCAATAGTTGCCATGTCATCAACTACATACCCGTTATCTGGATTAATAAAATCTTCCCATTTTAGACTGTTCCCAAAGCCCCAGACACGGCCTGTTTTGCTAAATGTCGACTCGGACATATGACAATTGAAATCGCTGCCGTTTGCGTTTTTGTTCAGCAACTTAAAGCACACTATTGCATTGTTTTCGAGATTTGGGTAGCCAGGGTCAAAACATGCCCAAAATCCGAGGTATTCTTCTCCTCTTGGTTGCAGGTTTATCTCCCTTGAAACTTTACAACGCCAATCAAATCCTCTAAATTTCTTTGGTTCGCTTAACTGACCCTCAGCCGTTAAGAGATTAACAGCAAATTCCATTTTTATGATTCCCTGAGATCGATTCTCACATTCCAAGTCGGAAAACCGTTGTTTCAGAATTTCAAGATCTTTACCTTTTTTCTCAAGCTTTTGTTTTAAATCGGCAATTTCATAATTATTCATGTCATTTATATCATCTTTCATCTCAATATCTGTTTCTAACCTTTTGACTGCCTCCTCTAAGTTTTTATTGATTTTCACTAATAGTTTATTCTTACTGTCTGCAGGTAATGGATGCACTTTTTCTGCAGATTCGAGTTCTTTTTGAGACTTTTTGCACAGTATATCAATGCATACTTTTTCGACATTGTGTAGGCTGTATAAACTGCTCTGCTGTTGTATTCGGTAAACAAATTTAACATTGGAAGACTTGCGTATATTTCGCTTTTTTTCAAGATCCTGTAAAAGACATTGTTCACACTGATCTTTTATCGCGTCTACTTGGAATTCGTCTGCAAGCGGCAAAACAATGAAAACGGTCTCCATGGAAACGGGTTCTCTGGAACCAGGATACAGCAGTTTCAGAAACTCAACCATGTCATCAAACTGCTTTTCCTTGAGCTCGATTTCTTCCAGATCTTTCTCTTTAAAGTCTGACTCGAACATGGCATTGAAAACGGGTGAGGCGAGTTGCAGGACTGCTTTGGAAACATACAGTTTCTTTCCTTCAACTATAAACACTTTGTCCTCTAGCTTAGACTTCTTCGTGAAACGTGAGACGTCAAATTTTGTATGTTCTCCCGAGGTGGGCGGAGCTTAAATATGAAAAAGTAAATAAAGCTAGAAAAAATACCAAAAAACTTGCGAAGAAAAAATGTTACGGAGATATATCTATCCAACATATAATTCATAATTGTCATAATGTTTTATTTTAGATCAAACATGATAACCATAATTTCAACCGATCGGGACATTGCTTGGCTTTTCTCTGACTATTCATTTTCTAACATGATCAGATTTCTCAAAAGATGAATAAATGCAAAGAACTATTTTCTACGCGGATATTTTATTTAACGTCATGTTGTCCAATATTACGTCATTTTTACGTTATATCACCTGCCCGTCAAAACGTTGTTTACGTCATAAATGAAACCTAATTTTTCTACTCCTCGTATAGAGACAAAATAGTGAGTCATGTTAGAATAATAACTCGTTATTAAGCATTTGATTAATCATGATCATAAGGACAAGTAGGAATCCCAGGATGTAAAATGAAGTAGCTCATTTAAGATAATGTGACAGTGATACAAGATTATGCGCCATGACATAAAAGTTTGCATCGATGCATAAAAAGGCAGAGCATGCGATCACGAAAATATACATAAATTCTTACATATCAACTTACACATATAACATTAGACTTTCCTGCTGCACCACTGTCACATTTATCCTGATTCAACAAGACCCTAACCCCAACAATACTTGTTAGTATATCATCGAAGCTGATTTGTGTCATGTGACAAGAAAAAAAGTTGCTGCGACCTTTCTTTGTCGTCATTTCGCCCTTGTAATGTCGTTTTGTCACGCGTTGTTTCGTACTGTCGTTATCTCGACATGACACTAATCATAATACACATAGCTAGTACACATCGATGAAAATCCTTCGGAAAAAAAAATGTTTGGTCTTAATTTTTACCTTCCGATAATATATATACATTATATGTATACCCTATACAGTATGGGGTTTTAGCTGTATTTTTCTTTTCTCAAGGAGGGGTCAAATGTAAAGGTAAACACCAAGTATTATATATTTCCGTAGCCTAATATTAAGACAAAACAAAATCCGAGGGTTGAATGTGAAACTAGTGTAAGTGCTCCCTATTCAGCCCTCGAATTTATTGATATAGATCTAGTTACAAATTTTAAAGAGTTAAATGCTTTCATATTACCGAGATAGATAATGTATGTGGAAATCAATCCCACAAGTGTTAGTAATTTTCAATCGATCTGTTGCCGATGACATGTTAATCGAAACAGGAAGCAGGATAAAAATAACCGTGACGTGTTTGCTTCCTTATATATATATACCTCATGTATTAGATTACAAAATTATATCAAACTAAGATTGAATATACTGTTTTGTTACAAGATCTAACTGTTCGATTTTAAGAAAGATATTCATTACTAACTTTTATTCATAGAACAACCTTTCTAATACATATATATTTTCATTCATGAATAAAACAAAACTGTCAATACATCTCATTTTGTAGATTGTTTTAAAAACATCTACAGTTTTAAAAGTATCTACTCTGTTAAACCCTTCATTCTTGACAACAATTCAATACGGCCATTTTGAATACTTTATAAAATTTGGAAAAAGAACCCACTAACTTTTCCCACTGAATTAATTGTTAAAATACACACGGGTTCCTATTTATCTGAAGAGACTACACGAAGAAACTTAATTAAACAGTTTAGGCAAGTTTCGATGCCGATGTTTAATGAGTTATCAAACGTCTAAAAAGATAAATTAACATACCTTTCCGTTTACGGCCCATTTCAACGTTGTCGGAAAGCGGGTTACTTAAAACGAAAATTACTTAGTAAATTGCGCAATGTATTTAAAAGCAATGACGTGTTTTCATATATAGCTGAATCTATAGTTTGAAACAAAATAGTTCATGTATTTGACGTTTGTCAGGTAAATTTTACTGTTTTTAATACTATCCTGAAATTGTGTACATAGGTTGACTCAAAAACACGTGCAAACAAACAATTGTATTAAAAATAGGTACATTGTTGTTGATACTACAATAGTAGTAACCCGTAACCTCAAGGACTCTGATTGGCGACGGTTACGGAAGTTTATAAACGCAAAATGCATCGTATACCAGTAATCGTGAATAAAACGGATTTGTTGTAAATACAGCAGTCGCAGTTTAATATCACAGATGCATGGGGTATGGACTCGCCACCCAATCTAATACTGGTTCCATGTTGTACGGAACATATATCAACAACTGTATATTTCTTCTATCACATCTCAGGAATACTGTTTATGTCATAAACTATAGGCACCCGGCTTCGTTGTGTATCGATCGTGTAAAAAAGGTACCAGTCATTTCTATAATTTGTGCGACGCAGTCGAGTATGCGCTATCAGCTTATACATTTTTCTATAGAAAACGTACACAGACGCATACACCAATCGCCCAATCGTTTCATTTTTCCGTTCATTATTGCTTTAACGCGGAAAACGCTAAAATTATTGATGTTTCAATTTCCCCGCTAGTACTCATACAAGACGAAATCCGCATTGTAAACTCAATGGTACCTCGCGCATGCTATTTGATATACTGCGATGCGGGACACCTATTTTTAAAGTAGATGTGCATGGTTTGTGCAGAAGGAATAGAAGTGTTTTTTCTCGAAATTATCTAAATTCAAACGTACTCGATGCAGTCTGGAGTGGGATTTGATTCAGAAAATAACTTACATTGGAAAATCCGGGTGAGCTATTCCTTATTTACGCTAATGCCTAAAATATGTGTGTGGAGTTTTCAGTTGTTTCAAATCTTGTTGCGGGCCGCAGCAGCGGCCCGCTATATTTAATACGTGGTGAGTAAAAGATGCATGGAGACTTAAGCACTAGATCGAACATATGCGTCTCTCTTCATTAAAAAATTGAGGTACTTCTGAGATGAAAACTGTAGACACAGTCAATTTTTTTGGAAAAGCAAGAGTTGTCGTTTGTAATTGAGCTGTCGTTCGTTTCATAGAGGGCCAATCTAATATACGCCTGGTAAAAAAAAAAAAACGCGCTTTTCACGTTTCAGTCGCAATCTACACCTAGAAAAATGGATATATGATTGCTTTTTCAACTAACACAACCTTTGACATTATAGAAACGAAACGAGTCGACTGAATATTCTTTTATGGCCTTTTTAGACATATATGATATTGTCTTAGCTATTTTTTCCCCATTCGTAATAAGTCTGTCTCCGTGGTGTAATGGATAAAGCCGATAGCTCAAACACTTTTGTGTACGTGTACTTTTAGAAACCACGAGTTCGAATCCCATCAACACCCATTTTTTTTAAAACTTTTTTTCTGCTGTTTTAATAATCATTTTTAAATTTTTAAGAATATTTTACGCCAAATAATCATAAAAATCTTCATTCATTTGATAACAGTAAAGTTTCGATACTACAGGTCAGTCAGTAGATGTGGTGTCGTGTCAGGTTTTGCTTGTTCAACCAGAATTGGTTCCCTCGAGTTCTTTTGGGGCCATGCCTCAATATCAATTATCACCAATTTTCAAAATATTTACATGGGATTTTTGTTTGTTGGCCCGCTGTGATACTTTGTATCACAGTTTTTCTTGTATTTATATATGTTCCGTACAACATGGGAAAAGTATTAGATTGGGTGGCGAGTCCATACCCCATGCATCGGTGTTTACTCATTTATATTTTGTGTCTCAGTAATTTGTATATCAAGGTTCAACTAAAAATATTTTTGAGTTTCTGGCCGAATATGTACACAATATGGATAAATTTCACTAAGTTTCCGGCAATATGTATACAATTATGGATACATCTCACTAAAGTTTTGTAATCACCGTGACATGAAACCTTATTCGATCTACTACTTGACAATTGATTTCAGAATGTAAGAAAGGGAAAGTAATATTACTGAGCTTCTATAATTTTGAAAGATCATTGCAGATAGTCGGAGATCACGAAGCGTAGTAGTACATACCATATAGTGCCTATGGTCCAAAGTTGCCGTTTTTGACAATCACAACATCACTTTGACCAAAATAAACTTACATGAACTGTTTCAAACAACCTGAATCTTGTCCATGTGCGAATGCATGATTGCCACCATTATTTTCTCTACTTTATCAAAGCTCAGCACCTTTCTTCATCCTCGACGCACAACACCTCTCTGCATCTCTACGTCCGCGCCTTCCCCCCAGCTCAGCACCTCTCTTCATCTCTACATCACCCAAACCTCAGCACCCCTCCACATCCCCCTAGCTCAGCACCTCTCTTCATCTCTACATCCCCCAAACCTCAGCACTCCTCCATATCTCTATACGCCCACCAGCTCAGCACCTCTCTTCATTTCTACATCCCCCAAACCTCAGCACTCCTCCATATCTCTATACGCCCACCAGCTCAGCACCTCTCTTCATCTCTACATGCCCCAAACCTTAGCACTCCTCCACACTTCTACGCCCCCAGCTCAGCACCTATCTTCATCTCTACATTACCCAAACCTCAGCACTCCTCCACATCTCTACATTCCCCTAGCTCAGCACCTCTCATTTTTACTCACCCCCTCACCAGCTCAGCACCTCTCTTCCCCCTAACGTCCCCCGGCTCAGCACCTATCTTAATCTCTATGTCCCCCAGCTCAGCACTTATCTTAATTTCTACGTCCTCCCAGCTCAGCTAATCTCTTCATTTCTACGCATCCCTAGCTCAGCACTTATCTTAATCTCTACGTCCTCGCAGCTCAGCACCTCTCTTCATCTCTACATCCCCCAGCTCAGCACCTGTCTTAATATCTACGTTCCCCCAGCGCAGCAACTAACTCAATCTCTACGTCCCCCAGCGCAGCACCTAAATTAATCTCTACGTCCCCCAGCTCAGCACCTATCTTAATCTCTACGTCCCCCAGCCCATCACCTATCTTAATATCTATGTCCACCCCAGCTAAGCACCTATCTTAATCTCTACTTCTTCCCAAGCTCCCCCTAATTACCTATCTTAGCCCAGCCCCCAAGCTCAGCACCTATCTAAATCTCTACTTCCCCCCAGTTCAGTACCTATCTTAACCTCCAGGCCCCCAAGCTCAGCACCTATCTGTATCTCTACTCCTCCCCCAGCTCAGCACATATCTAAATCTCTACACCCCAAGCTCAGCACCTATCTTAATCTCCAGGCCCCTAAGCTCAGCACTTGTCTTAATCTCTACAACCCCATCTAAGCACCTATCTTAATCTCTAGGCCCCCAAGCTCAGCACCTATCTTAATCTCCAGGCCCCAAATTTCAGCACATATCTTAATCTACAGGCCCCCAAGCTCAGCACCTATCTTAATCTCCAGGCCCCCAAGCTCAGCACCTATCTTAATCTCGATGCCCCCAAGCTCAGCATCTATCTTAATCTCGACACCCCCAGCTCAGCACCTATCTAAATCTCTACTCCTCTCCCAGCTCAGCACCTATCTTAATCTCCAGGCCCCCAAGCTAAGCACCTATCTTAATCTCTACACCCCCAACTCAGCACCTATCTTAATCTCTAGGCCCCAAAGCTCAGCACCTATCTTAATCTCTACACCCCCCAGCTCAGCACCTATCTTAATGTCTACACCCCCAACTCAAAACCTATCTTAATCTCTACACCCCCCCCCCAGCTCCTATCTTAATATCTACGTCCCCCCAGCTCAGCCCCTATCTCTACGTCCCCCAGGTCAGCGCCTGTCTTCATCTCTTCTTCCCTCAGCTCAACATCTATCTAAATCTCCACGTCCCCTACCAGCTCAGCATCTCTCTACATACACCCAGCTCAGCACCTCTCTACATCTCTTCGTTTCCCCTAGCTCAGCATCTCTCTACATCCCTCCAACTCATCGGCAGCCCTCTACAGTCTCTCAGCTCAGCAGTCCTCTACATCGCAACAGTTTCCTACATCAACACCCCTCTACATTCTCACAGCTAGCACTCCTTTACATCTCAACATTTTCCTACTCCAGCAGTTCTGTCAGCTCAGCACTCCTCTACATCTCAACATTTCCCTACCTTGACACCCCTCTACATTATTTCAGTTCAGAAATCCTCTACATCACAACATTTATCTTCCTTAGCATCCATCTACAATCTCTCAGCTCAGCACTCCTCTACATTTCAACATTTTCCTACTTCAGCACCCCTCTACATTCTCTCAGCTCAGCAGTCCTCTACATTTCTCAGCTCACCACTCCTCTACATCTCAACATTTTCCTACTTCAGCACCCCTCTACATTCTCTCAGCTCAGCAGTCCTCTACATTCTCTCAGCTCAGCACTCCTCTACATTTCAACATTTTCCTACTTCAGCACCCCTCTACATTCTCTCAGCTCAGCAGTCCTCTACATTCTCTCAGCTCAGCAGTCCTCTACATCTCAACATTTTCCTACCTTCACAGCCCTCTACAATCTCTCAGCTCAGCACTCCTCTACATCTCAACATTTTCCAACCTTGACTCCCCTCTACATTCTCTCAGCTCAGCAGTCCTCTACATTTCTCAGCTCACCACTCCTCTACATCTCAACATTTCCCTACCTTGACACCCCTCTACATTCTTTTAGTTCAGCAATCCTCTACATCACAACATTTATCTTCGCTAGCATCCATCTACAATCTCTCAGCTCAGCACTCCTCTACATCTCAACATTTTCCTACTTCAGCACCCCTCTACATTCTCTCAGCTCAGCAGTCCTCTACATTTCTCAGCTCACCACTCCTCTACATCTCAACATTTCCCTACCTTGACACCCCTCTACATTCTCTCAGCTCAGCAGTCCTTTACATCTCAACATTTCCCTACCTTGACACCCCTCTACATTTCTCAGCTCACCACTCCTCTACATCTCAACATTTCCCTACCTTGACACCCCTCTACATTCTTTTAGTTCAGCAATCCTCTACATCACAACATTTATCTTCGTTAGCATCCATCTACAATCTCTCAGCTCAGCACTCCTCTACATCTCAACATTTTCCTACTTCAGCACCCCTCTACATTCTCTCAGCTCAGCAGTCCTCTACATTTCTCAGCTCACCACTCCTCTACATCTCAACATTTCCCTACCTTGACACCCCTCTACATTCTCTCAGCTCAGCAGTCCTCTACATCTCAACATTTCCCTACCTTGACACCCCTCTACATTTCTCAGCTCACCACTCCTCTACATCTCAACATTTCCCTACCTTGACACCCCTCTACATTCTTTTAGTTCAGCAATCCTCTACATCACAACATTTATCTTCGTTAGCATCCATCTACAATCTCTCAGCTCAGCACTCCTCTACATCTCAACATTTTCCTACTTCAGCACCCCTCTACATTCTCTCAGCTCAGCAGTCCTCTACATTTCTCAGCTCACCATTCCTCTACATCTCAACATTTCCCTACCTTGACACCCCTTTACATTCTTTTAGTTCAGCAATCCTCTACATCACAACATTTATCTTCTTTAGCATCCATCTACAATCTCTCAGCTCGGCACCCGTCTACATCTCAACATTTTCCTACCTTGGCACCCCTCTACAATCTTTCAGCACAGCACTCCTTTACCTCTCAACATTTTTCTACCAAAACATCCCTCTACAATCTTTCAGCTCAGCACTCCTTTACCTCTCAACATTTTGCTTCTTCCACATCCCTTTAATGTATACATTCTTTCTGCTCAGCACCTTTCTACCTCCCAGCATTTTTGTTCCCAAGCATCCCTCTTTAATCTCTCAGCTCAGCACCCCTTTTGCTCTCAACATTTTCCTACCATGGCACCCCTCTACATTCTCTCAGTTCAGCACTCCTCTACATCTCAACATTTTTGTACGATGGCACCCCTCTCCAGTCTCTCAGCTCAGCACCTTTCTACATCTCAACACTTTTCTACATCAGTGCATCTCTACACTCTCACAGCCCATTGCTTCCTTAGTTATGACTCTGCACGGATAGTCAATGCTTAAACAATACTACTCTGCATTCAGCGTGGGATAATAAATCTAAATGAATATTTATCTTTATTTCCCCCAAATATGAAGAATGGTACAAATACAGAATAACAAATAATGACATACTCTATGCAATACCTTAAGTGTAACATTTTCAACGTACATGCACTTGTTTGTGTGAGATTAGTATTAAGGCAAAAGAAAACAAGCATTATTGATGGTTCAAAGAATCGAGATACATTGTACTAGTGATGGGCATTTTAGTTTCATCATAACAAATTTGTATGCATACCATTTCACATACTTCTATATAAATGTACATGTAGTAAGCTTATAAACCGTTACCACAAAAGCGAACATAGGCACGAGGTAGCTGTAGCTATGAAGTTACTGTGGCAATATGGGCATGAGTTTACTGTGGCCATGAAGTTACTGTGGCAATATGGGCTTGAGGTTACTGTGGCCATGAAGTAACTGTGGCAATATGGGCATGAGGTTACTGTGGCCATGAAATTACTGTGGCAATATGGGCATGAGGTTACTGTGGCCATGAAGTTACTGTGGCAATATGGGCATGAGGTTACTGTGGCCATGAAGTTACTGTGGCAATAATGGCATTAGGTTACTGCGGTCATGAAGTTACTGTGGCAACATGGGCATGAGGTTACTGCTGCCATGAAGTTACTGTGGCAATAAGGGCATGAGGTTACTGCGGTCATGAAGTTACTGTGGCAATATGGGCATGAGGTTACTGTGGCCATGAAGTTACTGTGGCAATATGGGCATGAGGTTACTGCTGCCATGAAGTTACTGTGGCAATATGGGCATGAGGTTACTGTAGCTATGAAGTAACTATGGCAATATGGGCATGGGTTTACTGTGGCCATGAAGTTACTGTGGCAATATGGGCATGAGGTTACTGTGGCCATGAAGTTACTGTGGCAATATGGGCATGAGGTAACTGTGGCCATGAAGTCACTGTGGCAATATAGGCATGATGTTACTGCAGCCATGAAGTTACTGTGGCAATATGGGCATGAGGTTACTGCGGTCATGAAGTTACTGTGGCAACATGGGCATAAGGTTACTGTGGCTATGAGAATACTGTGGCATATGGGCATGGCGTTATGGCGGCTATAAGGTTACTGTGGCAATATGGGCATGAGGTTACTGTGGCTATAAGATTACTGTGGCAACATGGGGGCTATGAGAATACTGTGGCAATGTGGACTAGAGATTACTCTGGCTTGAATTTCTGCATTAATAGGCAGCAGCTGACTGACGTGTCAGCAACAACTTTGAAGCTTGATACTAAAGCACTGTCACTGAACTGGAAAATTCTGTGAAACCTTTCAATAATTTGCATGTCGGTATTGAGGAACTAAACATTTCAAAGTTACCACCTCTTAGCATGTTTGAAAATTTGTCCACAATTTAAGAATTAATTCTGTGTGTTTCTTTGAAACTTCATAATTTTTGTAAACTGGTTAATTTTGTGATGATTTGATTTTCACTAATATTGTAGAATTTCCTGCTTCCCTTATTCAAAAATCTTGCGAAAGATTCATTTCACCTAGATTTACTATAAGAGTATCTTGGGGAAAATAAATTCACGTAAAAGTCTGTCTGCAAACAAATCCTGAAATATTGGTCGCCCGAAAATCACCCAGTTTAGGGTAGTAAGTTATCTGTTACCATTGTGCATGCTTGATACATTTAGAATAATATTTTCTTACACAGCAAATTGAATGTGGATATGCATGCTGTAATAACTTAAACTGTATGCGCAACTGAAGTTCCTATTATAGCTTACAAGTTTCACATTTTGAATGCACTAAATAAAGTTGTTTTAAAACTTGTATCACACATTTCAAGTTTTTTTTTCAGTTTAATGGATCTCTCATAGCATCTTTCACTGCTTTCTTCACAAGAATCTTGGTAGGGAATGTCCCATTGTTAAAGTTTAAACAAGAATTATGGCAACTTTCCTCCAAGTTTCTGTACAAGATAGGAATAAAACCTTTGTGTTTTCTAGGAGCTAACATAAATGATGGAAGTGTGAACAGAAAAACCTCTTTCATTTTGAGCTGAGTATTTACATTACAGCATTTTGACCCCAAGGGTACACCAAATATCTAAGCTTTGAGCAAATTTGGAAATTTTTTACTATTAATTGCCATAGCAACACAGTTCTGCACAGACTGGGATTCTTTGAACACTTTAGTAGAGCTTCATACATGGGACATCCCTGATAAGTGGCATCATGTGATTTCACAGGAAACTAAAGATCACAGTCAGCAAGGGAGACAACTATGTCTGCAGTATGATGGCACTAGATGACTTCAGATTGCAGTTTCTGTATTTCTTGAGCAACTTTCTCTCCTGTTTCAATACCTGATAATACAGCGCCCTCGCTGTTGACAAGGGGGACAACTCTGTCTGGAGTAAGATGACACTAGAAGGCTTCTGATTGCAGTTTCTGTATTTCTTTCTCTCCTAATTCTATACCTAGACTGACATGCAGTCCTGTGTGCACCTTAAGAGGCGACTAAATGGGCTTTAACAGTCAAGATATGACAGAAATATTGTTGAAAGTTGTTTAAAACCTACAAACATTTGTTCCATATTTTTCAGGTGATGACTGCAGTGCCTGAAAACAATTAAAGGAGCAGATAACCGTTGTTCCGACTGCAAGTATGACCAGTGAGAAGTTATAGCAGGTAGCGATTGGTAAGTCTGCGAGTCCACGGTGTTTCAAGAACATAAAGGTAGAAAAGTTACCAGTGATTTACAGACACAACAAAAAACCTTGGATGCCAACTGAACTGATGATGAACTGGCAACGAATCAAAGAGATATGAGAAAGGCTAAAATCAGAACATGTTTTTGTTTCTTGATAATGCCCCAAGTCACCTGAAGTTAAGGCTGTCAAATGTTAAGTTGTGCTTTTTCCCTCCAAATGTCACATAAAAACTACAACCAATGGATCAAGGAATTATTCAGACTTGAAAGCTTAAATATATATTGTGTAGTTACAGCATATCCTTGCTCAAATGGACTGTAATGACAAGGTTGGTTCTCGGCTCTTGAAGGAAATTTCAATTTCAGATTCCATTTATTGGATTTCTGCAGCCTGGAACAAGGAAGAGACAAAGACTATTGTGAAATGCTTTGAACATTCAAGGTTTATGTTTTCAGTTGACCCAATGATCACTGATGATCATAATGATAGTGATGATGATGAAGACCCATTGTTTGTTTTAAGAATGGCCCATGAAATGTTTGGGTGTGAATTTAAAGACCTGATTAATATTGATATGGGTCTTAGCACTTATGATAACAGGTAGGGTAGAAATTGGGAAGGGACGTCAGCATTAGACATCCTCCGTGAACGTAGAATTTATGATGATGATGATTAAGGTCTGACAAAATATGTTCTTGTACACTGTACTTCCTTTCATTGTGCTTGGCCACTGTATGAATTTGTATTTAATTCCAACCAATAGATTTCAAGTTATGCTCTGGACAAGGAAAAGTAACAAAGGGCAATAACTCTAAAATTACTCGAGATACAGTTATAGCTCTTAAACACTGCACTTCCACTCATTGTGCTTGACCATTGTATGAAGTTTTATTGAATTCCAAGCAGTAGTTTTCAAGTAATGCTCTGGACAAGGAAAAGTAACAAATGGCAATAAATTTGTAATTAGTCAAGATGGAGTTATGGTTCTTGTACACTGCACTTCCTCTCAATGTGCTTGACCAATGTATGAAGTTGTATTGAATTCCAACTAGTAGTTTTCAAGTTATGCTCCAGACAAGGAAAATGCAACTGACCGACTGACCGCTTGACCGACCAACCACCGGGTGACTCCTATATACCTAAGGTATAAAGATTGATGACTTTTTTAAGAAAATGTGATGATGATTATTGTGATTGTGATGAACAAATAAAATAAAGTCCAATTTGCAGTATTATTATTATTATTATAGTATAATGTAGATGACATACAATATACATGTATGATATACATCAGAATATTAAAACAGCGATTAAATATTACTTGTCTATCATAATTTACCAATTTCTATTAAGAAACCATTCTTTTAAGAGACTGCTTTTCTTCTGACCCTTGTGTGGTCTCTTAATACAATGTCAACTATACCTGTATTTCTTGAGCACCTTTCTATCTTAGCTGTTTTCATTTTCGGCAAAGTTAAACATTTGAGAAAAAAAGGGCAGAGAAGAAACAACAAGATTTTTTAAGTGACCAGATTTTTAAGAATCTATACATACAATGTTTAAAGTGATCATGAAACTTGAAAGAAATACATAGTTACAGTTATCATGGAACTTGAAAGAAATACATTCAACGTTTAAAGTGATCATGGAACATGATAGAAATACATACAATGCTTAAAATGATCATGGAAGTTTAAAGAAGTACAGACACAATTATGTTTAAAGTGATCATGGAATTTTAAAAAATGATCATGTAACTTTAAAGAATGATCACTGAACTTGAAAGAAATACATACAATGTTTAAAGTGATCATTAAACTTCGAAGAATGATCATGAAACTTTCAAGAATGATCATTGAACTTGAAAGAAATACATACAATGTTTAAAGTGATCATGGACTTTTAAAGAATGATCATGAACTTGAAAGAAATACATACAATGTTTAAAGTGATCATGGAACTTGAAAGAAATACATACAATGTTTAAAGTGATCATGGAACTTTAAAGAATGATCATGGAACTTGAAAGAAATACATACAATGATTAAAGTGATCATGGAACTATAAAGAATGATCATGGAACTTGAAAGAAATACATACAATGTTTAAAGTGATCATGGAACTTTAAAGAATGATCATGGAACTTGAAAGAAATACATACAATGTTTTAAAGTGACCATGGAACTTTAAAGAATGATCATGGAACTTGAAAGAAATACATACAATGTTTAAAGTGATCATGGAACTTTAAAGAATGATCATGGAACTTGAAAGAAATACATACAATGTTTAAAGTGATCATGGAACTTGAAAGAATGATCATGGAACTTGAAAGAAATACATACAATGTTTAAAGTGATCATGGAACTTTAAAGAATGATCATGGAACTTGAAAGAGATACATACAATGTTTAAAGTGATCATGGAACTTGAAAGAATGATCATGGAACTTGAAAGAGATACATACAATGTATAAAGTGATCATGGAACTTGAAAGAAATATTAAATACAATGTATAAAGTGATCATGGAACTTGAAAGAAATAGATCATGCAAAACTCAATAGAATAATATATGTACAGTGCTTAATAATGGTGAATAATTACATAGCAAGAGATAATTGTACTGATGTTTATGTTCAATTCCTATTTCATTTTAATATATAGAGGATAATTGTTGGTTTCGGTGTAAGATCACGTTATAATTTAGTGGGCACCAAAAGTGATATTTTTTTCAAGAGGCGCGGCGACCAGTGAAAATAACTACTTTTTGTGTTCACGGGTGAAATTACCGTGAATTTACACCGAACCAACAATTTTTCTGTTTATTTTATGGTTAAAACTCTATTTTTATTGAGTTTGTTTCTATAAAACATCGAAAATCGCGGGAAACGCTCATCAGAAAACATAGAACAAATGACGCCATTTAAACGCGCATCGCCATCCATGGTCTCCAGCATTAATAACACTCGGTATACTTTTCTTACAATCCGACCCCGGCTAAAGATTGCAAAACAGTGAAAAATAAAATGGTAATCCACTGTTTCAAAACTGTGGATTATCACTTTTATTTCACTGAGAAAACTCTATAATTCACTGGAAAACATAAAATAAATACATTTTCATTACCTTTCACCTCCTAAATTTCTAAAATGGACTTGTTCACCATACAATTTGGACAGTTCCTTTAATCCTTTAAAGGGTTGTCACTGAAAATTTACTGATTGTGAACAGTGCAGATCATGATCAGATTGCAATGACTTTAAATAGATTTGTATTAACCCTTTACTCCACTAAATTTCCAAAATCATCTTTCAATTTGGACAGTTCCACTAATTGCTTAGTGGTGACAACAGTTTTACTGACTGGGAACAAGGACTTTAAATACATTTGTCACATTTAAAAGAAGTCTTCTGTTTTATGACTTTCCTTCCTGCTGAAAAGAAGTTTGACTATATCTACTATATTATAATTAACAATACTGTAACATCATTGACAATTTCTCCATCATTTATTTGCTGAAACTTGAATTTGAATGAGTTTAGTGCCTTTTCCATGACAACTATGAAAGACAGTTACTTAGTAATAACAGGCCGTATATTATTTTATCTGAAAACTCAAAAGGTAAACAAGTAAACATTAATGATTTTGCCCAAGGAATGATTCATTTACTTTATTACCATATTATAACCAAGTTTGAATACTTCAGAGTATATTTTTGTTAGAGTTATTCACTCTCAATATATTGCAATACATATCACAATACAGTGCCGCGTATTGCAATTTATCGTGATACAAAATATTTGGCAATACCCATCCCTACTCTTTATAAACCGCTGTTTAGACCAGAAATGTCTGAATATCTTCACTCCAGAAATGCGTGAAAAGACCACTGTTTGAATATCTTCACCCCAAAAAGGGGAAAAAGTCCAGAAATGTCTGAATATCCTCACTCCAGAAATGGGTGAAACAGACCAAGTCTGCATATCTTCACTCCAGAAATGGGTACCCAGAAATGTCTTAATATCCTCACTCCAGAAATGGGTGAAACCACTGTTTAGTCCAGAAATGTCTGAATATCCTCACTCCAGAAATGGGTGTAACCATTGTTCAGTTCAGAAATGTGTATGAATCTTTCCAACTTTTCTCAATATAAGAATGTACATGCCAGGGTATAACAGGGATAATCAGCAACACAACCTGGAAAATAAACAATAAAAATCACAAATACAGTACACCCCATTCACTAGATGTGTAATCATTAAAATACATTTTCATTTTCAATCACATTCTTTACTGGTAAAAAATACAATAGGAACAGAAGTGCTTGATTCTCTTGTTCACACTCTTACACACATTATTGCTTTAAAGCCCCATGTTCACTTTCCTCTTTCATAACTACTTCCTCCTTTTTCATTATTTCATTAAAGCCCCGTGTTCACTCTTCTCTTAAAACAATTACTTCGTCCTTTTTCGTTATTACTTTAGTTTAAAGCCCCATGTTCACTTTCCTCTTTCATAACTACTTCCTCCTTTTTCATTTTTTCATTAAAGCCCCATGTTCACTCTTCTCTTAAACAATTACTTCCTCCTTTTTCGTTATTACTTTAGTTTAAAGCCCCATGTTCACTTTCCTATTTCATAACTACTTCCTCCTTTTTCATTACTTCATTAAAGCCCCATGTTCACTCTTCTCTTAAACAACTACTTCCTCCTTTTTCGTTATTTCTTTAAAGCCCCATGATCATTTTGAGTTCCCGTGTCCTATTCACTTTTAAAAAGCAATGTTTCCTTTTTCCCTTCATATTTATTTTGTCTCTTCATAAAAGTGTCTAACGGCTTTTTATAGTATGTTCTTTATATCTAAACTGTTACATGTTTTTGTTCAAACAACACTTAAGACATGTTCTTGGTAATGAGCCTTTAACACAAGAGGCTCAAAAGGGCCTGTATTGCTTTACTGGTCCATTCTGAGTAAGTTTTGTGAAAATCTCTTACAATGTTATCAAGGAAAAGCTAACAGAGGTTGCACTGACCCCTAAAACAGTATGGATCATCTACTCAGTAAGACCAATCATCCTGTGAATCCTATGAAGTTTGAAGACTGTGGTTCATATAGATCTCAAGATATTGAGCGGAATAACACAATGCAAATATGTTTTACCACAGATGGAGAATGGTTTATAAATGCAGAATTTTCATCCATTGCATAGAAAGGCATATGATCATAATTTTTTACATGCAAGGAAAGATATATCATGAATTTTACCAAAACTATTTGACCCGAATGAACTACATATAGATACAAGATAGACAACTGCTCTAAGCTAGATGCAATATTTATGATTGAGTTACCTCCCTTAAAACGTAAGCATCAAAATACTGCACTGCTGATGGTTAAAACTGAAGTCATTTGAAAAGCTTCACTTGCAATGATATACTTACAACTTTGCAGTCATAATTTATTATTTCAATGGATAAGGGTTGTAAGGGTCTAGGTTCATTGATCCCCTTATGAGGTATATGAAGCTTATCTAAGTATTACATCTATAGTATTGTAACAAATTTGTCCTTGAATTTTATGTTTCCTGAAATTCTAGAAAGAAGTAGAAATTTCCATTAGTTTTCATAAAGTTGTTGACCACGAATACACTTTTATCTAAAATGGAATGGTCTGCAATAACTTTTCCACCAATTCTAAGTTTTTAATTGTACCATGCAGGTTCAGATAAACACTCCACACATAGATATTTTCCCTTTCAATAATCTCCTTCCTTCCATGTATCTCTCCAAAAATCATTTTAAATCAAATTTTTTTGTTTTAAGAATTCATTCTCATATTTTCCGAATTTGGTGATAAAAGGACACTGTTCTTTCACTAGTTCAAACTATTGAATCTCTCTTAGCATACCTTCTCAGCCAAGTTAACTACAAAGCTATATTGAAATTATCTTCATCAATTACCCAAAGTCCACCATTTTCAAAATCTTGCGCTATTACTTCCTTTTTAATTTTATCAGGTCCATTATTCCAAAGAAATAAAAAAATATTTTCTTCAGATCTTTTTTCATTTCTTTTTTTATGGCTAGGAGGACAAATTATTGATTAATTGGGTTTTGATTATCACTGTGTTTACCAGTTAGGGTTAATATTCTTTTTGACAAGCTGAAAAGAAGTACCTTATTTTCTCTTATTTAAGGTTTGTAGTAGATATCAGTCATTTCATGAAGTTTACTCCTAGTAATTCAAAAACACCATTTTGTCAATGTAAACCAAGTTCCGGGCATATTACCTCATTACAATTTCTTTTAGAACCAATCCATACTGCCTTAGTTTTGTCCACATAAAATTTTACACCAGATATTTAAGCATAAAATTTTAAAACCTTGAAAGTGTTATTCAATGACCTTTCTGTACCACCAAACATAAGTATTGTATCATCAGCATATTGAGAAAGGAGAAATTCAAGTCTATTAATGGTTATACCTTTCCAGAATTTTTAGTACATAGTCCAAATACAAATATTATGTACCTGCCTAAACTGTAAATGTGTATTATACACAGTTTTGTAAAGGTGAAAGTTTTTTTTCCAACATTTTAAGGTATCAAGCCCACAAATAGTTCTGTACACAAAAGTTCTATACATCGTTACTGAATATTTACCATATACAGTCAAACCTGTGCTAGCTAACAGCCACCTTTGAATAAAGGTCACCCTGTGAATAAAGGCCAGACTTTGAAAAACCTGCATTCATTTATTAGAGCAATTATACCTAAACAAAGGTCAACTGTGGACAAAGGCCAGGTTTTGTCTTTCCCTTGTGTGGCCTTTGTTCACAGGTTTTACTGTACAGAGGAATATATTATAATAGCAGTGGAATAACTTGGGTGTGCATTGTTTCAATGAATAATCTCCCTTTGTAAGGTTCTCGCTTAAAAGAATACTATTAGAATGTACCAACTTTTGGATTGTATATATTGATAGGAGCTAAAAAAATCCCAGGGTCATTACTGTTGCCTTATTTGATGAACTATTCACATTTGTTGCTTTTTGTTTGGACCTCATCTTGAAATCTTTGAATTTACATATAGTAATATTGGGGGCGTCGATATAAAACCAAATCTTGTTTCATCTATTTGACAATAAACATAGTTTCATTTTTCTTTCTAGCTTTTTTAAAAGCTAACAGGTTGTAAGGGAAGTAACTGCTGCAGGATTTGGGTTAAATTTTACTATGATTGTCTCCCTTGCATCATATCAACTTGACACATATACTTTATACCAGTAATAAAACAAGTGGTATGATTATTGTACACAGTCATTTAAAACTACTTTTTGATCAGGTTTGTTAAAAGTGAATGCCAGTTATGATATATTTAAAACAAGGTTTCACTAAAAATCATATTCAGAACATTATTCGGCCTTTGCTACAGAAAAATCATCAGATGTAATGTGTAACCACAGATGCTTGTGGTATGGACTCGCCACCCAATCTATTCTTGTCCCATGTTGTACGGAACGTATATAAATACAAGATTTGAAACAACTGAAAACTCCAATCGCATATTTAAGGCATGTGTGTAAGTAAGGAATAACTAACCGGGTTTTCCAATGCAAAACAATTTTCTGAATAAAATCCCACTCCAAACTGCATCAAATATGGTAGAATTAAGAGAATTTCGAGAAAGAACACTTGTCACTTCTGCACAAATCAGATTTAGTATATACATCATAGTTATAAAAATATGTTTCCCGCATCGCAGTATATGAAATAGCGTGTGCAGGGTACCATTACGTTTACAGCGGGGATTTTGTCTTGTGTGAATGCTATAGCGGTAAATTTGAAAACAGATCTATATTTTTGTGTTGCACAATAAAACGACTGGTTCCATTTTTACACGACCGATAAAGACCATAGCCGGGTGCCTATAGTTTTCGAATCAGTACTATTTTTAGAAATACCTGAGATGTGATAGAGGAAATCGAGTTGTTTCAAATCTATTTATATACATTGTCACCATAAACATGTGATCAGTAGGTAAGTAGAATAAGGAATTGCATCTGTAATTGGTTAGCTTACACACAGTTGTAGGATGTATTTAAAGATATACTGCAGTGAGCAGGGGCAAGGGTCAGGCCTAAGGGGGTGAGGTCCAGACCCCAAGCATCCGTGTCTGTAACCATTTTGGACTACTTTGAGTCACATGATTTTTGTTTGTTTGAAGCCAAGACCTGATTTACGTACATAAATCAATTTAGCTAAGACAGACTGATTTCAAGATAAAATTATCAATACATTGTATAACATTAATCAACTGATATTGTCATAGAGGTTAAAAATCAAGTTCTGTAACTAGAACAAACAGCGTGGGAACATTCTGCTGCAAACAAACACTCATCACAAACTATAGAATCTTTTGTCTACTGATCCAGATGGAATTTTATGTAAACAGATGTCACAGTAATCAAGAAACTCCACATATATAGCTACATTTATTTTAATTTGGAAGAAAGAATAAACAACATTCATATAATATACGCAACCAATCATTCTAGCATAAACACTTTTGCTATTGTCAATTTTGAAGGCGTTTTAATTGGAAGAAAAATGTGAGAGATTCCTGCACAAATATGCAGATATAGCTTAGTCTATACTCATACATGTTACAGGGAATCCTACTTGCATGTTACAGGGAATCCTACTTGCATATTACAGGGAATCCTACTTGCATGTTACAGGGAATCCTACTTTCATCTGTCCTAGAGTCTTATATACAATAGTGCTCATAATGTCAGGTTAAACCATAACGATAACGTCATAATAACACAATACATGTATTGTACAAATAGCTGAAGGAAAATAACTTGGCAACATGGATATATAACCATCATCTATAACTGATATGTTATAAACGATCAACATGTGTTAAAACTGAATCCGATGAAGCCAGGCAAAAACTGATTATAGATTACTAGAAACAATTTAACACACAAGCTTCAAACAGAATTGCTATTAAAAACCATGCAGTTTTGCATGTAACTGTTCAAATTCTGAGGAACCAGGGGTCCACAATGTCCCTTTATTGCCCTGGTATAGGGCTTATCCATAGTTGGTTTTGTTCAATGTATAGGTTTACAAACTCATTAACACATAGCACTAAAAATAAAATAACAGGAAAGGCTTTCTGACAACAAACATTTTGTTAAAGAGTTGACAGAAGTACGAAACAAAGGCACAGTATCAGTCTATAATACAAAGTTGAAAATGATCATGGGACATATATAATTATACATGTACTTGCAAAATTAAACAAAGAACAAAGGTTGCAGTGCTTTCAAATACAGGCGTGCATTTACATATCAAGCAAAAACTGACATGAAAAATAAATTACATTTGACCTAACATTTACCCTACTACATGTCTAAAATGGACTGGTTCATCTTTTATTGGACAGTCTCATTAATAGTTCAAAGGGGTGCCCACTGAATATTTACTGATTTCAAACAGTGTAGATCATGATCAGACTACAATAATTTGCAAGCTCAACATAATCAGCACTGGTCACAAAGGTAGAATCAATTCCTACAAGCAGGGAAATGGTTAAAGAGTCACCTTCTTTAAATGACCACATCTGTTGTACAACTTTCCTGGCTGTTTATTACAGGTTTCACTATCATATCATAATTATAAGACCAGCACATTTCATTGGGCACTGTTTTACCTGTAAAACCAGCACATTTCATTGGGCACTGTTTTACCTGTAAAACCAGCACATTTCATTGGGCACTGTTTTACCTGTAAAATCAGCACATTTCATTGGGCACTGTTTTACCTGTAAAATCAGCACATTTCATTGGGCACTGTTTTATCTGTAAAACCAGCAAATTTCATTGGGCACTATTTTACCTGTAAAACCAGCAAATTTCATTGGGCACTATTTTACCTGAAAAACCAGCACATTTCATTGGGCACTATTTAATCTGTAAAACCAGCACATTTCATTGGGCACTTTTTTCCCCTTGATTTCTAAATAATTATTTAGTAATGCAAGTGTATTTAAAGTTCAATATGATATATACAAGATTTATTATTATGAAACACCTTGTCACCTTTTAAGTTTTCAATATCAATAAAAATAGTTACATAATGTAAATGATAATTATATTCAATAGAAAATACATGAAAAATAAGTAATTAAAATATTACTCAAATATTACAGGTTCATTTGAGTTTCCATTTCATATTGTAATTACTCAATTACAGTTTTATAGTAACTCCGTAGGGAGAATAATTATGAAGCAATTCAAAAGTCCACTCTTTACTAAATAGGCCAAAGTATTTAGGCGTAAAAAAAATGTTTGTTTCAGGTTTCCCGACCTACCCTATTTTTTTTGCCCTGACCCTAGAACATTTTTTGTGTGTCAATATTTTTTAGCATAAATTTATTAAAATCTATGTTGAATTTGGTTTGTTTGAGAATAAAAAAATAAAAAT
This sequence comes from Saxidomus purpurata, assembly GCA_022818135.1. NCBI lineage: Eukaryota > Metazoa > Mollusca > Bivalvia > Venerida > Veneridae > Saxidomus > Saxidomus purpurata. The sequence continues at coordinate 1,313,643 of JAFMSR010000003.1, read as the reverse complement.
AAAAAAAATGTCCCTAACTACCTAACATATATTTTTGGGGGGGGGGGGGGGGGGGGGGCATGAAACCTGAAACATTTTTTTTTTTTGAGGCCTAAGTAAAGAGTGGGCTTTTGAATTATTAAAGTAAATCAGTCAGAGATTACCAATCTCTTACACAGAATCAGTTTGCCCTTAAATTAAACATCTATGAAATAATATGAGCTCAAATTTACATTTATTTACAGTATTTTACAATGTATGTATATGAGCAACAATGAATATAATACAAAAACTCTATACTGAAAGGAAAAGAAACACAGGGTAACAAAAAATGCAATATTTTGTTACTTCTCATGAATACACATTCCACTATTGATATTGAACTGTTAATTCTTTCAATTATGGTACGTTAATATAGGTTCAGAGGGTTCATTAACTGATTTGCTCATAAAAGAAAGAGTCTTAATACTACTTTATATAACATTTAATACATTCCTTCAAATCAGGAGGACACATGTTTACCATGTGTTTCTTTTTCCCTCCAGTATATATACAACAGTCAATGGTACATGTCAATGAATCACCTTTATCCCTTTTTTCTTTCAGAAATGTCCTTAATTTTTAATCCTGAAATGTCTTAATACACAAATTGTTTAATTTAGAAATGTCTGAATCCACTGTATAGTGTAGAAATGTCTTAATACCAGAACTGCTCAGTTTTGAAATGTCTGAATCCACTGTCTAGTGAAGAAATGTCTTAATGCCATAACTGCTTAGCTTTGAAATGTCTGAATCCACTGTCTAGTGAAGAAATGTCTTAATGCCATAACTGCTTAGCTTTGAAATGTCTGAATCCACTGTCTAGTGAAGAAATGTCTTAATGCCACAAGTGCTTAGTTTTGAAATGTCTGAATCCACTGTCTAGTGAAGAAATGTCTTAATACCAGAAGTGCTTAGCTTTGAAATGTCTGAATCCACTGTCTAGTGAAGAAATGTCTTAATGCCACAAGTGCTTAGTTTTGAAATGTCTGAATCCACTGTCTAGTGAAGAAATGTCTTAATGACACAAGTGCTTAGCTTTGAAATGTCTGAATCCACTGTCTAGTGAAGAAATGTCTTAATGCCACAAGTGCTTAGTTTTGAAATGTCTGAATCCACTGTCTAGTGAAGAAATGTCTTAATGCCACAAGTGCTTAGCTTTGAAATGTCTGAATCCACTGTCTAGTGAAGAAATGTCTTAATGCCACAAGTGCTTAGTTTTGAAATGTCTGAATCCACTGTATAGTGTAGAAATGTCTTAATACCAGAAGTGCTTAGTTTTGAAATGTCTGAATCCACTGTCTAGTGAAGAAATGTCTTAATGCCATAAGTGCTTAGCTTTGAAATGTCTGAATCCACTGTCTAGTGAAGAAATGTCTTAATGCCACAAGTGCTTAGTTTTGAAATGTCTGAATCCACTGTCTAGTGAAGAAATGTCTTAATACCAGAAGCTGCTTAGCTTTGAAATGTTGAATCCACTGTCTAGTGAAGAAATGTCTAATGCCACAAGTGCTTAGTTCCGAAATGTCTGAATCCACTGTCTAGTGAAGAAATGTCTTAATGCCACAAGTGCTTAGTTTTGAAATGTCTGAATCCACTGTCTAGTGAAGAAATGTCTTAATGACATAAGTGCTTAGTTTTGAAATGTCTGAATCCACTGTCTAGTGAAGAAATGTCTTAATGCCACAAGTGCTTAGCTTTGAAATGTCTGAATCCACTGTCTAGTGAAGAAATGTCTTAATGCCATAAGTGCTTAGCTTTGAAATGCCTGAATCCACTGTTTAGTTCAGGAAATCTGAATCCACTGTTTAGTTCAGGAAATCTGAATCCACTGTTTAGTTCAGGAAATCTGAATCTACTGTTTAGTATCCACTGTTTAATTCGGAATGTTTGAACCACCTAAGTCTCCGAACCCACTCACAATTCCAAAAAATGTCTGAGTTCTACAAAACTTAGTGTTTATTTCAGAAATGTGAGTTGAATTCGCTATTTTTTTAGTTCAGAAATGTTCTTCAAATATGTATAAATCTTTCATTATTGAATGGAATGTCCAGGCCAACAACAACAGAAACCTGGAATAAGAAACAAGGAAATAGAAAATCAAAAACTACAATATACCCTAACCACTACACCCCTCTAAGTTAATAATCAAAATACAGCTGCACTTTTTATCCCATTTTTACCAAATAAGCAAAAGGAATCAGACAAACTTGTTTCATGCACTCTTCTCTTACACTATTACTTAAAGTACTTCATCATTTCTTTTAAAGCCCAATGACCACTCTCAGTTTGATCAGATAGAATTATGCATTAAGTTATAGAATAGTGATATACATGTAACTATGATCTGTTAACAATGTTGTCAAATGTGTTTTTTTCATCCCTCAAGAAAAAGGTTGTCAGAAAGCATTTCTCTAAATTGTTTGCAGTATCATTCTAAAAATACTGTGCTATATTTATAACACACACTTTTTATGTAAAAGCAATGTTAGAAATTGTTTAGTACAAGCCTGACCCTCAATTTTGCCAGTAAGACATGTTTTTTGTTTTATATTGCCACAAGTATTTTGAACACTGAAAGTGATCATTGGCCTTTAAACACAATCAAAGCAGAAATAAAGTTTTGTTGATTCCTGGCCGTGAAATAAAATTAAAGCAGAAATAACATTTTGTTGATCATTGTCCTTTAAACACAAGGCAGAAATAAAATTTTGTTGATTCCTGGCCTTGAAATAAAATCAAAGCAGAAATAAAATTTTGTTGATCATTGTCCTTTAAACACAAAGCAGAAAAAAAATTTGTTGCACAGTAAACTTATCTAGCCAGCTGTTGAATAAATAATGAATGAAAATAAAAACAGCAAAATAGATTGTATTACTGGTAATATAAAATGAAAATATGTTTTACCATTCCGTCTTTTTTTCAGCATGGCTAGTAACTTAGTCATACATTTATAGTGTTTTTATTTTCCAGAAGCTAGTAAACATTGAGTTTATTCACTTGAAACAATCAAAGTGATTTATCAAAATTCTTCAAAAAAATCTTTTAGGGTATCAAGCCCACAAATAAGCAAGTTGTATACTGTTGTCTGATAATTCTATATAAATTTATCATCCCTTGAAAGCAAATTGTCAGTTATAAAAGGAAAAGATAAATTACTGGTATTTGACAAACATACTGTGATTTTTTTTTCACCACATTTAATATATGATATATATAATACTTCAACAGAAACCAAATTATTGAAAATCCTGTTGCAATCAAAATAGGGATTTCAGCATATTATTTTGGTTATAATGAAATCTTTTTAGTTCACTAAACAATTAACAACATTCACCAAAGTATTGTGTTGTTTTCTTATTTGAGGGTCCGTTACCATTAGAAACAATATCATCACATATATATAAGATATATTTAATCTTATTTCTCAGAATCATACAAGTTACCAACAAGAACATACATACCTCTTACTATATTGTTATACTGCCATGTAACATTCCCTTCTCTTCTGTGTCTAAATGTTGTATATCACACTGCAGACTGCAAGCTTATCACAATAACCACCAATATAGACCTTGCTTCTGTCTGTACTATAGCATATAGACTGTGGCATAGACAAAACATCCAGTACTTTCCTGCCTTGTTGTAAGTCTGCTGAGACATGATGAATGGTGTTGTTTTTCTGGCTGCATACCAACAATGATCCATCCTCTAACACCAACATTCCCCCAGGTCTAACAAGATCCTTGTGCTTGTATACAGCAGATACTTCACCCTGTAATGTTACACTCACTATGGACCCGTTACCATAGTTACTGACATAGAGCAGACTATGATCCTCACTCAGGACTATGTAGTTTGGACAAAAGACTGTTTGATCTGCCAGTGAAATTGTCCTCTTGATATTTCCTTTCATATCTAGTACTTGGATACTGCATGGATCCCGGCATAACACATAAAGACAGTTCTGATGGTAGATTATACCATAACATGTTCCATTAACATTAATTCTGTGGTCAGTTGATAATTTTCTTGCTGTTGTCATGATGAGAATCTGTTTCTTGAATGGTAATGTAACAGCAATCTGGTCCTGAGGAAGTACTGCAATGTCCCGTGGCTCTGAGTCAAGTTGTTTCTCCTCAGTCACGACATTCTTCTCAGGATTCACAACCAGTAATCTTGTATTACGAAAGTCAGCCAGCAGAAGTTTGTCCGAGTACAGGACAACACAACTTGTTATAAAACAATCTTTGACTAACTTTATATCTGATTTATGCTGTAGACAGTTAAATGTTCTCTTCTTTCTGGGTGTGGCTGCAAGGGTCTGGAGGGTCTTGGTGACTGGGTCAACAGCTACATGCTGGTCTGTCAAATTACCAAAATACCCCAGTGACATCATTCTCTCCAAATCTTTGTTGCTAGTAAACATGAAATGTGTTTTGGTCTTTCTCATTGATATTTCAGCTTGCTGTATTTCCCGTGACTTCAGCTCTGATTCGGCCCGTTTAATGTCGATGAAAAGCTGACCATTCTCACCAGTTGCTTTACTGTTTAGTAAGCTGGACTGCAGTTTCTTCATGTTGGACTTGAAATTTGTACATGAAAAGACGACTGCTTTTACCTCATTTTGACTTGTTGTCCTTTTCTTACTGGCTTCTGTCTCAATCTTCTTCTGGATGGTATCCAAATGATCATTTATTTCTTTCCTTAATTTCAAAATATCTTTGATGACTTTGTCATGGCTATCATCTATCTCTTTATCTTTAATTGAAGCTTGTTTCAAGACAGCATCGGCTTCTGTCAGTTTTACATCTATATCTTTCATTATCACCCTGTACTTTTCACTGTCCCCTATACCTGTGCAGACCTTGGGAATATAGTCAAGGTCACAGGTCCTGTGGTCCATGGTCATACAATCATGGCAGCCAAGTTCTTCATGCTTACGACAGAAAAATTTGATGACTTCAATCTTGTGGATGGAACATTTCTCTGTGCACACATCAGCTGGTTTAGTTGGGATGGAATGTTTGTCCACGTTGTCTTTGTCTACAAGTTGATGATTCCTTGATACCTTTGTTTTCTTATGGAATTTGTGACAGTTCTTACAAAGATATTCGGAACAATCTATACAGTAACCGTAGGCTTCAACCTCCTGACCTTCTATTAAACAGGGAGCACAGCAATGTTCAAAATCTTCCGCCGACCCTCGTGACAGAGAAGATTGAAAATCTGCCTTTTTACGTCCAGATACCGCCATTTTTTTCTTATAGCAGATAACAGTTTATATTTACAGCGGTTAAACCTTTAAGTCAATAAAAAACTTGTCTTATATCAGCTATACTTATATTGGACCTCAAATCAGTCTCTACACATACAAATCTGCTATTCTACGTCCTGATACTGCCATGTTGGATATAAGGTGATAGAACAAAAATACAATTTTTACTTATGGCAGATAACAGTTTACATTTTCAGTGGTTAAACCTTTAAGTCAATAATGACCTTGTCAAATATCAGCTATACTTATATCTGACCTCAAATCTCTCTACATGTACAAACTTGTGTAAATTTTAACAAATCTATTTTAGAAAACAATTGCAATAAAACAGTTTAAAACAGTATCTGTTTAACCAAAAATTCTCCTCAGAAATTTAATTTTTATCCGCTGAAGTGACTCATACTTATTTAATCCTCAACATATTTAAAAAAACTTTAATAATTCTTTGTAAGCATTTTCCGTTTCTTTTTAAACAAATACACAGAAATTGTACATGAATAAATATCTTAAATAGAACACATTTATATATACAGATTTAAATTGAAGTTCATTGAATTTATTTTAACTGTAATGGTTGATTTTCAATAGCGAGTGTAATTAGATCAGGATTTGTTACGGTTCCCGGCATATCTAAGATTTACATATCAAGACGTTAGGAACCATTCTGTACCATTGAGTTAAGATCTTTTGAATTTGTGACAAGGTTTATTTTTCACACAGTTAGCTTTGAAAAAAAGCTAGTATGTGGTACACTGTCATAATTTATATCCAGTCAGGACAAATAGTTATTTAATTTCCTGACAAAATACTCATCACATTTATATTAATATAATTATTCTGATGCAATTATTTATCAGGCATTCCTTTCTTTCTAGAGGTCTTTCTTCCATTTCAAGATCAATACGACCTTCATACATGCACCTAGGTCTTACTCCACTTTATGACGATAACAAGGCATACATAAGTATATGTACAGTATCCAAATAATGTAAAGAAAAGTTATCAAATTTGATGGGATTAACTGCTTAAAGGCAGTGCTATTTACTAACTGGTTGCAGCACTCAACAATGGCATATCAAGAGTCCTTTGGTCAACAGCGGAAAACAATGTCACATGACTTCTTTGTTGGAAATGTACGTAAATTCTATCTTTTCTAAAGAAATTTATTTTAGGTGAATATAGATGTAATGGTTCATATATAAGTAATGCTGTAATCACATTTATAATTGATTCTAGACACTATTTAAATAACTTCTATATTTATTGGTGACTTATAGGCCCATTGGGCAAAGTGCTTCGTTTACTTGTTTACCATGCCTTTGTTAAGTTATGCACATGTCACAATAATAAACTATTTACTTACTTACTTACTAACTTACTTATAAGTGAAATAACATCATAAATTTGAAAATCAAAGACACTCTTATATAGAGCTTTGTACATTCCATTTTGTGAAGGGGAGACAACTATCTAACTGTATTAAGACTTGGATACAAATACACTTTTGGTGCTGAAGGAAACTGCAAGATATATTTTATAATGTGCAATGTCCTATTCATGTCTGTCAACACAAACTATTCCTCTCTGAAAAAGATCACTGTCAGCAAGGGGGACAACTCTGTCTGGAGTATGATGACACTAGGAGGCTTCAGATTGCAGTTTCTGTATTTCTTGAGCACTTTTCTCTCCGAACTGTTTCATCACCTGATAATACAGTGCCCTCACTGTCAGCAAGGGGGACAACTCTGTCTGGAGTATGATCACACTAGAAGGCTTCAGATTGCAGTTTATGTATTTCTTGAGCACCTTTCTCTCCTAACTGTTTCATCACCTGATAATACAGCGCCCTGAAAGTAGAAATAGTAAACAATATGCTTCCACGGGAACTCACTCTTATCGTTCAGACGACAATTTATTCTGCCTTTGTAACCAGTGCAAGATAATGCTAATCCATGCTGTCTGCACATCAATGCACAGTATATTCAAGCTCTGTACTGTTTACTACTGTAATGATAGTAAATTTTCAACTGACACTCATTAAACTTTTAAAGCATTAGACTCTGGCAGTCTGACATATTGTAGGTCAATGTGAAATATCTAAACAGAGATTTAACTAATTCTGCCATAATATGAAAATAGACAATACTTATATCGGGCGAAAGGATAAGGTGTCAAACTCCTCACAGCGGTTCCGCTCTATTACTGTTTACTGTAAGGGGAAGTAACCATTGCAGGGATATCGCAGAATTTCCAGTGAGTGATATGTAAGTCATTTCATTTGATCAATAATTTTTCAGAATTGATTTTCATTTAAATGGGTTGTAAGATTGATTCAGAAGGGAAATACGTATTATAAAATAGATAACCGTAAAATAAATGTTTTAGAATTTCAAAAATGATGTCAAGAAGTCAACATTTTCTAAATTTGCATGGGTATATGTCAAATCAGTTATTTTACTGCTTTCAGTATTCAATCAAATACTCTTACATACGTTTAGCTATGTTTGGGCTTCTCCAGAAGGGCCCTTCAAGCTTATGCCCGTATAATCTCAAATTGAGCCCCAAAGTTTGACCTTGACCTTAAAGTAGCAGGGTGTATTAGCGGGACCCTTTATTTTGCAGTGGTTAACAGTAATACAAAGTAATGCTAAAATCTCATGCAATATAACTAAGTTATGCTCTGGACATGAAAGATTGTAATATGTCAATAGACTGAGGTTATTTTGTCCACGCTTGTAACAGCTATACAGTGGACACAAAATTGCTATATAACTTTAAGTAATAGGTTTGAGATCAAAGTGTGTTTTATATTTTAAAACATATTTGAAATAACTTGCACTGTGCTATATTTCTAGCATTTCATTCCAATTTCAAAAGCAACATTTGGATTTGAATGTTGTTGTTTTTGTAAAAGCAGTTAAAGAGCTACAAGTACTAGTCACATTAAAGTGATCCTTGACATTGAAGTTTTAGATACAAACAACTGACCTTAATTTCTTATCCATTCCTACTCCTCTCTTGTTTTCTATTTCCTTCACACATTCAGAAAGTTTGTCAACAACAGCTATGACCAGATCTTGTAATAACAGTGCTACTTTCTCCATCAGTTTAAGTACACCTGTACTGCTGAATTTGAAATAGTTGGAGATAAACTGTTTACACAACACAGTCAAGTCTGACCTGAAAGTACACAATGCAGTCAAGTCAGACCTGAAAGTACACAATGCAGTCAAGTCTGACCTGAAAGTAAACAACAGTCAAGTCAGAACTGAAAGTACACAATGCAGTCAAGTCTGACCTGAAAGTAAACAACAGTCAAGTCAGAACTGAAAGTACACAATGCAGTCAAGTCTGACCTGAAAGTAAACACAGTCATGTCTGACTTGAAAGTAAACAACAGTCAAGTCTGACCTGAAAGTAAACAATGCGGTCAAGTCTGACCTGAAAGTAGACAACACAGTCAAGTCTGACCTGAAAGTAAACAACAGTCAAGTCAGACCTGAAAGTACACAATGCGGTCAAGTCTGACCTGAAAGTAGACAACACAGTCAAGTCTGACCTGAAAGTACACAATGCAGTCAAGTCTGACCTGAAAGTACACAATGCAGTCGAGTCTGACTTGAAAGTAGACAACACAGTCAAGTCTGACTTAAAAGTACACAATGTAGTCAAGTCGGACCTGAAAGTACACAATGCAGTCAAGTCTGACCTGAAAGTACACAATGCAGTCAAGTCTGACCTGAAAGTATACAATGCAGTAAAGTCAGACCTGAAAGTACACAATGCGGTCAAGTCTGACCTGAAAGTATACAATGCAGTCAAGTCTGACCTGAAAGTACACAATGCAGTCAAGTCTGACCTGAGAGTATACTTCACAGTCAAGTCTGACTTGAAAGTTGACAACATAGTCAAGTCGGACCTGAAAGTACACAACACAGTCAAGCTGGACCCGAATGTAAACAATACAGTCATGTCAGACCTCAAAGTACACATTAAACATTTATTTCCTGCTGTTCACAGTGACTGGGGGAGTGGTTATGGCCACTTTATTTCACTGAACCTATCAGTCTTTGAAGGTCACAGGTTCAAGCCTAAATACTAACCTGGCTCATTATATGAGAAAGTTTGAAGTTTCTTACAGAAGATGGGGAGACTAGCAGTGGTATTTGCCAGGAACAATGGTAAACTGTCTGCCTCAAAATGAATGAAATACCTATAAGGCATATGTTTAACCTAAGAAAACACAAACTTTTTAATAGTCTGCCAGACAAGTGTGAATGGGTTTAATAGCTAAAACATGTTGTCAGTAGCCTTAGCTTAGTGGATCACAGAAACAGAGTTTAACAAAGAATTCAGGTATAACAGATTACCAGTCAACTTGTCAGTTCTGACCACTTACCTCGTTCGAGACAGACGTTGCTTCTGCTACCAGTGTAGACCATGCAAATCTCTACACTCTGGTCATAGTCTGTTTTGGTCTAATATCTAGTTGGTAAACTTTCATTCAGTAAACCAATTAACAGTAAGCGGTACCAAGTTGACATCCTAATTAAAAGATACACATGTGTACAGGAACCCCACTGCGAGGAAACCAAGTTGACATCCGAATTGAAAGATACACATGTATACAGAAAACCGATTGCGTTTATTGTCATTGTGATAAAAAATACATATTGTTGTGGGTCACTGAAATTATACCGAAGTTTTAAGCCGGGTAAGGGGTTACAGTCAACTGTGTAAATTTGTTATAAAGCAAGTTAACAGAAAATATTTCTTACAACTGTATGCAGTGTCCTGCACTCTCGTACGCATCTGTCAGTTGCTGAAGGATTCCAAGCACCGTGTTCCATGTGGAAGATCTGTCAGGTAGGGTCAATCCGGGTAACTTCGGACACTTTTTCGCACTACTGACACCTTCACATACGTATATTACAATGACTGATCACTTTCTATACTTACCGCGAAACTCTTGGTACCGGCTTTTAGTGTACACATTTCCTCGGACTTTAACCTATAGTCAATAGCTACACGTCAGTCCAAGATGTTGTGAGATAGATTTAAAGTACGATTTCAAAACCGTTCCAAAATGAGAAAGTTCGGACAATGTCGAGAAAGTACGGACGGGTGTCGAAAAACTACGGACACGTTTAAAGTATCGGGAAAACTTCGGACGCTTAATATTTTTTTTTTAAGTGCGATTAAATCTTTCAAACGAATATCAACATACATGGCGTTTAAGTCTTATCATGATATCATAAATTCATTGAACAATATAAAGCATTGCCAAATCAAATAACTAGACATCTTCATCAAAAGTCAATCTTCCAATATACATGTACTAGTCTACATTGTAATTCAGTAAAGATATTCATTGAAATTTTCATGAAAAACGCCTAATTCCTGCTGTATAAAGGGTTTAATTCAACAGTAAGTGATTCGACAGTAAGTGATTTATAGAACTACCTTTTAAGTAGCAAGTAGGCCTTTGTCATCGTACGGTATAATTAAATAAACGCAACTAAGAGATCGGACGGACGGACACACGGACACATACATGTAATTACGATATCTTTCTGCGGGCGGAATAAAATGTCTAAACGATTTCATCTTTAGATATCTAACAAAACCATTACGACTACCTTTAAATGAAAGTTTAATGTAAAATTATACTTCTTGCAAAATAACGAAACTTCTTTTGTGCAACAATCCTAAATTTTAAAACCAGTTAGAGCCATGCGTATCCAAACCGGAATAACTGATAACCGTGGTCGGCGGAGAATAAAGTGATATTGGTAAAGGTCCAAATAAACACCAGTGGAGTCCATTTGACTTGAACCTCACACCTGGTGATGCTTCAGCATCGGATCATTCAATATCATTATGTGACAAAAAAAATTGTTGACGCAACACCACCTATTGTTCGTTTTACAATCCGACTAGAATGGAACGGTACTGGCTTTATTTGCAGGAAATGTACACACAACTCTAATCGAAGGCTAAAAAGTTGTAGTCCGAAAAAAAGGAACTGTAGACTTACAACCCGTTGTATGATGAGAGTTGACTGCGTACATATAGTCACTAATACATTGTGTTGCACAGTCGATGGAAATAATTATCATTTAATCACAGACAGATTAAATATTTGCATAAACAATGTATACACTTAAGGGAACTTCTAGCGCTACCTTTCAATATCTTTGAATATCTCATAAACTATACCAGATAGCTTAACCAAATTTTCACAACATGTTAACTTTTGTATTTTGTCGCTAGTGAACTAATACATTATTTGGTGTTTGCATAAATACAAATTACCGAAGGTGTTCTGTACGCTACCCTCGAAATCGAAAGTCGCAAACATGACTAACGCATTTCACAGGTTTAAAATCAATATTTTAATATGTTATTCCATCTCTGCATTGTTTAACAATAGTCAATTAATAAAATATTAAGAATAAAATCACAAACTCAAATTCCTTTAAACAACGGCAACAATATGACAAAGCGCAAACCAGAAAAGCTGCAAAAATTTCACATACAATTAGACCAACAATTTGAGCCCTTTGCTGTATAGATATTCTAGCTGTTTTCCTAACACTTCAACATGTATGAAATGGAGATTAAATTTATTATAAGAACATATGTTAGTGGTAGCGATCATCCACAGGTTCCACGTTCAGAATGGTTTAATTTTCGGACAGTTTAGGAAGTGTCATAACAGCATAACTATACCCTTAACCAGAATAATCAGGCGCTCAACCAGAATAACCAGGCGCTCTAATTATTGGTTATCGTCTTCCCAGCAACATCGTTTTCAAAAACATGTACACAATCGTCACCTTATCGGGTATTCAGTCAATGTAGAATGAGACATTTAAGTCCGAGAAAAAATGAAATGTGACCGCCCACAAGGTCGAGTAGCAGTGAATTGTACACGTGCATTCGCGAAAACGGCAAATTTTGCGACTTTCGATTTTAGGGGTTATTATCTTTGAGCGAGTGTAGCCGATAGGTCGTTCGCAATAAACATTATACATAATTTGTCTAATAAACTATTTATCATTCGTGTGAAATTTCAAGTAAATTCTTACAGTAGTTTTCAAAATAACGAATAAAGACTAAAGGTAGCGTTAGAAGTTCCATTAAGTGTAGTTATACGTTATATTGGAAACTAAATAATATGGTTTTTTTAATTGTTTACAATATCAATTTCAGCTGGAAATGGTCTATATCTAATAGTAGTTCAGTTTTATGACTTCCTTTAGCAGCGTTGCTTAAGGTTCACATAATGCTCTGTCGTTCTATTTAGCCATTTTTTTTCATCTGTGCAAATTTAAACGTTCCTATCTTCGTCAGTCCTGGGCTAATGAACCTGGTATCAAGGAGGATTCAGATTTTAGGATAGCATGTTAAACACAGTATGATCAACTTTGTGCTATAGACATATTTCAATTGAAATGGCATGAACAAAAAACTTAGACCAAAACATCTGTTTGGTTGGTTTGACTTAGAAATAAATCTTTGTAAGGTTCCTAAAAATCAAGTTTTTGTTGGCAAGAACTGTTGTCCGTACTTTTTAGATTTACTAAAAGTGGCGAGAAAGTTCGGACAGTTTAAATAATCATTAATATCCAACGTATTTCGACTCGGACACTATAATGACAGTGTAAAAGAGCATCTTTACATGTTAATGTCTCAAATGGAACCAGAAACAAATGATTTCAGATAAATACTCTCGTGATATGATTTAAACAGTATCGCAATGTCAGAACTGCGGATGTTTCAAGTACGACAGCGGCGGACAGAATTTGACACAACCGCGGGAGTACACGTAAAAGCTGACGTCATCGATGCAGCAAGAGTTATCTTTTCTTAGTGACTAAACAGCAAAAGATTATGTAACGGGAAAGCGAAAACAAGACAAGAAAAGACGAAAAGCAGGTACTTTAACGGGGTTTTATCTGAAAGTGTCCGAAGTTACCCGAATGTCCGAAGTTACCCGGATTGACCCTAACAGTAGCAGATATTCTAGACATACAGTCAACAAAACTGGCAGATCTCTGAAAGAAATACTAACATCATATTAATATACATTGACTTCCCTGACAACCACCAGCTTCTCCACGTCTGAACGTTGTTCAAACTAGTGACAGGCATTTAACTTTATCCATCAACACTTTGATCACTGGTCCTGAAACAACTGTTAAGGCAAAGTGACTAAGTTTTTAAACCCAGAGACAGTGTTCCCAGGGTTAAATGCTAGTACAGTAAACTCTACTTACAACGAACTTCTGGGGACCATTTAAATTTGTTCCTTATATCCAGTTTATTATATCCATACAACATTTTCATATCAACTAAGAAAAGAACTCTGGTCCTTATATCCAGAATTTCACTGTATCTGCAGTCATTATATACAACATTTACTGAATAATATCAACAAAAAGTTGTTTACTATAACAAGTATAGACAAGAGGGCCAAGATGGCCCTATATTGCTCACCTTGGTACAAGTCCACATGCCTGGTGGAAGATCACTAGATAATGTTATATTCCAAATAAGTTTTCCTATATACACCTTTGTAAAACAAGTGATCCCCGCCCCCGGGCAAAGTCAATTTTGACCCCAGGGGCATAATTTGAACAAACTTTGAAGAGGTCTACTAGGCAATGCTACATGCCAAATATCTAAGCTCTAGGCCTTGTGGTTTCAGAGAAAAAGATTTTTAAAGTTTTCCCTATATAAGCCTATGTAAAACTAAGTGACCCCTGGTGCGGGGTCAATTTTGACCCGGGAGTCATAATTTGAACAATATTGGTAGAGGTTCACTAGCCAATGCTACATGCCAAATATCTAAGCTCTAGGCCTTGTGGTTTCAAAGAAGAAGATTTTTAAAGTTTTTACTATATAAGCCTATGCAAAACTAAGTGACCCCCCGTGCGGGGTCAATTTTGATCCGAGGGTCATAATTTGAACAATCTTGGTAGAGGTCCACTAGCCAATGCTACATGCCAAATATCTAAGCTCTAGGCCTTATGGTTTCAGAGAAGAAGATTTTTAAAGTTTTTCCTACATAAGCTTATGTAAAACTAAGTGACCCCCCGTGCGCGGTCAATTTTGATCCGGGGCTCATAATTTGAACAATCTTGGTAGAGGTCCACTAGCCAATGCTACATGCCAAATATCTAAGCTCTAGGCCTTGTGGTTTCAGAGAAGAAGATTTTTAAAGTTTTTACTATATATTCCTATGCAAAAACTAAGTGCCCACCCAAGGTCAATTTTGACCCAGGGGTCATAATTTGAACAATCTTGGTAGAGGTCCACTAGACAATGCTACATGCCAAATATCTAAGCTCTAGGCCTTGTGGTTTCAGAGAAGAAGATTTTTAAAGTTTTTCCTATTTGTTGCCATAGCAACCAGAGTTCTGCATGGAATGGAATTCTTTGAACAATTTTGGTAGAGCTTCATGAAAGGAACATTTCTGCATAGTTTTATCAACATTGGCCTAGAGGTTTCAGAGGAGATGTCATTTGAATCAAAATGTTGACGGACGACGGACAATCATCGATCAGAAAAGCTCACCCTGGCGTAGCCAGGTGAGCTAAAAAAGACTTGAAATTCAACATTTTTATTAAATTTATAAAAACACTGATTACCTTGGTTTCATTGAAGTATTAATTTTGTGGTTCTCTGAATAACATCTTGTATGAATTGAAATCCCTGAAGAGTGCAAAAAGTTAAAGTTAATGTACAAGAGGGCCATGATGGTCCTACATTGCTCACCCGAGTCGAAAGTCATCAATGGCAACTTATGATCAGACATACATGAGTCATGTGGGGTGAACAAGAGAGCCAAGATGATCCTACATCGCTCACCTGAGTCTATAGTAATCAATGCAACTTATGATTAGACATACATGAGTCATGTGGGGTGAACAAGAGGGCCAAGATGGTCCTACATCGCTCATCTGAGTCTATAGTCATCAATGGCATCTTATGATTAAACATACACGAGTCATGTGGGGTGAACAAAACAGCATTGCTCACCTGAGAGCCTAGTCATCTATGGCAACTTATGATTTGACATACACGAGTTATGTGGGGTGAACAGGAGGGCCAAGATGGTCCTACATTGCTCACCTGAGTCTATAGTTATCAATGTCAACTTATAATTAGACATACACGAGTCATGTGGGGTGAACAAGAGGGCCAAGATGGTCCTACATTGCTCACCTGGGTCTATAGTCATCAATGGCAACTTATAGTTAGACAAACATGAGTCATTTGGGGTGAACAAGGCCATGATGGTCCTACATTGCTCACCCGAGTCTATAGTCATCAATGACAACTTACGATTAGACATACATGAGTCATCTGGGGTGAACAAAACATCATCGCTCACCTGAGTCGAAAGTCATCAATGACAACTTATGATTAGACATACACGAGTCATGTGGGGTGAACAAGACATCATCACTCACCTGAGTCTATAGTCATCAATGGCAACTTATGATCAGACATACATGAGTCTTGTAGGGTGAATAAAACATCATTGCTCACCCGAGAGCCTTATATATAGTCATCTGTGGCAACTTGTGTTTAGATATACGAGTCATGTGGGGTGAACAAGAGCACCATGATGGTCCTATATTGCTCACCTGAGAGCCTCGTCATCAATGACAACTTACGATCAGATATATACGATTCATGTGGGGTGAACAAGAGGGCCATGATGGTCCTACATCGCTCACCTGAGTCTATAGTCATCTATAGCAACTTATGAATAGACATACACGAGTCATGTAGGTGAACAAGAGGGCCATGATGGTCCTACATCGCTCACCTGAGAGCCTAGTCATCAATGACAAGCTATGATTAGACATACACGAGTCATGTAGGTGAACAAGAGGGCCATGATGGTCCTACATCGCTCACCTGAGAGCCTAGTCATCCATGACAAGCTATGATTAGACACACACGAGTCATGTGGGGTGAACAAGAGTGCCATGATGGTCCTACATCGCTCACCTGAGTCTATGGTCATCTATAGCAACTTATGATCAGACATACATGAGTCATGTAGGTGAACAAGAGGGCCATGAAGGTCCTACATTGCTCACCTGAGAGCCTAGTCATCAATGACAAGCTATGATTAAACATACACGAGTCATGTGGGGTGAACAAGAGCGCCATGATGGTCCTACATCGCTCACCTGAGAGCCTAGTCATCAATGACAACTTATGATTAGACATACACGAGTCATGTGGGGTGAACAAGAGGGCCATGATGGTCCTACATCGCTCACCTGCGTCTATAGTCATCAATGACAACTTATTAGTAGACATACACGAGTCATGTGGGATATACAGATCTCAATACAACAAACTTAAGATCGGTGCAAGTTAGATAACATATCATCAATAATACCGGTCACTTACATCAGTTAAGCTTTCATTAATATGCAGGATTGAATCTTTTCGAGCCTGATCACAGAGGAGGTGAAGCCTTGAATGTGATCAAGCACTACACGGCCAATGAGAAGATAGAAAGCCTATCCAACTCTTGAATTATTTCTTACATTTGATATTCCTTACTGATTCACATTTAATTAACACAATATAGAACCACAGTGAAGAAAGAACATTTTAGCACTTGAATAATGAAGATTTTTTTCTAATAACTGGCATATGATACTATATGCTGATGGTATTTAAGTGTGTAAATATATTCACATCAATGCAAGTATCGAGAAACATGTATATAACAAAACAAACAATATTATAATACATGATGAACTGTGACCTCAGCTCATTTTATATACTACTGATAATGTATATAATGGTTTTGTATTACTGCACAAGAAAAGATAAACATTTATATGTGTGTAGTAAAACATGAAGTGGGTTTAAGGGGAAGTACCTACTGCAGGGATGTTGGGTTTATTTGTTTAAAATATTTTACCCTGATTGTCTCCCTTGCATTACAGGTATTTGATACACGTACTTTACTGTTCTAAAATCTGCCATGTTTTCCTTTTGTCCGAAACAGAGACATGATTAAGAAAATGAATCAATTTAGCTTCAACTTTTTTTAAACCTGACAATATACATTTGTATTCAACATACATTGTACTGACAACTGACACTGGCATTTACATGTACATAAAAAATCTTGATTCATGTTCTGAAACTAAATACAGACTCTTGTCTACTGATCAGGATGGAATTTTTGGTAAATGGATGTCGTGGTAATAAAGTAACTCTACAGTACATATATTGCTATTTATTTATTTGGAAGGAAGAATAAACAATAATCATGTCATACACACAACCAATCAATCTAATATAAACACTTTTGAACGTTTGAACTGGAGGAAAAATGTGAGAGATTCCCACACAAATACATCAATAAAGCTAGTCTTTACTTATGCATTTTACAGGGAATCCTACTTTCATCTGTCCTAGAGTCTTCTATACAAGTATGATGTAAAACATAGATGCAAATGTCATCCATCCGTCCGTCCGTCAGTCTGTCTGTCCGCCCTTACATTTGGATACTTAGGTGGCTATAGGAACAATAGGTAACAGTAAATACTCTTTGATGTCATTCATTCCGTAAGCTCTTAGGTGGCTATGTTTTCTCTTACGTGGCTAAAAGAACAATGGAGAGAACAATAGAGTAGCCACATAAGTATCCATATGTTAGGACGTCGGTCCATCCATCCATACAGACATACATACAGACATGTATTTTACAAATAGCTAAAGGAAAATAATGTGGCAACATGGATATATAACCATTATCTACAACTGATACATTATAAACAATCAACATGTGTTAAAACTGAATCAGATGAGCCAAGAATAAAAAACTGATTATAGATAACTAACAAGCTTCAAACAGAATTGCTATTAAAAACAGCTGCTATTTTACACACAACTGTTCAGATGATCAACAATGTTCCTTAATTTATTGCCCTCTTTTTAATATAGGGCTTATCCATAGTTGGTTTTGTTCATTGTATAGGTTTACAAACTTATTAACACATAGCACTGTCTGACAACACATTTTTGTTAAAGAGTTGACAGAACTACAAGACAAAGGCACAGTAAGCCAACATTGTTTATCAGTAAATAGATAACAGTTGTATCAATAGTCTACTAGTAAATTCATTATTATACATACAAAGTTCAAAATGATCATGGGACAGATATATATACATGTACATGCAAAATTAAACAAATAACAAAGGTTGCAGTGCTTTCAAATACAGGTGTACATTTACATATCAAACAAAAACTGACATGAAAAATAAATTACATTTGACCTAACATTTACCCTACTACATGTCTAAAATGGACTGGTTCATCTTTTATTTGGACAGTCTCATAATAGTTCAAAGGGGTGCCCACTGAATATTTACTGATTTCAAACAGTGTAGATCATGATCAGACTACAATAATTTGCAAACTCATCATGATCAGCACTGGTCACAAAGGTAGAATCAAATCCTGCAAGCAGGGAAATGGTTAAAGGTGTCACCTTCTTTAAATGACCACATCTGTTATACAGCTTTCCTGGCAGTTTATCACAAGTTTCACTATCTATGTCTATCATATCATAATTATACATACTGTAAAACCAGCAAATTTCATTAGGCACTATTTAATCTTGATTGAGTAATGTGAGTGTGTTTAAAGTGCAATAAGATATATACAAGATAAATTAAAATGGTCACCTTTTCAGTTTTCACAACAATAAAAATAGTTATAAATATAAATATTATAAATTGAAAATCCATGAAAAATAAGTAATTAGAATATAACTCAACTAGAGCTATCACTAAATGTGATTAATACCCCCAAAAGGATTGCTTTATAAACTGAAGAAGTTCGTAGTAACATAATACCTTGCAAACAAACTAAAAAGAGATATTGTTCTTAGCAGTTCCTCTCATTGTGCTTGACCATTGTATGAAGTTGTATTGAATTCCAACTTGTAGTTTTCAAAAAATGCTCCTTACAGGGAAAAGTAACAAAGGGCAATAACCCTGTAATTAGTCAAGATGGAGTTATGGTTACTGTGCACTGCACTCCCTCTCACTGTGCTTGACCATTGTATGAAGTTGTATTGAATTCCAACCAGAAGTTTTCAAGTTATGCTCCGGACAGGGAAAAGTAACAAAGGGTAATAACTCTGTAATGAGTCAAGATGGAGTTATGGTTCCTGTGTACTGCACTTCCTCTAAATGTACTTGACCATTGTATGAGGTTGTACTGAATTCCAACTAGTAGTTTTCAAGTTATGCTTCGGACAAGGAAAAGTAACAAAGGGTAATAACTCTGTAATGAGTCAAGATGGAGTTATAGTTCTTGTACACTGCACTTCCTCTGAGTGTGCTTGATCATTGTATGAAGTTGTACTGAATTCCAACTAGTAGTTTTCAAGTTATGCTCCGGACAAGGAAAAGTAACAAAGGGCAATAACTCTGTAATTAGTCAAGATGGAGTTATAGTTCTTGTGCACTGCACTTCCTCTCAATGTGCTTGACCATTGTATGAAGTTGTATTGAATTCCAACTAGTAGTTTTCAAGTTATGCTCCGGACAAGGAAAAGTAACAAAGGGCAATAACTCAGTAATTAGTCAAGATGGAGTTATAGTTCTTGTGCACTGCACTTCCTCTCAATGTGCTTGACCATTGTATGAAGTTGTATTGAATTCCAACTAGTAGTTTTCAAGTTATGCTCCGGACAAGGAAAAGTAACAAAGGGCAATAACTCTGTAATTAGTCAAGATGGAGTTATAGTTCTTGTGCACTGCACTTCCTCTCAATGTGCTTGACCATTGTATGAAGTTGTATTGAATTCCAACTAGTAGTTTTCAAGTTATGCTCCGGACAAGGAAAATGCAACAGACCGCCCGACCGACCGACCGACCGACCGACCAACTGACCGACCGACCAACCACCGGGTGACTCCTATATACCCCCCTAAACTTCGTTTTGGGGGTATAAATATTACTGATTCATTTGAGTTTCCATTTCACAATGTAATTACTCAATTACAGTACTATAAATTATAACTTTTATAATTACAAAATGATACATCATGTATTCTACATTACCTAACAACATCTGAACATGCATCTTTTATCAATAATGTCTATCATATATACTTTAATGTTATAATCATAAACTGTGTAGGAACTCAATTATTTGAATGCACATGTTTTAAGATTCAGTAATTGCACGAGTGTTGCTATCAAAGCATTAAAGATCTCAATGTAAAACAGCCTGACATAAACAATCTCTTACATATAATCAGTTTGCCCTTAAACATGTATGAAATATTATGCCCACAAATTTACATTTATTTACAGTATATCACATTGCATGTATATAAACAATAATGAATGTAATACAAACATCTATAAACAACAGTTAATGGTACATGGCAATGAATCATCTTTATCCACACAGAGTTTAATTCAGAAACGTTTGAATCCTCTCACTGTCTGGTGTAGAAATGTCTAAATCCCAGAAGTGCTTAGCATTGAAATGTCTGAATCCACTGTTTAGTATCCACTATTTAATTCAGAAAATTATAATACACTGTTTATTTCAGAAAATCTGAATCAACTGTTTAATATTCACTGTTTAATTCAGAATGTTGTCTGAACCCATTGATTACTCCAAAAAACTGTCTGAATTCCGTGTGTTTATTTCAGAAATGTCTGAATTCACTGTTTAGTTGAGAGATGTTCTTGAAACTTGTATAAATCTTTCCAACTTATTGTTATATGAGAATGTACATGTCAAGGCCAACAGCAACATAGACCTGGAATAAGAAACAAAGAAATAAAAAAATAAAAAACTACAAATACAATATACCCCACCCACTAAACTCCCCAGAGTTAATAATCAAAACACAGTTTCACTTTCCATCCCATTTTTACCCAATAGGCAAAAGTAATCAGACAAACTTGTTTCATGCAATCTTCTCTTACACTACTTAAAGTACTTCATCATTTCTTTTAAAGCCCAATGATCTGTCTGAGTTTGATCAGATGGAATTATGCATTTAGTAATAGAATAGTGATATAACTATGATCTCTGAACTCTAAAACAATGTTGTCAAATGTATTTCTTTCACTCTTCAAGAAATAGGGTTGTCAGAAAGGATTTCTCTCTTATATAATGCAATATATTTGCAGTATCATTCTAAAAACACTGCACTATATTTATAACACACACCTTTTATGTAAAAGCAATCTTAGAAATTGTTTAGTGCAAGTCTGACCCTCAATTCTGCCAGTAAGACATGTTTTTTGTTAAAACTAGAGCTATCACTAAATGTGATTAATACCCCCAAAACACTGCTTTATAAACTGAAGAAGTTCGTAGTAACATAATACCTTGCAAACAAACTAAAAAGAGATATTGTTCTTAGCAGTTCCTCTCATTGTGCTTGACCATTGTATGAAGTTGTATTGAATTCCAACTTGTAGTTTTGCGAAAAAATGCTCCAGACAAGGAAAAGTAACAAAGGGCAATAACTCTGTAATTAGTCAAGATGGAGTTATGGTTCCTGTGCACTGCACTTCCTCTCATTGTGCTTGACCATTGTATGAAGTTGTATTGAATTCCAACCAGAAGTTTTCAAGTTATGCTCCGGACAAGGAAAAGTAACAAAGGGTAATAACTCTGTAATTAGTCAAGATGGAGTTATGGTTCATGTGCACTGCACTTCCTCTCAATGTACTTGACCATTGTATGAGGTTGTACTGAATTCCAACTAGTAGTTTTCAAGTTATGCTCTGGACAAGGAAAACTAACAAAGGCCAATAACTCAGTAAATACTCAAGATAGAGTTATAGTTCTTGTACACTGCACTTCCTCTGAGTGTGCTTGATCATTGTATGAAATTGTATTGAATTCCAACTAGTAGTTTTCAAGTTATGCTCCGGACAAAGAAAAGTAACAAAGGGCAATAACTCTGTCATTAGTCAAGATGGAGTTATGGTTCTTGTGCACTGCACTTCCTCTCAATGTGCTTGACCATTGTATGAAGTTGTATTGAATTCCAACTAGTAGTTTTCAAGTTATGCTCCGGACAAGGAAAACTAACAAAGGGCAATAACTCAGTAAATACTCAAGATAGAGTTATAGTTCTTGTACACTGCACTTCCTCTCAATGTGCTTGACCATTGTATGAAGTTGTATTGAATTCCAGCTAGTAGTTTTCAAGTTATGCTTTTGGACAAGGAAAACTAATAAAGGGCAATAACTCAGTAATACTCAAGATAGGTTATGTTCTTGTACCTGCCTTCCTCTGAGTGTGCTTGATCTTGTATGAAGTTGTATTGAATTCCAACTAGTTGTTTTCAAGTTATGCTCCGGACAAGGAAAAGTAACAAAGGGCAATAACTCTGTAATTAGTCAAGATGGAGTTATGGTTCTTGTGCACTGCACTTCCTCTCAATGTGCTTGACCATTGTATGAAGTTGTATTGAATTCCAACTAGTAGTTTTCAAGTTATGCTCCGGACAAGGAAAAGTAACAAAGGGCAATAACTCAGTAATTAGTCAAGATGGAGTTATAGTTCTTGTGCACTGCACTTCCTCTCAATGTGCTTGACC
Organism: Saxidomus purpurata; assembly: GCA_022818135.1. Classification (NCBI taxonomy): domain Eukaryota; kingdom Metazoa; phylum Mollusca; class Bivalvia; order Venerida; family Veneridae; genus Saxidomus; species Saxidomus purpurata. The sequence continues at coordinate 1,290,707 of JAFMSR010000003.1, read as the reverse complement.
ATTGTATGAAGTTGTATTGAATTCCAACTAGTAGTTTTCAAGTTATGCTCCGGACAAGGAAAATGCAACAGACCGCCCGACCGACCGACCGACCGACCAACCGACCAACCACCGGGTGACTCCTATATACCCCCCTAAACTTCGTTTTAGGGGTATAAAAAATATATTGCTACAAGTAAGTTAAACACTAACAGTGATCATTGGCCTTAAAACTCAATCAAAGCAGAAATAAAATTTGTTGATCATTGGCCTTTAAACACAATCAAAGCAGAAATTAAAATTTGTTGATCGTCGGCCTTTAAACACTATCAAAGTAGAAATAAAATTTTGTTGATCATTGTCCTTTAAACACAAAGCAGAAATAAAATTTTGTTGATCATTGGCCTTTAAACACAATCAAAGCAGAAATAAAATTATGTTGATCATTGGCCTTTAAACACAAAGCAGAAATAAAATTTTGTTGCACAGTAAACTAATCTTTGCAGCTGTTGAATAAATAATGAATTACAATGAAAACAGCAACATAGTTTGTATTAATATAAAATGAAAGTATGTTTTACCATTCCAATTTTTCTTTTCTGTTTATTACTACTTGCCAATAATGTTGTTTTTTCTAGAATTTCTAGAAGTCAGTACACCTTTAAACAATCGAAGTGTATTATTAACATCATTAAATCTTTTCAAGTATCAAGCCCACAAATAAGCAAGTTGTATAAATGTTGTCTGATAATTCTACATAAATTCATCATCACTTGAAAGCAAATTGTCAATTATAAAAGGAAAAGATAAATAACCAGTATTTGACAAACGTACTGTGAAATATTTTCCTATAATACTATAACAGATACAAAATTATTGAAAATCATGTTACAATCAAAATACAGATTCCAGTAGATTATGTTAATTATAATATATTTTCAGTTGACAACAAAATTAACAACATTCACCAAAGTATGTGTTGTTTGCCTATTTGAGGGTCCGTTACCATTAGATACAGTATCATCACATATATCTAATCTTATTTCTCAGAATCATACAAGTTAGCAACAAGTACAATGTACCTACATACCTCTTACTATACTGTTATACTGCCATGTTACATTCCCTTCTGTATCGTGTCTACATGTTGTATATCACACTGCAGACTTCAAGCTTATCACACTGAAAACCACCAATGTAGACCTTGCTTCTGTCTGCACTATAGCATATAGACCGTGGATAAGACAAACCATCCAGTACTTTCCTGCCTTGTTTTAGGTCTGCTGAAACATGATGAATGGTGTAGTTGTTCTCGCAGCATACCAACAATGATCCATTCTCTAACACCAACATTCCCTCAGATCCATCAAGATCCTTGTGCTTGTATACAGCAGATACTTTACCCTGTAATGTCACACTCACTATGGAATTGTTACCATCATCACTGACATAGAGCAGACTTTGATCCTCACTCAGCACTATGTAGTCTGGATTTCTAAAGACTGTTTGATCTGCCAGTGAAATTGTCCTCTTGATTTTTCCTTTCATATCTAATACTTGGATACTGCATGGGTCCCTGCATAACACATAAAGACAGTTCTGATGGTAGATTATACCATAACATGTTCCATTAACATCAATGCTGCGGTCAGTTGATAATTTTCTTGCTGTCGTCATGATGAGAATCTGTTTCCCCTGTGGTATTGTAACAGCGATCTGGTCCTTAGGAAGTACTGCAATGTCAAATGGCCATGAGTCAAGTTGTTTCTTCTCAGTCACGACATTCTTCTCAGGATTCACAACCAGTAATCTTTTATTACAATAGTCATTGTCAGCCAGCACAAGTTTGTCTGAGGACAGGACAACACAACTTGTTATATTACAACAATTTTGGTCTAACTTTATATCTGATTTATGTTGTAGACAGTTTAATGTTCTCTTCTTTCTGGGTGCGGCTCCAAGGGTCTTGAGGGTCTTGGTGGGTGGGTCAACAGCTACATGCTGGTCTGTCAAATTACCAAAACACCCCACTGACAGCATTCTCTCCAAATCTTTGTTGCTAGTAAATGTGAAATGTGTTATGGTCTTTCCCAATGACATTTCAGCTTGCTGTATTTCCCGTGACTTCAGCTCTGATTCGGCCCGTTTAATGTCGATGAAAAGCTGACCATTCTCACCAGTTGCTTTACTGTTTAGTAAGCTGGACTGCAGTTTCTTCATGTTGGACTTGAAATTTGTACATGAAGTGACAACTGCTTTTACCTCATTTTGACTTGTTGTCCTTTTCTTTCTGGCTTCTGCCTCAATCTTCTTCTGGATGGTATCCAAATGATCATTTATTTCTTTCCTTAATTTAAAAATATCTTTTATGACTTTGTCAAGGCTATCATCTATCTCTTTATCTTTAATTGAAGCTTGTTTCAAGACAGCATCTGCTTCATTCATTTTGACATCAATTTCTTTCATTATCACCCTGTACTCTTCGCTGTCCCCTATACCTGCACAGACATTGGGAATATGGTCAAGGTAACAGGTCCTGTGGTTCATGGTCATACAATCATGGCAGCCAAGTTCTTCATGCTTTCGACAGAAAAATTTGATGACCTCAATCTTGTGGATGGAACATTTCTCTGTGCACACGTCAGCAGGTTTAGTTGAGATGGAATGTTTGTCGATGTTGCCTTTGTCTACAAGTTGATGATTTCTTGTGGCCTTAGTCTTCTTATGGAATTTGTGACAGTTTTTACAAAGATATTCGCAACAATCTATACAGTAACCATGAGCCTCAACATGCTGACCTTCTATTAAACAGGGAGCACAGCAATGTTCAAAATCTTCTGCCGACCCTCGAGACAGAGATTCCTGAAAGTCTGATATTTTACGTCCTGATACTGCCATGTTGGATATAAGGAGATTGATAAAAAAAACAATTTTTACTTATAGCAGATAACAGTTTATATTTCCAGTGGTTACACATTTAAGTCAATACAATATCAGCTGTACTTGTATCAGGCCTCAGATCTTTCTACACATGTACAAACATTACTTCATTGTTCAGACAATACGCACAAATTGTACATTTATACAACTTGTACATTTATATATCTCTCAACATGTTCCGGATGTAGTTAATCATAGTGCTTTAATATACATGTAAACACTAATCATCTTTTCTAACGCTACCAGTTGCATTTTCATTATAACTTTTAAACTACTACTAATTAGATTACATTTTCAGGGCAATTACAGTAATGTTCAAGCCATTGTTTTATTCAAAGTTAACAACAAAAATATTCTGCATGTTAAAGATCTTATAAATTATTTGATTGCAACCCATATTTTTCAAATTAGCAAATTTTGGCAATAATAAAAAACAATGTGAACCATTGTTTTTTTTAATTGGACTTTTTTTTCAAATTATTAAAATTGTTATTTTTAATACCAATGAACTAAAACAGTAAGTCAGTTATCAAGTTTTTGCAACAAAAAGACAAAAGGCAATTTTATTATTTTCACGTTGGTGGCGAACTCCATGGCGCGACAACTTGGTGATATCTCATTTGGTAAGGAATCTTTTAGAATTTTGTTGGGGGATATCGGTGACACACAAAATTCTGGTGTTACAAATTATGAACATCTTGATCCTTAAAGTTACGTGAAAGAAATTTTTATCGAATTAGCATTCCTCATATACGGAATAATAGGGATATGTGCTTGAGTCAGGACGAAGTGCTATGCGAAACTGCATGTCACACAACTGCCACTCTAGCTGCAAACATGGTGAACATTCTACCAATATCATCCCATTCACTGGACCTAAATCGCAACAGAGCACATCTGTGATTAAGACGGTAAGGCTGTCGGGGCATGAGTTGAACAAACTTGGTAGAGGTTCACTAGACAATGACACATACTAAATATCTAAGCTCCTAAGGTCTTGTGGTTTCTGAGAGGAAGAATTTTAAAGTTTTTCCTATATAAGTCTATATGAAAACAGTGACACCCTATGTACGGTCAATTCTGACCCCTGGGATAATATATGAACAAGCTTGGTAGAGGTTCACTAGGCAATGCTACATGCTAAATATCTAAGCTCTAGGCCTTGTGGTTTCAGAGAAGAAGATTTTTAAAGTTTTTCCTATATAAGCCTATGGAAAAACAAATTTGTGAGAGCTGTATATGAATATATATTATACATGTACAAGTAGAAACTAAATGGAAATGGAAACAATATAGATCTACATGTATATATCATTACAGGAAAAACCACTTCATGAACTTCTTAATACTGAGATGTTAAACAATGAATAGGGATAAAAAAAGTGAAGTGGAAAGTATAATTTCAATGGCTCTTGAATGACTTCTTCAAAAATCCCACTAGCTTCAATGATTCAGAAAACAATTCAATTATTTAGAAAAACCCAATTCGTAATAAGCCTAAGTTACTAGCTTTAACTTCCTGTATATGATACTGTTTGTGGGCGTATATAGTTTCCATACAGTGTAAGCAGAAAAGAGGTTGATTGTGGCTCCACTGTAGGTTGTATATAGGGGTGCGTTTTGTTAATAAAATCCAAAGTTGAGAAATTCACCTTCGCCAATTCATTTGACAGACGTAATGCTCATAGTTACAAATGATTTGATATGACAAGTTTGACTTTTCTAGATACAAAAAAGTATATGGGTGTATACAGTGTATGGATCATACAAAGCTGAAAGATTGAAATGCAACGGCAAAAATTGTTTTGATGACTTGCTTAAAACGGTTTCAAATTACAACTAAGTGATTTTGTAAGATTACACTGCTTTACTGGTATTAAGGTAGGGTTTTACTATGAAAACAAGCTAAAACTGCAAGAATCTCCAAAAACGCAAAACACATGGCTTCCAGCTTTTTTGTTCCATTCAAAGCGAAAGCCAGAGATTAAAGATAAACGATGATTGGTGTATTCAAACTGACCAATGAAAACCGGCCTTACAATCCAGATATTTTGTAATTATTTCGTTCTTAAACGTAGTGACCCAGTTTCACCTAGAAATAATTTTGCGTGCCTCTTAAGTAAAAAAATGTAGTAATTTATATCATATATATAAATATTATTTTTTTAATAAATAGCTTGCTCTGACCTGAATATTTCAAAAATACATACATGTAGTTTTTGTTTGTTTGCCGCTTTGTCGATGGTGCGCTGGAATTCACCCAAGCCTTGCTTGTTTCTGCCGTATACCGGCATACGTGCCAAATCCTATAAATGCAGTTTCTTCTGTTTTTTATATAAAATCACTTAATCGCAGCTATATATTTTATAATGATTTCCAATCTTTCACGTCTTGCAAGACTACCATTATTGTGAAGATCTATCCGTATACAAACATAAAATAGACTGAACTTTAAACAAAAAGAAAGTCTTGCATACAAATGACTTTTAAAGCCTGAGAAAAATGGCACTGTATATTAATACGGACTAATTTGAATAGACCTTGGAGGAACACCAGCGATTTGCAGTATGCATACTTTTACAAACAAGAAGAAACAGTAATGCAGGCATTTTAATAGCACTACAAAGTGATTCATTATTGATCAGTGTTCAGTTGATCCTTTTCATACATTCATAATTATATACATTGTGATCTATTTGAAATGAGTAAATTTACAGGAGTTGCATAGACAGATTTGTTCATGATCACACGTTGCTAGGAAAAAAGCAGCATATTAACTATTGTCCCATTGCAAAAAAAGGTTTTAACTACATTTGTTCATAAAATCTAGCTATACATCACCATTACATTACTATATAAGCTATTTTCAAGTTATACAAACAGCCTATATTAACAAAAACAAGCATAACACGCAAATTCAGTGAATATACAACCCCTGCTAAATGAATCACTGGAAAGTGTATTGGTCTTTTTTAGGAAAAATAGCATTATTTTAATTTCACCACCCCACTGGGGCCTCATCTTTAAAGTGATTTTTTTCTTCTTCAAGTTACAGTCATAAAGAACTTAATTGATGTAAGTTAGAATAAATCAGTACTACTACTTTCAGACAACAAGAGTTATTAAGTTTCTATATTGAATAATTATGTTAGAAAAGCACCTCATCCCCTTAAGGGCCTCAATTCTGTAAAAATCTAATTTCTATATTTTCCATTGTTAGAGAATACAAAGTTGATTATTTGTGCCAAATAGTACCAAATTCTGAGGGTAATTCTTTTTTCTGCATCTTACAGTGATACAGAACTCAGTTGTTGTAAGCTAAATTAAATCATTTCTTTTTTAAGTTTCTAAATAGAATATTTAAGAAAAGAACAACACCACCTAATTTCTAAAAAAACCAGGAAGTGTAGGGACTGAATATTAGAAAGAGTGATCATTAAATTATTTGAGCCAATTATAATTTAATTTTGATAACCAGTTTCAGAGAAATAGAATTTTAATGTTTTTATACTGAATATAGAAGAAAATAACAATTAAAGGGCAATTACTCTAGAGATACTAATCCAATCTTGACAAAAGTTGCGTGTGGTCCGCGGCATTATTCTATTGTATACTTATTATAAGTTTCATGAAATTCTATCCATTGGTTCTTGAGTTATGACTCCGGACGGATGAACAGATGGTTTGGTGAAAGATCAGATGAAAACTGTTTGACTTTTAGATGTTCAGCAACATGTGGACGCAACAGGTGTACGTCATAATACTTCCCTACAGGTGTATAAAAAGGAAATATGATAAATATTACATTTTGATGGTCAAGAATGCCAATTTTTACAGGACTTGGTAAATAAAACAAGTAGTATAATCAAATATAAGAAAACATTGGTTAAACAGACCTTAGACCGTCAGTATTGTTTGATCCTTGCCAGCCATCTAAAATCATTCTTCCCTGCATAAAACAATCAACAAAATAACAATGCCAAATTTTATATATACATTTGAAGCATACCAAAAGATTTCACTCAGGTTGCTAAAAATGTGTGAAATCTTCTACAAGGAAAGATGATAAAATACCGTAAAGGCTCTAGACTTCTTATTGATCATATGTTGGATATCTTCAGTGAGGTACAGAAGAGTTATTGGCAAAAATTAAAGTCAGTAGGACAGTATCTGAGTGTGAAGTGCCATGTGAAGAACATGACAACAGATTATGAGATAGAGATCTCAGGATCAACTGATTGAGTCACTTAGTCCTTGTCAATACTTGATTAAGTATTAAACATTGAACATAATGTTGACCCACTTCATCTTGACCATGCATGGATTCCCCACTCACTACAGTAATAATGATAGAACAATGTACTTTTTGTGGTATCAAAGACCAGCTAGAAATCACAGAGCATAACAAGAAAGGTCACCAGTTTGCTCACTTAGGCTAGATACTGCAGAAAATTCATTTCAGGTGGTATATACTTTTAACCAAAAAGTCACAATTTCAAGCAAGTATTTTAGAAGTATTGTTTGGCAATATGATATTGCCTTTATACTTTGGACTAAAACTATGTTTATCAACATATTAAAATAAAACTAGAGCTATCACTAAATGTGATTAATACCCCCAAAAGACTGCTTTATAAACTGAGAAAGTTCGTAGTAACAGAATACCTTGCAAACAAACTAAAAAGAGATATTGTTCTTGGCAATAACTCTGTAATTTGTCAAGATAGAGTTATGGTTCTTGTACACTGCACTTCCTCTCATTGTGCTTGACCATTGTATGAAGTTGTATTGAATTCCAACCAGTAGTTTTCAAATAATGCTCCGGACAAGTAAAAGTAACAAAGGGCAATAACTCTGAAATGAGTCAAGATAGAGTTATTGTTCTTTCGCACTGCACTTCCTGTCATTGTGCTTGACTATTTTATGAAGTTGTATTGAATTCCAACCAGAAGTTTTCGAATAATGCTCCCGACAAGGAAAAGTAACAAAGGGCAATAACTCTGCAATGAGTCAAGATTGAGTTATGGTTCCTGTGCACTGCACTTCTTCTCATTGTGCTTGACCATTGTATGAAGTTGTTTTGAATTCCAACTAGTACTTTTCGAATTATGCTCCCGACAAGGAAAAGTAACAAAGGGCAATAACTCTGTAATGAGTCAAGATGGAGTTATGGTTCTTGTGCACTGCACTTCCTCTCAATGTACTTGACCATTGTATGAGGTTATATTGAATTCCAACCAGTAGTTTTCAAGTAATGCTCTGGAGAAGAAAAAATAACAAAGGGCAATAACTCTGAAAATATTCTAGATAGAGTTATGGTTCTTGTACACTGCACTTCCTCTCATTGTGCTTCATCATTGTATGAAATTGTATTGAATTCCAACTTGTAGTTTTCAAGTTATGCTCCGGACAAGGAAAAGTAACAAAGGGCAATAACTCTGTAATTAGTCAAGATGGAGTTATGGTTCTTGTGCACTGCACTTCCTCTCAATGTGCTTGACCATTGTATGAAGTTGTATTGAATTCCAACCAGTAGTTTTCAAGTTATGCTCCGGACAAGGAAAAGTAACAAAGGGCAATAACTCTGTAATTAGTCAAGATGGAGTTATAGTTCTTGTGCACTGCACTTCCTCTCAATGTGCTTGACCATTGTATGAAGTTGTATTGAATTCCAACCAGTAGTTTTCAAGTTATGCTCTGGACAAGGAAAACTAACAAAGGGCAATAACTCTGTAATTAGTCAAGATGGAGTTATAGTTCTTGTGCACTGCACTTCCTCTCAATGTGCTTAATCATTGTATGAAGTTGTATTGAATTCCAACAAGTAGTTTTCAAGTTATGCTCCGGACAAGGAAAATGCAACAGACCGACCGACCGACCACCCGACCGACCGACCGACCAACCAACCACCGGGTGACTCCTATATACCCCCCTAAACTTCGTTTTGGGGGTATAATAACATTTTGTCCTAACTTAACAGCCATGTCTTGTGAAGTAGGCTAGTGTTTGTCCCAGTCACATTTATATACATGTACCTAAAACCAGATCATTAAGGAAGTTCAGAAAAGAATTGTGTAAAATCTTATCAAAGAATCAAAATGACGAGGAAGTTAGAGAGATTAATATATAAAATCCCCTTAAAACTTTCAACAGTCTATATTTGGAGTGCATTGCAGCATTGTTGAATCAAGTAACAAGAGGGACAAGATGGCCCTACACATGTATCGCTCACCTGGCTACCACTGGCTATAATAGGTCATCAATAACAGAAAGGATTAATTTTGACCTGGGGCCCATTATTTTCCTCTATATAAGCCTATGTAAAACCAAGAGACCCCCGGGCAGGGTCAATTTTGACTCAGGGGTCATGATCTGAACAATCTTGGTAGAGGTCCACTAGGTAATGCTACATGCTAAATATATAAGCTCAAGGCCTTGTTTTTAATTTTTTTACCTATTGGTTGCCATGGCAACCAGAGTTCTACATGGAACAGAATTCTTTGAACAATTTCGGTAGAGCTTCATGCAAGGAACATCCCTGCCAAGTTTCATCAACACTGATTAGAATTAGTGAAGAAATTAAGGTCTTAGAGAGTAAACACTGTTAAATATTGCAAGTTTTGTTAAATCAAGGGCGATAACTCTGGAAGAACTAATCCGATCAAGCAAATAATTAAACTTATCCGAGTTCTAACGGTCATTCACATTCTCTGTAAATATGATTATGATTAATGAAAAATTGAAGGTGCTAGAGTGTTATATATTGCATTTTTTGCTAAATCAAGGGCCATAACTCTGGAAGAACTATTCCGATTAAGCCCATAATTAAACTCATCCGAGATCTTATTGTCATATACACTCTCTGTAAATATGAGTAGGATTAAAGAAGAAATGAATGTTCTTGAGTGTAAACAGAGTTAAATATAGCAATTTTTGTTAAATCAAGGGCCATTACTCTGAAAGAACCAAACCCATAACTGAACTCATCCAAGATCTAATGGTCATTCACATTCTCTGAAAAATACAAGGTGCTAGAGTGTAAACACAGTTATATGATTATTGCAAATTTTGTTAAATCAAGGGCCATAACTCCAACAGCTCAGTTTTTACACTGTATAGGTATACTTTTTCGTTTATTATATAGAGGATAATTGTTGGTTTCGGTGTAAGATCATGTTATAATTTCACCGAGTGGGCACCAAAAGTAATATTTTCACGAGTGGCGCAGCCACGAGTGAAAATAACAACTTTTGGTGTTCACGAGTGAAATTAACGTGATATTACACCGATACCAACAATTTTTCTGTTTATTTTATGGTTAAAACTCTACTTTTATTGAGTTTGTTTCTACAAAATATCGAAAATCGCGGGAAACGTCACCAGAAACACAGCGCAAATGATGTAATTTAAACGACGTCATCGTCGCATGGTTTCCAGCATTAATTACGCTCGGTATACTTTTTGACGTAAATCCGGGTTAAAGATTGCAAAACAGTGAAAAATAAAAATGGTAATCCACTGTTTCAAAACTGTGGATTATCACTTTTATTTCACTGAGAAAACTCTATAATTCACTGAAAAACATAAAATAAAATGTGATAATCTTTGTCTAAACATGCATATCTCTTTTTATCTATTTATGAATATGATTTGTGTCTGCATCAGGCTGTATTGTAAACTAATAAAGATTAATTTTAAATATTAATCTCATTTATTATGGCTCAATTAAATAAGTCTGGTATGGTAGAGATTTATTTCCACCAGACGTAAACAGCCGACTGAAGTTCGTGTATGTGTACCGAACATCAAAGTCACATGACTTAAATCTCGTATAAAAGCGCCCGCCGTGGATCCTCGCCCTCTTTTCCATTACTTGAAAATTGAAGCCCGCCCACCGCACCCTTAATTTAACTTTGATAAATTCAACTTAAGTAGTGAGTTATATGAATATACTGTATGCATTGTTTATAATATTATTTTAACGCTATAGAAGTTGAAATGCTGCCGCCTAGATTTTATGTTTCAGTTCAACCGAGTGGTACAATTTGACATCTCAATGGCATTCTGGTACATCTGCAACACAACCACGTTTCACTGGAGGCTACTGGCAAGCCCACTATCAATAACGGGAACTGCAAAATTGCTCGCTTATAACGAAGGGATTGGATTCTTATATGAACAATTCGTTAAATGGATGTGGTGCAATGAGAGACAGTGCTTACAATGCTCCGTTTTGGGAGATCCCATTGAATTAACTTTAGACGTGCGTGTAATTCGTTAAACATTCTTGCAGAAAAAACTGTGGTTTATTCAATTGTGTTTTTATGATCAGTGTTGCAGACAATTTATTCAAATTTTGAAATCAGATGCCATGCATTTGTTTTAATGTCTAATATGACTTATTAAAATGATAATTTACTAGTTTTAAATCGTTATGACGGCGGAAAATTCTTACGCATAGGTGCGATCAGGAATGAACATGTTAGTAATTATGGGCTCGTTTCATGCGGGGAATGAATTATATTGCATACCTATGATCCTTGTCTATCCCATAGTGCTGGTCTGTGGGTGGATTGCGATTTATAGTGTTCGGAAATCTATTTTTTGGGTTAAATGAGCGTTAAAGAACTGGCCAGATAGCTATGACTAGGCGTTCTTTTAATAGCTCCCATTTACAATAGGATGTTTTCAGCAAAGCTGTATTGAATATTGTTGCACTGGTGGTTTGTTTAGGTACTGCGGGGTACCTTGCGGTTCTATTAATCGCCGGCGGCGGAGAGTAGTTTGTTATGTGTCAAGGCTGTGCGGTGTAATAGTACATGCGCCGGGCGACGGCGTAGGCAGTACTCTGTAGGTATTATAGACACATATTTGCGTCAGCTGGTATAAAAGTGCAACAGGGGCAGGGTTATCTCGGGTTCTGGTCGCGCTCCTGATCGCTCCTTTCCGTAGATCTTCCATAGTGCCAGTCTGTGGATAGATCAAACTTCATTAGTGCCAGTCTGATGAAGTTTTTCCATGCCGTCATAACCATATCCGCCATTTTGATCTTTAACATTTTATTCATTAACCTGAAATATCTAATAACATGTTGCGCTGGTTTAATTAGCAATAGAAGGTATGAACAAACTATAGTTGTTGTTGTCATTTGTTAACAATAATTGAGTCCTAGAATAAATGCTTTGTCATATTTTGTTATTGGGTTTGAAGAGTATGTGCTATTAAGTCGGTCAAAAGCGATACATAGCTTGTGTTACATTGTTAAACCTATCAGACAATAAATAAATATTGTATTGTATTGTATTGTATTGTATTGTATTGTATTGCATTGTATTGTATTGTATTGTATTGTATTGTAGCGCCTTTTGATCCTATTGATTTTATGAGCGTCTTTTGCCTGTGACCAAAATACATCTAAAACATGACAAAACATACACAAATATATCTAAAGTATACAAGCTTAAACAGTTCTTTTGAAATAAATTACCGAAATACTTACAATATAAAGATACCTAGATACTAAGAGAACGTCAATTTTTTTTATTTATCCTTTTCCGTACAAATGGCGGAGGAGCTTTAAAGGGAGATAATCATGTCATGACTTTATACCATTTAACTGAGTAAGTATCCGTCACACTGGATTACACATCAGTGAAAGTGAAACGTCTAAAATTTTCAAATTGACATTTTTGAACATTATAGAATTATTACGAAATCGGTGCACACTGTATTGGATACATTTTTCATTAGATATAGAATCTAAATTTTTTTGTGATGGAGCATCCCCCCTCCCCCCCAGACACTCTTTTTGCCCAGCTATGCCTCTGATAAAGAACTTAATTGTTGTTAGTTAAATTAAATCAATATTACTAGTTTCAGACAACAAAAATTCGTAAATTTCCTTATAGAATATGTAAAAAAAGTACAACACCCCCTTAAAGTTATAAAACTTTCCAATATTAACAATATTGACAATATGATGGCCCTATATTGCTCACCTGAGTACCAGTGCACTAACCTAAGGAAGTAATTTGTTGCTAAAGGAATCAGTAGTTGCTAAGGAAGTCACTGGTTGTTAGGGAACATCACTGGTTGCTAAGGTAGTGATTGGTGGCAAGAGGATGCTAGGGAACTGATACGATCAAGCCTATAAGCGAACTTGTGTTCAAGTTTTATTATGATTGCTTCAAAAATGTAGATAAACTAATAGGTGAGCTGAAAAACCTTGTTTACCCTAGAGGGCACATTTCATAAGCAATTCTGAAAGTCATCATTGGTTATTGAACACAAATCATTTGGTTAATGACCTACATACAATAATTGATAATACGCAAATTCAACAACCATGATTAATGTCAGGAAACAGATATTTATCACATGTACTTGAAACCGAAATTGATTCATTGAAATGGGAAGAAAAACATCATGCCTTCACCGCAGATCAATTGAAATGTATCCTATAAACATCCTGTAGAAACTTGATACAAACGGATAAACTAGTTCAACTTTCCCCGCAAGGATAACATCAATTTGTCACCACACAATGAATGCCTGATATACAATTGTATTTCTCTACACTTTATCAGGTGTGGACAGCCTATCTAAACCAAACAACTTCTTGAACATATCACTTTGTTTTTGACTGTTTATTAAAAGAGTGAACTAGCCACTTTTTGTCTCTCTTTCACGGTAACTGGCGGCTTACACTTACGATTAAATGATATAAAGGGCCATCCTTAATTGAGAAATAGATTTCCTCAACAGAATACTGCCAAGTATAATCAGCTTAAATATAAAGCACAGATCATTGACATGTGCTAACGTAAATGGTATCGATACAAATTAGTTTATTCATGACAAACAACTTGGTTCAAATTAAAGTTCTTGCCATCAATAATTTGAGAAGTTGTCAATACTAAACACATCTTGAATGGTGCCATCAATAATTAGAGAAGTTGTCATTACTAAAAACATCTTGAATGGTGCCATCAGTAATTAGAGAAGTTGTCAATACTAAACACATCTTGAATGGTGCCATCAATAATTAGAGAAGTTGTCAATACTAAACACATCTTGAATGGTGCCATCAGTAATTAGAGAAGTTGTCAATACTAAACACATCTTGAATGGTGCCATCAATAATTAGAGAAGTTGTCAATACTAAAAACATCTTGAATGGTGCCATCAATAATTAGAGAAGTTGTCAATACTAAACACATCTTGAATGGTGCCATCAGTAATTAGAGAAGTTGTCAATACTAAAAACATCTTGAATGGTGCCATCAATAATTAGAGAAGTTGTCAATACTAAAAACATCTTGAATGTTGTTGTAGAGTTTTAACCACCATGGATACCAGAGATAGAGCACCTTCAGTTAATGAAACTAGGCTAAGTAGAAAAGGGCAATAACTCTATAAAATGTAAACATAGTTATATAGATTGTCATTGTGTCAGTGAACATGTTGTGTAGGTCCACTAGGCTATGCCACATGCAAAATATCTAAACCCCAAGCGTTCTTGATTCTTAAAGGGTTTTTAAGTTTATCTTTTCTATTGCCATAGCAACCAGAGTTTTGCAGGGAATACTTTTGGTAGAAGACCATCCAAGGACCAATTCTGTGAATTTTGTTCAAAACTGGCCAAGTGGTTTAGTAGGGGAAATGGAATGAAGCAATTTGTGGACTGATGCGCAACGCCGGACAACCACTACAAACAGGACAATTCAAAACTCGGGTCAGCTAGAGTTATGGTTCTTTACAACTGTACTTCTCTCAATGTCCTCTCAATTTGTGGGGTATAAATCCCTACTATAGATTGGGAGTTATACTGACGATTAAATTTGGTTAATTATGCCTCAAATGTCTAAGAGTGGTAATTCATGCATTGGGCAGCACTTCACATTGCAAACTATCATTGTTCTAAGTTTCATTAAATTCCTTCCTGTAGTTTCCGAGTTCTGTTCCGGACAAAATTTCATTGAAGGACAGGAAGAGATATAGTAAGAAAAACTACAAATGCAGTTTGTCTCCATTCAGTGAAGGGGAGACAACTATCTAACTGTATTAAGACTTGGATACAAATACACTTTTGGTGCTGAAGGAAACTGCAAGATGTATTTCATAATGTGCAATGTCCTATTCATGTCTGTCAACACAAACTATTCCTCTCTGAAAAAGATCAGTCAGCAAGGGAGACAACTCTGTCTGGAGTATGATGACACTAGAAGGTTTCAGATTGCAGTTTCTGTATTTCTTGAGCACTTTTCTCTCCTAACTGTTTTAGCACCTGATGATACAGCGCCCTCACTGTCAGCAAGGGGGACAACTCTGTCTGGAGTATGATGACACTAGAAGGCTTCAGATTGCAGTTTCTGTATTTCTTGAGCACCTTTCTCTCCTAACTGTTTCAGCACTTGATAATACAGTGCCCTGAAAGTAGAAATAGTAAACAATATGCTTCCAAGGGAACTCACTCTTATCGTGCAGACGACAATTTATTCTGCCTTTGTAACCAGTGCAAGATAATGCTAATCCATGCTGTCTGCACATCCATGCACAGTGTATTCAAGCTCTGTACTGTTTACTACTTTAATGATAGTAAATTTTCAACTGACACTCCTATCAACAAATAATGGTACTGTAATAAATGGATGTGCCTACAAAGTAAGTCCAAGCCATATATGTTTTGTTTGCATTAACCATTTAAAGCCTTAGACTCTGGTAGTCTGACATATTGTAGGTCAATGTGAAATATCTAAACAGAGATTCTGCCATAATATGAAAATAGGCAATACTTATATCGGGCGAAAGGATAAGGTGTCAAACTCCTCACAGCGGTTCCGCTCTATTACTGTATACTGTAAGAGGAAGTAACCGCTGCTGTGAGTTTGCAGAAATTCCAGCGCGTGATATTTTATGTCATTTCATTTGATCGATAATTTTTCAGAATTGATTTTCATTTAAATGGGTTGTAAGATTGATTCAGAAGGGAAATACATATTATAAAATAGATAACTGTAAAATAAATGATTTAGAATTTAAAAAAAAACGGTGCAGCATAACATTTATGTTACCATGATGTCACGAAGTCGACACTTTCTAATTTCGCATAGGTATATGTCAAATCAGTTATTTTATTGCTTTCAGTATTCAATTAAGTACTAGTACATATGCTTTACACCCTCCGAGCTTTCGCCCGTATAATCTCATATAACAAAATTGAGCCCAAAAGTTTGACCTTGACCTTAAAGTAGCAGGGTGTATGGTAAGACCCTTTATCTTGCAATGGTTAACAGTTGTACAAAGTAGTTCCAAAATCTCTCGCAATATAACTAAGTTATGCTCTGGACATGAAATAGTGCTATATTGTAATATGTCAACAGACTGAGGTTATTTTGTCCACGCTTGTAACAACTATACAGTGGTCACAAAATTGCTATATAACTTTAAGTAATAGATTTGAGATCAAAGTATGTCTTATATTTTAAAACATATTTGAAATAACTCAAACTATGCTATATTATAGCATGTCATTCAAATTTCAAAAGCAACATTTGGAATTTGAATGTTGTTGTTGCTTTTTAAAGCAGTTAAAGAGCTACAAGTACTAGTCACATTAAAGTGATCCTTGACATTGAAGTTTTAGATACAAACAACTGACCTTAATTTCTTATCCATTCCTACTCCTCTCTTGTTTTCTATTTCCTTCACACATTCAGAAAGTTTGTCAACAACAGCTATGACCAGATCTTGTAATAACAGTGCTACTTTCTCCATCAGTTTAAGTACACCTGTACTGCTGAATTTGAAATAGTTGGAGATAAACTGTTCACACAACACAGTCAAGTCTGATCTGAAAGTATACAACACAGTCAAGTCTGACCTGAAAGTACACAACACAGTCAAGTCTGACTAGAAAGTATACAACACAGTCAAGTCTGACCTGAAAGTATACAACACAGACAAGTCTGACCTGAAAGTATACAACACAGTCAAGTCTGACCAGAAAGTATACAACACAGTCAAGTCTGACCAGAAAGTACACAACACAGTCAACTCAGACGTGAAAGTACACAACACAGTCAAGTCTGACCTGAAAGTACACAACACAGTCAACTCGGAACTGAAAGTACACAACAATGGTGGTGTGGTGGCCGAGTGGTTAACGCTCTGAACTACCAATCCGGAGGTTCCGGGTTCGATTCTCGGCCGGGGCACTGGATATTTCAGAAACGCTTTTCAGTGTTTCCCACCTATCTGAGATGAACTGGTTAGAAACCCAGAAGTAGTCTCGCGTGTATCGGTGCTATACACCGGGCACGTAGAAAAGAACCAAGGGGTCTATTCGTAAAAGAGCTAGGGTCTGGTACCCGGATTCCCTTGTATCTGCTTCTGTCTCTAAAACTAGAGCTATCACTTAATGTGATTAATACCCCCGAAAGACTGCTTTCTAAACTGAGGAAGTTCGTAGTAACAGAATACCTTGCAAACAAACTAAAAAGAGATATTGTTCTTGGCAAAAACTCTGTAATTTTTCAAGATAGAGTTATGGTTCTTGTACACTGCACTTCCTCTCAATGTGCTTGACCATTGTATGAAGTGGTATTGAATTCCAACCAATAGTTTTCGAATTATGCTCCGGACAAGTAAAAGTAACAAAGGGCAATAACTCTGAAATGAGTTTAGATAGAGTTATTGTTCTTTTTTACTGCACTTCCTCTTATTGTGCTTGACCATTGTATGAAGTTGTATTGAATTCCTACAAGTAGTTTTCGAATAATGCTCCAACAAGGAAAAGTAACAAAGGGCAATAACTCTTTAATTAGTCAAGATGGAGTTATGGTTCCTGTGCATTGCACTTCATCTCAATGTACTTGACCATTGTATGAGGTTGTATTGAATTACAACCAGTAGTTTTCAAGTTATGCTTCGGACAAGGAAAAGTAACAAAGGGCAACAACTCTGTAATGAGTCAAGATAGAGTTATGGTTCTTGTACACTGCACTTCCTCTGATTGTGCTTGATCATTGTATGAAATTGTATTGAATTCCAACTAGCAGTTTTCAATTTATGCTCCGGACAAGGAAAATGCAACAGACCGCCCGACCGACCGACCGACCGACCAACCACCGGGTGACTCCTATATACCCCCCTAAACTTCGTTTTGGGGGTATAATAAAGGACCACAATGGAAGTAAGAGCTTGCTCTTTACTGTGTTATCCTTGGTACTGAAAAAATACAAATACAAATACAGTCAAGTCTGACCTGAAAGTACACAACACAATCAAATCAGACCTGAAAGTACACAACACAGTCAAGTCTGACCTGAAAGTACACAACACAGTCAAGTCTGAACTGAAAGTACACAACACAGTCAAGTCAGACTGAAAGTACACAACACAGTCAAGTCGGACCTCTGAACTGTAATTTAATCATAAACAAATTCTCAGAAAATATTTCTTACAACTGGATGCTGTGTCCTGCACTCTCGTACGCTGTGAGCTGCTGAAGGATTCCAAGCACCGTGTTCCATGTTGAAGATCAGTCAGGTAACAGTAGCAGATATTCTAGACATACAGTCAACAAAACTGGCAGATCTCTGAAAGAAACAATTACATCAACACCACACCAACAAACCCTGCAAACCAACATTGTTACAAAATGTCTTTTTCTGCAGAGTGGAAGAAAAAAAGTGACAGAAATTCAACTTCAATTTAAAATTTGACCTAAAACAACCATATAAGCCAAACAAGTGACAGGAAATTATTATTTATCTGAAATTGTCACAAAACCAGGTTTTCATTTTCCAGTCTGCTGGCCGAGTGCAAATGTGTTTTTAAAGTCAGTAGATATGCATAATGTGAAAAAGAAACAAAGGTCTTCTTCTATATATTACATGTGTAAAAAAAGCAAAGGGCCATAATTCAGGCAAAATTGATCCAAACACAAAACCCAGACAATATGCACGAGGGCACTTGATGACAACAGTTCTGTGAGAGTTTGGTTTAAATATCTTGAGAAATGTAAGAGGAAGTGGGCACGTGACAGTATTCTTCTATATATAACATATGTGGAAAAAAAGCAAAGGGCCATAATTCAGGCAAAAATTATTAAAAAAAAATAAATAAATAAATAAAAACTTGCTCTGTGTGGGGTTTGAACTGCTGGTCTCATGAGAAATTTTGTCATCTTACTGTAACAGAATACTCCAAAGTATACAGGACTGGTAATCTATTCTAAAAATAGACAGTAATAACAGAGTATTCTCCCTTTTATAATAACAGAGTATTCTCCCTTCTATATATACTTAAATAAGGAGACACAAAATTGCTAATGGACGGACGGACGGACGGACGACCAGGGGCAGAACATTATATATTTAAAATTCTTTAGTTCACAATTATAGTTCTGTGAAAGTTTGGTTAAAATCCCTTGAGAAATGTAGGAGTTGCACACAGAAGAATATTTCTCTATATATATTACATTATGTGGAAAAAAACAAAGGCCCATAATTCTGTCAAAAATGATCAAATCACAAAACCCCAACAATATGCGCCAGGGCACTTGGTGACAATAATTCTGTGAAAGTTTGGTTGAAATCCCTTGAGAAGTGTAGAAGGAGTTGCGCACAGAAGAATTACATATGTGAAAAAAAACTAAGGGCCATAATTCTGTCAAAAATGTCCAAATCACAAAACCCCGACAATATGCGCCAGGGCACTTCATGACAATACTTCTGTGAAAGTTTGGTTGAAATCCGTTGAGAAATGTAGGAGGAGTTGCGCACAGAAGAAATTGTTTACGCCCGCCCGCCCGCTCGCCGACATACCTCAATCTAATAACCAGGATTTTTCCTTCAGAAAACCTGGTTAAAAATGGGGACATAATTTATCAAACCCATGGACCAACCCACTCTCTCATATTTCTTGACCTTAACTATAGATAAAACTTGAAATTAAACATTTGATTAAATTTATAATAAAATTGATTACCTTGCTTTCACTTCAGTATTTATGGTTCTCTGTGAAACATCTTGTATCAAGTTAAATCCCTGAAGAGAGTAAAAAGTCAGAGGTTATTGAACAAGAGGGTCATGATGGTCCTACCTCAACGACAACTCCTTATTAATTACTGTTACTTACAACAGTTAAGCATTTGCAAAGATCTAACCCAATGCTAAGAAGTGAGAACCTTCCGTTAAAGGTGGTCAATTACTTTTAAGCAACATTTTATGACAATTTTTACTTTTTGTTTATTCTGTTAGAGATTAATTTAATGAACAAAAAGACCCATTACATTGAGTTAGATCCCTATCAGAAATTTACATTTTATTAACTTTTTTGAAATTTTGTTATTACTCCCCTTTAATATGAAAGTATTTAAAACGTTGAGTATTTCTTTTTTATTTCAATATAATTTCTACTTTTACATTTGAATTGGATAGATTTACAAATATCTTAACATTCTGAACCAAAATGAAAGTTTTAAACCTAGTGTAGCTTCTGAATTGATTTATTTCCAACCTATCTTGGGTGCGCACCCAAGATAGGTAAAGGGAGGTAATAATATCTTTTCAAACTTGAATTTCTAATGAATGCCATCTAAATAGATAATATCTAATGCAAATATTTCACAAATATAATATATTAGGTCTTATATTTATATCTTTCAGCAGGCAAAGTATGTGTATCAAATTTTTACTTATGATAAAATAACTCTATCTTGGTTGGGCAACCAGGATAGGGAAATCAAATTTTAAAAATACCTCCAGTGAAAATCTTACTTGAATTAAGCGCTAAGTGAACATAAATAAGTTTAAATGATCAGATGTTAAAGTTTCGAACAAATCTATTACATGGCAAAATTCCAATTATAAACCTTTAAACTACCAGTCTTACCTGTGTTAATTTCATCCACATTACATAAAGTCTTTGCAATATTAACAAACAGGTTCTCCAGTAAGTGAATTGTTACATTTCTTCTTTTAGCATATGAGATAAACTGCAACACTTAAAGTAAAATGGAATATTATAACAGTTGGTTGATATGCAGGCTGAGGGTTGATTATCTGCTAATCATCGCTGTTAGAAAAGTTTATGAATTGCCGCTTACTACCCTCCGGGCAATTTACCTAAGATGATAGTGACAATTAACACAAACTCGTGTCAACACATCGGTTTTGTCACCTAATCGACGTCTTCATTATCGATATGACGTGTTAGGGTATTGACCGTGTACATAAGTTGATATTTATGAAGCTAGATCTGTTCTAAATTACCTTATAACATCTGAAAATGCACCCTTTATCAATGATATCTATCATTTATACTTTTATGTTATAAGCGTAAACTATGTAGGAACTCAATTATTTGATTGTACAATTGTTTTAAGATTCAGTAATTGCACGAGTGTTGCTATCAAAGAATTAAAGATTCCAATATAAAACAGTCTGACATAAACAATCTCTTATATATAATCAGTTTGCCCTTAAACATGTATGACATATTATGACAACAAATTTACATTTATTTATGGTATTTTTACATTGAATGTACATGAGTAAATATGACAACAAATTTACATTTATGCGTGGTATTTTTACATTGTATGAATAATGAATATAATACAACAATTCTATATACAACAGTCAAATTGGTACATGTCAAAGAATCATCTGTATCCCTGTTTGGGATCAAAAATATTCTTTATTTAATCCTGAAATGTCTCAATACACAAATTGTTTTATTCATAAATGTTTGAATCTGTAGAAATGTCTTAATCCCAGAAGTGATTAGCTTTGAAATGTCTGAATCCACTGTTTGGTTCAGGAAATTTAAATGTACTGTTTAGTATCAACTGTTAAGAAAATTTAAATCTACTGGTAAGTATCCACTGTTTAGTTCAGAAAATCTGAATCCAGTTTAGTATCCACTGTTTAATTTAGAAAATCTGAATTTACTGTTTAGTATCCACTGTTTACTGTCTGAACCCATTGATTAAACCAAAAAATGTCTGAAATCTACAAGTGTTTATTTCAGTATTGTCTGAATTCACTGTTTAGTTGAGAAATGTTCTTCAAACTTGTATAAATCTTTCCAACTTATCTTTGTGAATGAATGTACATGTCAAGACCAACAGTCACAGAGACCTGGAATAAGAAACAAAGAAATAGAAAATCAAAAACTACCAAATCCAATATACCTCACCCACATAACTCCCCGAGCTAATAATTAAAATACAGTAACTGTTACACTCTCTATCTCATTGGCCTTTAAACACAACCAAATTTTGTTGATCATTGGCCTTTAACATGTTTTTTGCTGTATCAAAAACATGTGTTTTACATATGTGGTAATTCTAGCTGTGTGGTTTTACATGTATAACTTCCTCATACAGATGAACATTTTCAGTTTTTCACAAATTTTCAGTACATTGACCATATTCATACATTATGTACCGGTACCTGTCTAAAGTGCTTTACCACTAGACCAGAATTTTGTTCTCTTCTGGAAATTAAAAAACTTCATGTAGATAAATTTGTTCCGGACAAAATTTCATTGAAGGACAGGAAGAGATATAGTAAGAAAAACTATCTGCTGCAAAATTAGATTAGGTTATAAGGGGAAGTAACTGCTGCAGGTTTGTTGGTTTTAAAGTAATGTTTTACTCTGATTGCCTCCCTTGCATAACATTAAGTTTATCATTCTCAAACATGCCTATTAACATGTAATCTGATGTCAGATACAAGTGTTCCGATTTCAATACAGATCTTTGAACACATTTAAAACAACCTTTGATCATGTTCATCAAAAATCACAAGCCAGCTATGATGTTTATCAATGGTGTTTGTATATAGAAAACCATTAGGCCGTCAATTATTAAGGTGTTAAACAAGGTCTTGCTACACTTCATTTTTAGAACACTGTTCGGCCTTTCCTAGATATAATCTGTAATGACTCCGAACTTCTTCCTGTCACATGATAACAAATGTTGTTTTTCTATTTGTTTGGAGTATAAACATAATTTACAAGAGGGCCATACAAACAAAGATAACTCGAACTATCACTGAAGGTGATAACCCCTGAACACCCCACTGACACAGTATTTAAAATTTATGTAATATTTTATGCTTTAATTATTGGACATGTACAACTTAAGGCTTCTATGAAGTATAATTAAGTTTGTAGATTAAAAGTGCACAAGATTTTACTATCTCAAGCCCCTGTGACCTTTGATCTAGTGATCCGAAACATGAACCATGCACAACTAAGCATTGTACCTATCACTTGTGTGAAGTATCAATAAATTCTGACAAGGGGTATTGGAGATCTAGTGTCCACAAGATTCCGTCTACAGACAGGCGGACTGATGCAGACAGACAGACAGACAGACAGACGCAAGCTGAATCTAGTATACCCCCTAACACTTTGTGCAGAGCTCTGTGAACAATTTCGGTGGAGAAAATCAAACAAACAATCCTGTTAGATTTGGTTGAAATTCACCCAGTGGTTGAAGGTTTTTCTATTTTAAGCTCTGGTGGCCATTATGTGCAGTGGAGTGGAACAATTTGAGCACTTTTAGTAGAGGAAATCCAAGGAACAATCGTATGAAGTTTGTTGAAGTTGGCCCAGTGGTTAAAGGTTTTTCTATTGCATAACCATTTGAACACTTTTAGTAGAGGTAATCC
This sequence comes from Saxidomus purpurata, assembly GCA_022818135.1. NCBI lineage: Eukaryota > Metazoa > Mollusca > Bivalvia > Venerida > Veneridae > Saxidomus > Saxidomus purpurata. The sequence goes on along the minus strand of JAFMSR010000003.1, from coordinate 1,267,101 downwards.
AAGGAACAATCCTATAAAGTTTGGTTCAAATTGGCCCAGTGGTTAAAGGTTTTTCTATTTTAAACTCTGGCGGCCATTATGTGCAGTGGAGTGGAACCATTTGAACACTTTAAGTAGTAGAGGAAATCCAAGGAACAATCCTATAAAGTTTGGTTGAAATTGGCCCAGTGGTTAAAGGTTTTTCTATTTTAAGCTCTGGCGGCCATTATGTGCAGTTGAGTGGAACCATTTGAACACTTTAAGTAGAGGAAATCCAAGGAACAATCCTATGAAGATTGGTTGAAATTGGCAAGTTGGTTAAGGAGGAGATGTCTTTTGAAGAAATTGTTGATGATGGACGTTGACGAACATCAAGCGGTCACTTTCTTTGTGCTCAGGTGAGCTAAAACAAATCAATTTAGCTAATACAGACTGATTTCAACATACAAAACCTGTTAATATTATGAACTGATATTATCAAATAGATTAAAACCTTAAAAATATTCTGAAACTAGAACAATACAGGCAAACAAACACTCCTAAAAAATAGACTCTTGTCTACTTATCTTTTAGTAAATGGATGTCATAGTAATAAAGACACTCTACAGTACATTATATTGTTATTTAATTTAATTTGGAAGAAAGAATAAACAACATTCATGTAATAACACAACATAACCTTTTAACATATAGATTTATAACCATTATCTACACCTGTTGCCTTATTAAAAGATCAACATGTGTTAAAACTGAATCCGATGAGCCCAGACAAAAAACTGATTATAGATTACTAGAAACAATTTAACAAACAAGCTTCAAACAGAATTGCTATTAAAACCACTGCAGTTTTGCATGTAACTGTTCAAATTCTGAGGAACCAGAGGTCCACAATGTTTACAAACTTATTAACACATAGCACTAAAAACTAGAACTGTCACAAGAGTGACACATTATAACCCCACAATACAGCTTTGTCACAGAAGTATGGCAAGCATAAGAAAGGAATGGCCACAAGGACATAGAGCTGAGTTATTATACAATAACTTGTGTAAATGAGACCTTGACCTTTGACCTACTGACCCCAAAGTAGAACTTGACCTGTATTTCATGATGTTACAGCTGTGTACCGAAAATTATTTAAATCGGTCAAGCCTAACATCTAAAAAATTACATTTGAATAAAGATTTACCCTACTAACAGTAATATTTCAAAGGGGTGTAAAACCAGCAAATTTCATTGGGCACTATTTTACCTGTAAAACCAGCAAATTTCATTGGGCACTATTTTACCTGTAAAACCAGCAAATTTCATTGGGCACTATTTTACCATTTAAACCAGCAAATATCATTGGGCACGATTGTTCCTGTAAAACCAGCAAATTTCATTGTGCACTGTTTTACCTGTAAAACCAGCAAATATCATTGGGCACGATTGTTCCTGTAAAACCAGCAAATTTCATTGGGCACTGTTTTACCTGTAAAACCAGCAAATATCATTGGGCACGATTGTTCCTGTAAAACCAGCAAATTTCATTGTGCACTATTTTACCTCGATTGATAAGTCGACTCCAAAAAAAAAAACAAAAAAAAAAAAAACCCCCCAATAAAAAAAAAAACCACCCCCCCATTTTTTTTTTTTTAAAAAAAAAAATTTTTTCTCCTAAAAAAAAAAAAAAAAAAAAAAAATATTAAAAATAAATTTTTTTTTTAATAAAAAAAAAAAAAAAAAAAAAAAAAAAAAAAAAAAAAAAAAATTAAAATTTTAAATAAAAAAAAAAACAAACCCCCCCCCCCCCCCCAAAAAAAAAAAAAAAAAAAAAAAATAAAAAAAAAAAAAAAAAAAAAAAAAAAAAAAAAAAAAAAAAATTTTTTTTTTTTTTTTTTTTTTTCTTTCCTTTTTATAAAAAAAAAAAAAAAAAAAAAAAAAAAAAAAAAAAAAAAAAAAAAAAAAAAAAATATTATTTTTTTTATTTTTTTTTTTTTTCTCTCCCCCCCCCCCCCCCCTTTTTTAAATAAAAAAAAAAAAAAAAAAAAAAAAAAAAAAAAAAAAAAAAAAAAAAAATTTTTTTTTTTTTTTTTTTTTTTAAAAAAAAAAAAAAAAAAAAAAAAACAAAAAAAAACAAAAAACCCCCCCAACCAAAAAAAAAAACCCCCCCCCAAACCCAAAAAAAAAAAAAAAAAAAAAAAAAAAAAAAAAAAAAAAAAAAAAAAAAAAAAAAAAAAAAATAATTTTTTTTTTTTTTTTTTATAATGATTATTTATTAATTTGTGTTAATTACTCAATTACAGCATTATAAATGATAAAACTTTTATAATTACAAATCATACATGCCACAAAGGATTGAGTCAATGCCGGGTTTTTGGACGACTCGTCGAGAGATATTTTTTAGCAGGAAATCATGCATTTCTATTGATGTATTTGACATTTTTTATGCGTATTTTCACTAAAATACGTCTATTTTAAACATAAGTTTACTATTTCCGTAGTAATGGTTTATAGAAACGCTTAAATCCAAGTATCTTTTTACACACCGTTTTTGAAAAGAATGCTAATAATCTTACGACAATTTCACAGTTTGCATAAAACTTTGAGGAAATGCAGGTCACTAATAATCGCGATCTACAATATACCGTTTGACAGCTGATAAATTTGAAGGCGTCGCCAATTATGCACTCTCATCCAATCAAAACGCAAAAAGTTTCCGATAATTTATCACAACACAGATGCCTGATCGCATGGACAACAGACAATCGATGTGTAAATTTGTTTTGGCGCTGTTACGAAAACATCAAATCTTTTAATTTTGTTGAACTTGGTTAAATGATTTAATTAGCGGCATGTTTGGAGCGTAGTGACTTTTTTAGACGGTTGATTATCGGCTAATCATCGCTGTTAGAAAAGTTTATGAATCGCCACTAACTACCCTCCGGACAATTTACCTAGGATGATAGTGACAATTAACACAAACTCGTGTCAACACATCGGTTTTGTCACCTAATCGACTTTTAACAATACTAGTACTTCTTCATTATCGATATCACGTGTCAGGGTACTAACTATGTATATAGGTTGATATTTTATGAACCTCATCACGTAGATCTATTCTACATTACCTAACAACATCTGAACATGCGTCCTTTATCAATGACGTCTATCATATATACTTTAGTGTTATAAGCGTAAACTATGTAGGAACTCAATTATTTGATTGTACAATTGTTTTAAGATTCAGTAATTGCACGAGTGTTGCTATCAAAGCATTAAAGATTCCAATGTAAAACAGTCTGACATTAACAATCTGTTACATATAATCAGTTTGCCCTTAAACATGTATGAAATGTTATGCCAACAAATTTACATTTATTTATGGTATTTTTACATTGAACGTACACGAGTAAATATGACAACAAAGTTACATTTACCTATGCATGGTATTTTTACATCGTATGAATAATGAATATAATACAACAATTCTATATACAACAGTCAAAGTGGTACATGTCAAAGAATCACCTGTATCCCTTTTTGGGATGAAAAATATTCTTTATCTAATGTCTTAAATGTCTGAATACACAAATTGTTTTATTCAGAAATGTTTGAATCCTCTCACTGTCTAGTGTAGAAATGTCTTAATCCAAGAAGTGATTAGCTTTGAGATGTCTGAATCCACTGTTTCTTTCAGCAAATTTAAATGTACTGTTTAGTATCCACTGTTAAGTTAAGAAAATTTAAATCTACTGTTAAGTATCCACTCTTTAGTTCAGAAAATCTGAATCCAGTTTAGAATCCACTGTTTAATTTAGAAAATCTGAATTTACTGTTTAGTACCCACTGTTTAGTATCGACTGTTTACTGACTGAACCCATTGATTAAACCAAAAAATGTCTGAAATCTACAAGTGTTTATTTCAGTATTGTCTGAATTCACCGTTTAGTTGAGAAATGTTCTTCAAACTTGTATAAATCTTTCCAACTTATCTTTGTGAATGAATGTACATGTCGAGGCCAACAGTCACAGAGACCTGGAATAAGAAACAAAGAAATAGAAAAATACAATATACCTCACCCACATAACTCCCTGAGCTAATAATTAAAATACAGTAACTGTTACACTCTCTATCTCATTTCAAAGCAGAAATAAAATTTTGTTGATCACTGTCATTTAAACACAATCAAAGCAGAAATAAATGTTTCTTGATCATTGTCCTTTAAACACAATCAAAGCAGAAATAAAATTTTGTTGATCATTGTCCTTTAAACACAATCAAAGCAGAAATAAATTTTTCTTGATCATTGTCCTTTAAACAAAATCAAAGCAGAAATAAAATTTGTTGAACATTGTCCTTTAAACACAATCAAAGCAGAAATAAATTTTTCTTGATCATTGTCCTCTAAACAAAATCAAAGCAGAAATAAAATATGTTGAACATTGTCCTTTAAAACACAATCAAAGCAGAAATAAAATTTTGTTGATCATTGGCCTTTAACATGTTTTTTGCCGTATCAAAAACATGTGCTTTACACAAGTTTTATATATGTGGTAATTCTAGCTGTGTATAACTACAGGAGAATGGTTTTACATGTATAACTTCCTCATACAGATGAACATTTTCAGTTTTCAAGAATTTTCAGTACATAGTTCAAATACATGCATTATGTACCTGCATAAAGTGTTTCACCACTACGACCAGAATTTTTTTCTCCTCTGGAAATTAAAAAACTTCCTCATGTAGATAAATATGTTCAGTTTTTACAGAATTGTTCTTACATAGTCCAGATAAATATTTTCATCTGAAAGAATATTGACAAAAGGAACTATAAATTATGTGCCAAACATCATGTTTGGGTATATTTAATTTGACATGATGTTTTTTCCATAATACTTTAATTATGAGAATCAAACAAAAGTGTAAATCGTATTGCAATCAAAATAGTAATTCCCATGTAACATCATGGATATGGTATTACTTTTTAGCTCACAAACTGTTACAAATAAAATATGGGTCGCAAGATATTAAAACATTTTATTTGTGGATCAGATACCTGCAGCAGCAGTAAAACAAAGACAGAACATTTTAGTTCGTAACATTACTCAGAATCAGACATATGGAAGTCGGTAAAAATTTGTACATACCTCTTACTATACTGTTATACTGCCTTGTTACATTCCCTTCTGTGTCTACATGTTGTATATCACACTGTAGACTGCAAGCTTATTACACCAACCACCAATGTAGACCTCGCTTCTGTCTGCACTATAGCATATAGACTGTGGATATGTCAATCCATCCAGTACTGTCCTGCCTTGTAAGTCTGCTGAGACATGATGAATGGTGTGGTTGCTGGAGCAGCAAACCAACAATGATCCATCCTCTAACGCCAACATTCCCCTAGCATCATCAAGATCCTTGTGCAAGTATACAACAGATTCTTCACCCTGTAATGTTACACTCCGTATAAAACAGTCACTGAGAAGGAGCAGTCTATGATCCTGACTCAGCACCATGCGAATTTGATTCGAGGAACAGTTTAATGAAATTGTCCTCTTGATATTTCCTTTCATATCTAGTACTTGGACACTGTATAGAGACCAGCATAACACATAAAGACAGTTCTGATGGTAGATTATACCTTCAACACTCCTCTCAACATCAATGCTGTGGTCAGTTGATAATTTTCTTGCTGTTGTCATGATGAGAATCTGTTTCTTGTCTTGTAGTGTAACAGCGATCTGGTTCTGAGGAAGTACTGCAATGTCATATGGCTGTGAGTCAAGTTGTTTCTTCTCAGTCACGACATTCTTCTTAAGATTTACAACCAGTAATCTTTTATTATGATACTCAGCCAGCAGAAGTTTGTCTGAGGACAGGACAACACAACTTGTTATATCACAATCTTTGTCTAACTTTATATTTGATTTATGCTGTAGACAGTTGAATGTTCTCTTCTTGCTGGGTGTGGCTGCAAGGGTCTGGAGGGTCTTGGTGGGTGGGTCAACGGCTACATGTTGGTCTGTCAAATTACCAAAACACCCCACTGACAGCATTCTCTCAAAATCTTTGTTGCTAGTAAACATGAAATGTGTTTTGGTATTTCCCAATGATATTTCAGCCTGCTGTATTTCCAGTGACTTCAGCTCTGATTTGGCCCGTTTAATGTCGATGAAAAGCTGACCATTCTCACCAGTTGCTTTACTGTTTAGTAAGCTGGACTGCAGTTTCTTCATGTTGGACTTGAAATTTGTACATGAAGTGACAACTGCTTTTACCTCATTTTGACTTGTTGTCCTTTTCTTACTGGCTTCTGTCTCAATCTTCTTCTGGATGGTATCCAAATGATCATTTATTTCTTTCCTTAATTTCAAAATATCTTTTATGACTTTGTCATGGCTATCATCTATCTCTTTATCTTTAATTGAAGCTTGTTTCAAGACAGCATCGGCTTCTGTCAGTTTTACATCAATATCTTTCATTATCCCCCTGTACTCTTCACTGTCCCCTATACCTGCACAGACCTTGGGAATATAGTCAAGGTAACAGGTCCTGTGGTCCATGGTCATACAATCATGGCAGCCAAGTTCTTCATGCTTTCGACAGAAAAATTTGATGACCTCAATCTTGTGGATGGCACAATTCTCTGTACACACATCAGCAGGTTTAGTTGAGATGGAATGTTTGTCCACGTTGTCTTTGTCTACAAGTTGATGATTTCTTGTGGCCTTAGTCTTCTTATGGAATTTGTGACAGTTTTTACATAGATATTCGCAACAATCTATACAGTAACCATGAGCCTCAACCTCCTGACCTTCTATCAAACAGGGAGCACAGCACTGTTCAAAATCTTCAGCCGACCCTCGAGAAAGAGATTCTTGAAAGTCTGATATTTTACGTCCTGATACCGCCATGTTGGATATAAGGTGATTGAAAAAAAATACAATTTTTACTTATAGCAGATAACAGTTTATATTTCCAGTGGTTACACATTTAAGTCAATACAATATCAGCTGTACTTGTATCAGGCCTCAGATCTTTCTACACATGTACAAACTTGTGTGAATTTTAATGGATCTATTTTTGAAAACAATAGCAATTAAAACAATTTACAACACTGTCAGTTTATCCAAAACTTCTCCTCAGAAATTTAACTTTTATCCCCTGAAATGACTTTCATATTTTATCCCAATGGTATCTAAAAATTCTAGGGATTCTAGGAAACATAGTCCCATTACTTCATTGTTCAGAAAATACGCACAAATTGTACATTTATACAACTTGTACATTTATATATCTCTCAACACGTTCCGGATATAGGCTACTTGTAGCGTTAGAAAAGTTGTTAAGTGTATATTATTAAAGCACTTGGAAAAATACCGTGGAAGTTTCAGATATGGAAGTAGCTCCTTTCAACTTTTCTAATTAACTCCCACGTAGAAATAAAACCTAGTAATAGAAGTTATATCCGTATAAATACATCAGTCTCATGATCTAAAACAATGTTGTAAAATGTATTCTTTCCTTTATCTGTTTTATGGTAAAGAATGACAACTCGTATTCTTTCTAGATATACTTTAATGAGCGTGCGATATACAACTGAATCACTAAAACAGCTTATCACAAGCAGCGGGAAAATATATATTAACGCATGCGCAGTTTACATGGTATACATGACATAATGACACTCTCCCTTTAACGAGAAATAGAAAGATTATATTCTATGTTCATCAATGAAAAGCTAATGTAAAACATATATAAAGGTAATTGTAAAAATGTCCTCTGTACGCAACTAACAACGTTCTCTGTCATTTCTTCGAAATAAAGTTCATTCATACCGATGTAAAATGTAAGTTAATTGTTTTATCAGTTCTCACGCTATCAAGTACCAAGTTGGTTTACATCTACATTGATTCAATTATTTTCGGCTTCAAGTGCGTCCATATCGAGTTACATATGGTTTTATCTGCACTGGCGTTTGCTGACATTTGAGGTTGATTACCTGAAACAATTTGGGGCTCCGAAAGGTTGTTTTCCTCTGAGCTTTTGCATTTCAACATTCGGTGGTTCTTTCATGCACTCATTTGTTTTAAGGAGGTGACGCCTATTGCGTCGGTATTCACTGCCATCGGGGGTTTGTACTGTGAATGACCTATCATGGTGTTTTTCAACTACAAGCGGACTCCAACATTTATCTGCTTGTTGTATCCTTGCTGAATCCCCAGTTTTCAAAGGAACTAGAGGTTTTGCTGTTTTGTCATAGTAACCTTTCTCCCTCTGTTTGTTTAAAGTAAATTTCTCCTGAATGACCTTGTGAGATACTGGGCGGGGATATAGATTAGATTTGGCGACTGGCAATACAGATCGTAATTGCCTGCTCATTAACATTTCTGAAGGTGAGTAACCGATATCAAGTGGGGTTACGATACTCTAGAATACCAATCAAGGGATCGGAATTCGTTTCCTTGGCCTTTTATGAAAATACGTTTGCATATTTTCACGTATGCTTCTGCAAAGCCGTTACCAGGGCTGTGATAAGGACTGGATGTTTTTGTGGTGAAAATCCCAAATATTTGCAAACTTGGCAAACTCGTCGGATGCATAGCACGGTCCATTGTCAGACACTACAACTTCCGGTATGCCAAATCGCGCAAATATTCCCTTTAATCTACTTATTACTGTAGAGCTTTTACAGTTGGGAAGTTCCTTTTACCTCAAAGTAATGACTGTAATAGTCGGCAACTATCAAGAAGTCTTTGCCTTTAAAGCAAATAAATCAGTCCCCACTACTTGCCATGGGTATTCTGGGACTTCAGTGTAGGATAGTGTTTCCTTCTGGTTCGAATGCCTGTGTTTAAGACAAACCGAACAATTCAATACCAAGTCTCTGATTTCCTGTGAAATCCTTGGCCAGAACATTACATCGCTTGCCCTATTCAAAGTTTTCTGGACTCCCATATGCCCTGTGTGACATTAGCCAACAATTCTGACCTTAGTGCTTTAGGAATGACAATTTTGTGACCTTTCATAATTAACCCATTGATCACAGTGGCTCATCCCTGTAATTCCAGAAATCAAGTAAATCTGATTTGCACTGATTTCTCTCAGAAGGCCACCCTCGAAAATAACCTGTTTGAGAATAGACAGCTGATCATCCCTATCAGTGTGACTTTTGATTTCTTGCAACTTCCGGTCGCTTACGGGTAAGTTGGACATAACCATGTTAACCTGTACCTCAAGTGTCTCTGACAGCAATGGGTATGTGTCACCGACAGATCTTCTGGATAATGTGTCGGGAACGGGAATCTCTTTGCCGGGTGTAAAAGTAACCTCAATATCATACTGCTGCATTTGCATTAACATTCTCATGAGCCTGGCCGGCGCGGCACATAATGGCTTCTTAAAAATGCTTATCAATGGTAAGTGATCTGTGACGACCTTGACTTTTCTACCATACACCCAGTGGTGGTACCTTTTTAATTCCGAACATGATCCCTAAACACTCAAGTTCGATCTGAGCGTAATTCTTTTCACTAGGCGTAAGTGATTTAGAAGCATAGGCAATAGGTCTACCTTCTTGAAGGAGTGTGGCTCCTAGACCGGACCTAGAACTGTCAGTCTGTAGAACCAAGGGCTTTGCTGGGTCATAAAATGCAAGTACGGTTCTTGCGTTATGATTCTTTTCACCTGTTCATAAGCCTCAATTTGTGGTTTACCCCAGTAAAATTCCACGTCCTTGGCAAGTAATTCGCGCAAGGGCGATGTGACCTGAGCTAATTTAGGCGCGAATCTGGAAAGATATGTAACCATACCAAGTACTGTTTCCAGCTGTGACCTGTTTTCAGGACTAGGCATGTCCCGAATTGCTGATATTTTTGCGGGATCTGGGCTAAGGCCTTGTTCTGATATGACGTGACCGAAATAGCTTATCTGTGATAGGCTAACTTCGAGTTTCTCCGCATTAAGGCGTATACCTTTTTCAAGTGACCTTTTCAGAACTGCTATCAAATTAGCATCATGTTCTGCCCTAGTTTTCCCATAGACCAAAATGTCGTCTACAATTGCAACAACCCCTTCGAGACCCTCGTATATTTCGTCCACTTTCTTTTTGGAACAAATCCATGCTGACGAAATACCCATAGGTAACCTCAAGTACCTGTAGCGGCCAAATATGGTATTGAATGTTGTCAGCATGGAAGATTTTTCCGTGAGATGAATGGCCCAGTAACCTGATCGGGCGTCTAGTTTCGTGAAAAACTTGGCACCGTTTAGCTGCGGAAGTATGTCATCTAGGGTTCTTACTGGGTAATACGGACGTTGAATATTTTTATTCAGGTCATGCGGATCAAGGCAAATTCTTAAATCACCTGACTTTTTCTCTACTGTGACCATTGAATTGACCCATTCTGTTGGTTCGCTTACTTTAGCTATAACCCCTAATTTTTCCATTCTGTCGAGCTCTTTTTTACACTTATCACGGAGTGCTACCGGTATCCTACAGGGCGGGTGCACGATGGGCTCAGCATCGTGTTTGAGAAATATGGAACATTTACCCGGAATAGAGCCAATGCCCTTGAATACTTGGGAAAATTCCTGTAACACCAAGTTTTTTGGTCAGCGGGGTCTGCGTGGCATTTGAATTTATCTCATGCGTTAGCTTTAATAGGCCAAATTCAATACATGACTGTAGCCCGAGCAGAGGCGGCGATTCAGTTTCCACGACGTGAAATATTACAGGCCTAGTTTGTGCCGTAGGTGTGTGAGTACATTCTAGCGTTATCGTACCTAAGAGCGCTAATGGATTATTATTGTAACCCGACAGCCTGGTTTTAGATGGAGAGAGTGCAGTCTGAACCCCTACTTTGTCTAAATGCAAAAAGGGTAAAACTTTACCTGTGCGCCTGTGTCAATTTTACAATTAATTACTTTTCGACGTGGTCCCACCTCAATATTAGCAAATGCCTGGCTTCTGTCACAATTAACACTATTTATGACACTATCTATGTATAAATCCGAATTTTCTGGTGAATCATCCGTAAGTCCGCTTTAATAATGTTTACTCTTTTTACTTCTGCATACTTTAGCGTAATGGTTCCTTTTCTGCATTTCAAGCACTGTACGCCATGAGCCGGGCATTGTCCTTTGTTATGTAATTGACCGCAGTTACCGCATTTAGTATTACTATTTGCACCAGGTGTTTTAATGTCCTTATGGTTGTACGTTCCCTTGTATTGTTTAGATATCTGTCCCGTTTGCTTAAGCACTATGTCTGAATCCTTTTCTCGAGTTTCTTTGCGGTTTTTGCACGTAACTCACTGTGGAGCTCGATCCCTCGGCTGAAGGTTGTTGCATCGTCTTCATTTGTTCTTGTGCGTATTCAGTTGTTTGGCATACATCTACCGCCTTCGCGAGTGTCAACTTTTCGCCAATTGTTAACAGCTTTTCACGTATTTTAAGAGATTTTATGCCAAAAACTATCCTATCTCTTATCATATCGTCCTTGTATGAATCATCAAAAGGCGTCGTTTGCAAGTACTTTAAGCTTTGTAAGGAATTGTTCTACTGAGTTTTTCTCCTTGTACCTCGTTATTGAATTTAAAGCGGGCAAATACTGGGTTTGATTTGGGTTGGACATGCTTCTCAAACGCCTCACAAGTGTCTTTAACCGATTTCCTGTTATCTGCTGTCAATGTCAAAGTTTTGAAGATCTCACGTCCTTTCTCTCCCATCCATAACAAAAGATATGTAATCTGCACTTCTTGTGTTTTTTCCTTAAGGGGGCCGGCAAATATCAATTCCGCATGGCTTCGAAAGCTTCTGAATGACTGCAATAAGTTTGTACTTTGCCAGTCCATAGACGGCGTAGGCACTCCGGCTAACTCCATGTTTTTCTCAAGAAATTCCACTTTAAATCTGTTTTTGTAAATTAATAATCCTCACTGTTTTAAGGATGTATTTATTACTAATTCTCTTTTATGTGAGCTAATAATCCTGACTTTTAGGGATGTATTTAGTCCTTTTAAGCTTCTGACACCATGTTTTATGGTGAAGAATGACAACTCGTATTCTTTCTAGATATACTTTAATGAGCGTGCGATATACAACTGAATCACTAAAACAGCTTATCACAAGCAGCGGGAAAATATATATTAACGCATGCGCAGTTTACATGGTATACATGACATAATGACACATTATCAAATAGGGTTGTCAGAAAGCATTTCTCTCTTATTTTTTGCAGTATCATTCTAAAAATACTGTGCTATATTTATAACACACACTTTTTATGTAAAAACAATGTTAGAAATTTTCTGCAAGATTGATTCAATTTTGCCAGTAGGACATAATGTTTTTTTGGTAATTTCAATACTACAAGTAATTTTAAAACTGACAGTATCATTGGCCTTTAAACACAATCAAAGAAGAAATAAACTTTTGTTGATCATTTGCCTGTAAACCCATCTTTTTTGCTGTACGAAAAACATATGTTTTACATGAGTTTTTTATATGTGACAATTCAAGCTGTTTATAACCACAGACATAAAATGGCTTATAACTTCATCATTCAGTTTTTCCAGAACTTTTAAAATTTTAGTACATAGTCAAAATACATTATACATACATTATGTACCTACATAAAGTGTTTTACCACTAGAGCAGAATTTTTTTCTCTTCTGGAAATTAAAAAACTTCCTCTGTTCAGTTTTTCCAGATTTGATAGTACATACCGTAGTCCAGATACATTACATTACCTATGCCTAAACTGTAAATGTGTATTATAAACAGTTCTGTAAATGCGAAAGTTTTTTTCTCTTACATTTTAAAGTATCAAGCACACAAATAAAGAAGTTCTATACCTCAGTACTGAATATAAACCATATATATAAATATTTTCATCTGAAAGAATATTGACAAAAAGATCTATAAATTATGTGACAAATATCATGTTTTGCAATATTAATTTGATATGTTTTTCTAAAATACTTCAAGAGAAGCTGATGTGTAAATCATGTTGCAATCAAAATATGGATTCTTGTGTAATATTTTGGTTATGATAATATCTGTTTAGCTCACAAAATCTTTCAATTGTTTATACAAAAATATGGGTCATTAGGTATCAAAACTTTTATTTGTGGGTCAGATACCTTCAGGAACAGCAAAACCAAAAAACAGAACATTTTCATTCATAACATTACTCAGAATCAAACACATGTAAATTAGTAAAATTATGTATATACCTCTTACTATATTGTTATACTGTCTTGTTACATTCTTCTGTGGCTACATGTTGTATATCACAATGCAAACTGCAAGCTTATCACACTTCTCACCACCAATGTAGACCATGCTTCTGTCTGCACTATATATAGCACATAGACTCTGGATATCTCAAACCATTCACTACTTTCCTACCTTGTTGTAAGTCTGCTGAGACATGATGAATGGTGCCGTTGTTCCAGCAGCATATCAACAATGATCCATCCTCTAACACCAACATTCCTGCAGATCCATCAAGATCCACATGCTTGTATACAGCAGATATTTCACCCTGTAATGTCACACTCACTATGGAACCGTTAACACAGTCACTGACATACAGCAGACTATGATCCTCACTCAGGACTATGTAGAGTGGTTCACTAAAGACTGTTTGATCTGCCAGTGAAATTGTCCTCTTGATATTTCCTTTCGTATCTAGTACTTCGATACTGCATGGATCCCGGTATAACACATAAAGACAGTTCTGATGGTAGATTATACCATAACATTTTCCCTTAACATCAATGCTGTGGTCAGTTGATAATTTTCTTGCTTTTGTCATGATGAGAATCTGTTTCTCCTGTGGTATTGTAACAGCAATCTGGTTCTGAGGAAGTACTGCAATGTTCCATGGCTTTGAGTCAAGTTGTTTCACGACACTCTTCTCAGGATTCACAACCAGTAATCTTTTATTATCACTGTCAGCCAGCACAAGTTCGTCTGAGGACAGGACAACACAACTTGTTATATCACATTCTCTATTTAACTTTATATCTGATTTATGTTGTAGACAGTTCAATGTTCTCTTCTTTCTGGGAGTGGCTGCAAGGGTCTGGAGGGTCTTGGTGGGTGGGTCAACAGCTACATGCTGGTCTGTCAAATTACCAAAACACCCCACTGACAGCATTCTCTCCAGATCTTTGTTGCTCGTAAACATGAAATGTGTTTTGGTTTTTCCCAATGATATTTCAGCTTGCTGTATTTCCTGTGACTTCAGCTCTGATTTGGCCCGTTTAATGTCGATGAAAAGCTGACCATTCTCACCAGTTGCTTTACTGTTTAGTAAGCTGGACTGCAGTTTCTTGATGTTGGACTTGAAATTTGTACATGAAGTGACAATTGCTTTGACCTCATTCTGACTTGTTGTCGTTTTCCTACTGGCTTCTGCCTCAATCTTCTTCTGGATGGTATCCAAATGATCATTTATTTCTTTCCTTAATTTCAAAATATCTTTTATGGCTCTGTCATGGCTATCATCTATCTCTTTATCTTTAGTTGATGCTTGTTTCAAGACAGCATCTGCTTCTTTTAGTTTGACATCAATTTCTTTCATTATCACCCTGTACTCTTCACTGTCCCCTATACCTGTGCAGACCTTGGGAATATAGTCAAGGTAACAGGTCCTGTGGTCCATGGTCATACAATCATGGCAGCCAAGTTCTTCATGCTTTCCACAGAAAAATTTGATGACCTCAATTTTGTGGATGGAACATTTCTCTGTGCACACATCAGCAGGTTTAGTTGAGATGAAATGTTTGTCCACGTTGTCTTTGTCTACAAGTTGATGATTTCTTGTGGCCTTGGTCTTCTTATGGAATTTGTGACAGTTCTTGCAAAGATATTCGCAACAATCTAGACAGTAACCGTAGGCTTCAACATGCTGACCTTCTATTAAACAGGGAGCACAGCAATGTTCAAAATCTTCTGCCGAGCCTCGAGACAGAGAAGCTTGAAAATCTGATCTTTTTCGTCCTGATACCGCCATGTTAGATGAAAGATGATTGAACAAAAATACAATTTTTACTTATAGCAGATACAGTTTATATTTCCAGTGGTTACACATGTAAGTCAATACAGAACTTGTCAAATATCAGCTATACTTATATTGGACCTCAAATCTCTCTACATGTACAAACTTGTGTAAAGTTTAACAAATCTATTTTTGAAAACAATAGCAATAAAAACAATTTAAAACAGTGTCTGTTTATCCAAAATTTCTCAGAAATTTAACTTTTATCCCCTGAAGTGACTCGTACTTATTTAATTCTCAAGATATTTAAAAAACTTTAATAATTCTTTGTCAACATATTTCCGGTTCTATGTCAATAAATACGCAGAATTTAATTATACATGAATAGATATCTTTATAGAACACATTTATATATACAGATTTAAATTGAAGTTTATTGAATTTATTTTAACTGTAATGGTTGATTTTCAATAGTGAGTGTAATTAGATCAGGATTTGCTACGGTGCCTGGCATATCTAAGATTTACATATTAAGACATTAGGAACCATTTTGTACTATTGAGTTAAGATCCTTTAAATTTGTGACAAGGTTTATTTTCCACAAAGTTAGCTTTGAAAAAAAGCTAGTATGTGGTACACTGTCATAATTTATATCCAGTCAGAAGGACAAATAATGTTGTAGTTTTGACTCTCAGTTATACTCAATGGGTTCTCTGAGATGAATTTCATTGTCTTGGTTGGCCAGTGCCTGGACTATCTCAGAACTGGTATTTCAACAGTTAGCACTGCTGGAAGATAGCAAATGCTGGTTGATTTATTGGGCTAACATGCCTTATTTGGGGAGCTAACATAGTAGCACTGGTTAGCTTGGCTACATGATTTGTGAGGTAGCATATCTTAAAAGGAAGCTAACATGTTAGCCATAGGTGGGCTTTGTAGGAACTGTATAAAAAGGGAGACCTCCTAGGTAAACACACTGTTCACTCAGTGAAATTATCAAAATCTTATACCCGGATTAATGTCAAAAAGTAAACAGAGCGTAATGAATGTTGGAAACCATACGTCAATGACGTCGTTAAAATGACGTCATAAATGCTATGCTTTCTGATGACGTTTTCCGGGATTTTCAGCAATTCACTGAAACAAACTTAAGAAAAATGGAGTTTTAAACATAAAATAAACAGAAAAATTGTTGGTATCAATGTAATGTCATGTTAATTTCACTTGTGAACACCAAAAGTCGTTATTTTCTCTCGTGGCTATGCCACTCGTGAAAATATCACTTTTGGTGCCCACTCGGGGAAATTATAACGTGATATTACACCGAAACCAACCATTATCCTCTATTTAAACTTTAGAATTCTACTCAAAGGATTTGTTTATTCTCTTATCCAAAATAAATGTTACAATAGACATTTAATGTCTCAATTATAATCTGTTATATTGCTCTTAATCCCAAAATACAAGAGGGTCCAGATGGCCCAATATCACTCACCTGAGACCTAATTATGACCAAAATTCAACCCTTATCTAATATCATAAGCACAAAGGTTCTGTATGATCCTGACAAGACAACCATTCAGACCAATTTACATAATGATTAATTATAAAATGATTATCTAGAGTATCAACAATGTTTTCATTGGAACTGACCTGGTGACCTGCTGACCTAGTTTTTAATCCCAGGTGATCCACATAAACATTCTGACCAAATTTCCTGACAAAATACAAATCTATCACATTTATATCAAAGTAATTTTTCTGATGCAATAGTTTATCTGACATTCCTTTCTTACTAGAACCCTGTCTATCATATCTAGATCACCGCTTTCTAGCTAACCTTGTGATGTCTTTATAGACAATCACATGAAAATGATCTGTGTTTTACAGGGCTACAAAAGTGGGCTACAAAAAGGCTAAATTGTCTCTAAATAAGTGATCAACTCATTTACCTCAGCATACAAGATACCAGATACAAATAAATTTTATACATGTACCTAGGTATTACTCCACTTTATGACTATCACATGGCATATATACTGTATCCAAATAATTCTTACTAATTTGATGTGATTAACTGCTTAAAGGTAGTGCTATTTACTAACTGTTGGCAGTGCTCAGCAACGGCATATAAAATACAACCTTCATACATGTACCTAGGTCTTACCCCACTTTATCACTATGTATAACAAGGCATGTAAGTATATGTACTGTATCCAAATAATGTATATAAATGTTACTAATTTGATGCGATTAACTGCTTAAAGACAGTGCTATTTACTAACTGGTTGCAGCACCCAACAACAGCATATCAAGAGTTCTTTAGTCAACGGTGGAAAACAATGTCACATGACTTCTCTGTTGGGAATGTACGTAAATTCTATCTTTTTTAAAGAAATTTATTTTAGGTGAATATACATATAATGGTTAGTAAATAAGGTTTTCAGTAAAATAACATGAATTTGAAAATCAAACTACACACATTCATATTGAGCTCCTTACATTCAGTTTTGTGAAGGGGAGACAACTATCTAAAACTGTCAAGTCTGATCCTACTGTAGTAGATACTTATCAAACTATCTCACTGTATTATTTGTACTTTTCTTTAATCAGCGTAATTTGTGAAAGTTTGATGAAGGGGAGACACGTATCTAACTGTATTAAGACTTGGTTACAAATACATTTTTGGTGCTGAAGGAAGCTGCAAGATATATTTCATAATGTGCAATGTCCTTTTCAATGTCTGTTTTCACAATCTATTCCTCTCTGAAAAAGATCACTGTAAGCAAGGGGGACAACTCTGTCTGGAGTATGATGACACTAGATGGCTTCAGATTGCAGTTTCTGTATTTCTTGAGCACCTTTCTCTCCGAACTGTTTCATCACCTGATAATACAGCGCCCTCACTGTCAGCAAGGGGGACAACTCTGTCTGGAGTATGATCACACTAGAAGGCTTCAGATTGCAGTTTATGTATTTCTTGAGCACCTTTCTCTCCTAACTGTTTCAACACTTGATAATACAGCGCCCTGAAAGTAGAAATAGTAAACAATATGCTTCCAAGGGAACTCACTCTTATCGTTCAGACGACAATTTATTCTGCCTTTGTAACCAGTGCAAGATAATGCTAATCCATGCTGTCTGCACATCAATGCACAGTATATTCAAGCTCTGTACTGTTTACTACTGTAATGATAGTAAATTTTCAACTGACACTCATTAAACTTTTAAAGCATTAGACTCTGGCAGTCTGACATATTGTAGGTCAATGTGAAATATCTAAACAGAGATTTAACTAATTCTGCCATAATATGAAAATAGACAATACTTATATCAGGCGAAAGGATAAGGTGTCAAACTCCTCACAGCGGTTCCGCTCTATTACTGTTTACTGTAAGGGGAAGTAACCATTGCAGGGATATCGCAGAATTTCCAGTGAGTGATATGTAAGTCATTTCATTTGATCAATAATTTTTCAGAATTGATTTTCATTTAAATGGGTTGTAAGATTGATTCAGAAGGGAAATACGTATTATAAAATAGATAACCGTAAAATAAATGTTTTAGAATTTCAAAAATGATGTCAAGAAGTCAACACTTTCTAAATTTGCATGGGTATATGTCAAATCAGTTATTTTACTGCTTTCAGTATTCAATCAAATACTCTTACATATGTTTAGCTATGTTTGGGCTTCTCCAGAAGGGCCCTTCAAGCTTATGCCCGTATAATCTCAAATTGAGCCCCAAAGTTTGACCTTGACCTTAAAGTAGCAGGGTGTATTAGCGGGACCCTTTATTTTGCAGTGGTTAACAGTAATACAAAGTAATGCTAAAATCTCATGCAATATAACTAAGTTATGCTCTGGACATGAAAGATTGTAATATGTCAATAGACTGAGGTTATTTTGTCCACGCTTGTAACAGCTATACAGTGGACACAAAATTGCTATGTAACTTTAAGTAATAGGTTTGAGATCAAAGTATGTCTTATATTTTAAAACATATTTGAAATACAGTAAAACTTCGTTAACTCGAGCATCGATAACTCGAGAACCCCGGATAACTCGAGCACTCCTGTCAGTCCCGGCAATTTTGCCTATATGTTTAACCAGAAAATACTATCGATAATTCGAGCATTGATAACTCGAGAACCCCGGATAACTTGAGGAACACCTGTGGTCCCGCCAGGTAGATTTCTTACTAAATTACCTGCGGCAACTCGAGGTCACTGATTATCAGATTTTTCTCACCTCCGATGGTGCATCATTATTTTGACACGTCATGGGAAAAACTTTTATTGCTAATTGATTGTTCTCGTTAATTATCGATTAATCGGCCGCCCAGTGGCTAAAATGTTATTCGCACATTTAAATTGTCTTAAATCATGTGTAATTACAACCACTTGTTACTTTTATTGAATAAGAAGAAAATAAAACAAGAGCTGTCCATAAGACAGCACGCTCGACTATTGTGGGTGTTTGCTAATAAAACAAAACTTTTATCAGTGTAATAGCAAACAAAATTCTGCTAACTATTAAGTATAAACTAGGAAAGTTGAATCATAAAAAAAGTCAAAATCTATAACTATAGATTTAATTTTTGGTAAATTAATTGTTTGATACAAAATTTACCCTGAACACTATTGCAAGGTTTGATATAACTACCATAAGTGGTTACTGTGATATGTGCATGATAGTACCTTATATGCAAAACTTTACCAAATTTTCAAAGTCAAACAAGGGCCATAATTTGCACTAAATTTAAACAAGAGTTATCTGTCTTGACTGTGTGACACCTCTTAAGACATTAAAAAAGTTTCAAGTCAATATCATAAGTGGTTACTGAGATATGTGCATGATAGTACCTAGCAGGCAAAACTTTAACCAAATTTTCAAAGTCAAACAAGGGCCATAATTAGTACTAAATTTATACAAGAGTTATCTGACTTGACTGTGTGACACCCCTAGAGACATTAACGAAGTTTCAAGTCAATATCACAAGTGGTTACTGAGATATGTGCATGATAGTACCTAGCAGGCAAAACTTTAACCAAATTTTCAAAGTCAAACAAGGGCCATAATTTGTACTAAATTTTTTCAAGAGTTATCTGCCTTGATTGTATGACACCTCTAAAGACATGAACAAAGTTTCAAGTCAATATCATAAGTGGTTACTGAGATATGTGCATGATAGTACCTAGCAGGCAAAACTTTAACCAAATTTTCAAAGTCAAACAAGGGCCATAATTTGTACTAAATTTTTTCAAGAGTTATATGCCTTGATTGTATGACACCCCTAAAGACATGAACAAAGTTTCAAGTCAATATTATAAGTGGTTACTGAGATATGTGCATGATTGTACCTAGCAGGCAAAACTTTAACCAAATTTTCAAAGTCAAACAAGGGCCATAATTTGTACTAAATTTTTTCAAGAGTTATATGCCTTGATTGTATGACACCCCTAAAGACATGAACAAAGTTTCAAGTCAATATCATAAGTGGTTACTGAGATATGTGCATGATAGTACTTAGCAGGCAAAACTTTAACCAAAGAAGCAACGCCGACGCCGACACACAAGTGACTGTAATAGCTCTCCATATTCTCCGAATAGACGAGCTAAAAAATACTTTTGCGAGTTTTTAATTACGAGAACTTAATGATGAGAAGATGGACATTTTGAATCTGGGTAGACATTTGATGATAAAGCTTGAGAGAAAATCCCAAACTGCATATTCTTTCTAGAATTATAGAAATAAACACGAATATATTATAGAAATAAACATCTAGCGAAGAACCCGATCTCGGGGGGATACAGTAGCTAGATCGGGCGAGTAGAAAACCAAAACAGGAACGAAATGCAAGTTGGAGACGAAGATCATCGAGTTTAAATACAATGCCATCATGGAAGTTAAAGAGTGTCATGACTGAAAGAAATGTGCCTTTTCTTTGTTTCAAAGCTGTTTCATAGCTATCTTTTGCCTATGCAGAAAAACTTAAAATTTCCATGGTTCGGGTAACTCGAGAACCCGGATAACTCGAGCATTTTACTCGTCCCCATGCGACCTCGAGTTATCGAGGTTTTACTGTAACTTGCACTGTGCTATATTTCTAGCATTTCATTCCAATTTCAAAAGCAACATTTGGAATTTGAATGTTGTTGTTTTTGTAAAAGCAGTAAAAGAGCGACAAGTACTAGTCACATTAATGATCCTTGACATTGAAGTTTTAGATACAAACAACTGACCTTAATTTCTGATCCATTCCTACTCCTCGCTTGTTTTCTATTTTCTTCACACATTCAGAAAGTTTGTCAACAACAGCTATGACCAGATCTTGTAATAACAGTGCTAATTTCTCCATCAGTTTAAGTACACCTGTACTGCTGAATTTGAAATAGTTGGAGATAAACTGTTTACACAACACAGTCAAGTCTGACCTGAAAGTACACAATGCAGTCAAGTCTGACCTGAAAGTAAACACAGTCATGTCTGACTTGAAAGTAAACAACAGTCAAGTCTGACCTGAAAGTACACAATGCGGTCAAGTCTGACCTGAAAGTAGACAACACAGTCAAGTCTGACCTGAAAGTAAACAACAGTCAAGTCAGACCTGAAAGTACACAATGCGGTCAAGTCTGACCTGAAAGTAGACAACACAGTCAAGTCTGACCTGAAAGTACACAATGCAGTCAAGTCTGACCTGAAAGTACACAATGCAGTCGAGTCTGACTTGAAAGTAGACAACACAGTCAAGTCTGACTTAAAAGTACACAATGCAGTCAAGTCGGACCTGAAAGTACACAATGCAGTCAAGTCTGACTTGAAAGTACACAATGCAGTCAAGTCTGACCTGAAAGTATACAATGCAGTTAAGTCAGACCTGAAAGTACACAATGCGGTCAAGTCTGACCTGAAAGTATACAATGCAGTCAAGTCTGACCTGAAAGTACACAACACAGTCAAGCTGGACCCGAAAGTAAACAATACAGTCATGTCAGACCTGAAAGTACACATTTAAACATTTATTTCCTGCTGTTCACAGTGACTGGGGGAGTGGTTATGGCCACTTTATTTCACTGAACCTATCAGTCTTTGAAGGTCACAGGTTCAAGCCTAAATACTAACCTGGCTCATTATATGAGAAAGTTTGAAGTTTCTTACAGAAGATGGGGAGACTAGCAGTGGTATTTGCCAGGAACAATGGTAAACTGTCTGCCTCAAAATGAATGAAATACCTATAAGGCATATGTTTAACCTAAGAAAACACAAACTTTTTAATAGTCTGCCAGACAAGTGTGAATGGGTTTAATAGCTAAAACATGTTATCAGTAGCCTTAGCTTAGTGGATCACAGACACTGAGTTAAACAAAGAATTCAGGTATAACAGATTACCAGTCAACTTGTCAGTTCTGACCATTTACCTCGTTTGAGACAGACGTTGCTTCTGCTACCAGTGTAGACCATGCAAATCTCTACACTTTGGTCATTGTCTGTTTTGGTCTAATATCTAGTTGGTAAACTTTCATTCAGTAAACCAATTAACAGTTAGCGGTACCAAGTTGACATCCTAATTAAAAGATACACATGTGTACAGGAACCCCACTGCGAGGAAACCAAGTTGACATCCAAATTGAAAGATACACATGTATACAGAAAACCGATTGCGTTTATTGTCATTGTGATAAAAAATACATATTGTTGTGGGTCACTGAAATTATACTGAAGTTTTAAGCCGGGTAAGGGGTTACAGTCAACAGTGTTAATTTGTTATAAAGCAAGTTAACAGAAAATATTTCTTACAACTGTATGCAGTGTCCTGCACTCTCGTACGCATCTGTCAGTTGCTGAAGGATTCCAAGCACCGTGTTCCATGTGGAAGATCTGTCAGGTAACAGTAGCAGATATTCTAGACATACAGTCAACAAAACTGGCAGATCTCTGAAAGATATACTAACATCATATTAATATACATTGACTTCCCTGACAACCACCAGCTTCTCCACGTCTGAACGTTGCGGAGATGAAAGGATTTCAAACTAGCGACAGGCATTTAACTTTATCCATTAACACTTTGATCACTGGTCCTGAAACAACTGTTAAGGCAAACATGGTGACAAAGTTTTTAAACCCAGAGACAGTTCCCAGAGTTAAATGCTAGTACAGTAAACTCTACTTATAACGAACTTCTGGGGACCATTTAAATTTGTTCCTTATATCCCAAGTTTATTATATCCATACATTTTCATATCAACTAAGAAAAGAACTCTGGTCTTTATATCCAGAATTTCACTGTATCTGCAGTCATTATATACGACATTTACTGTATAATATCAACAAAAAGTTGTTTACTATAACAATTATAGAAAAAGACTTGAAATTCAACATTTTTATTAAATTTATAAAAACACCGATTACCTTGCTTTCATTGAAGTATTTGCGGTTCTCTGAATAATATCTTGTATGAAGTGACATCCCTGAAGAGTGCAAAAAGGTTAGAGGTTATTGTACAAGAGGGCCATGATGGTCCTACATTGCTCACCTGAGTCTATAGTCATCTATGGCAACTTCTGATTAGACAAACACAAGTCATGTCAGGTGAACAAGATGGCCATGATGGTCCTACATCGCTCACCTGAGAGTCTAGTCATCAATAGCAACTTCTGATTAGATATGCACGAGTCATATGGGGTGAACAAGAGGGCCATGATGGTCCTACATCGCTTACCTGAGTCTATAGTCATCAATGACAACTTATGATTAGACATACATGAGTCATATGGGGTGAACAAGAGGGCCATGATGGTCCTACATCGCTTACCTGAGTCTATAGTCATCAATGACAACTTATGATTAGACATACACGAGTCATGTGGGGTGAACAAAGAGGGCCATGATGTTCCTACATCGCTTACCTGAGTCTATAGTCATCAATGACAACTTATGATTAGACATGCACGAGGCATGTGGGGTGAACAAGAGGGCCAAGATGGTCCTACATCGCTCACCTGAGTCTATAGTAATCAATGACAACTTATGATTAGACATACATGAGTCATGTGGGATATATAGATCTGAATACAACAAACTTAAGATCGGCGCAAGTTAGATAACGTATCAATAATACCTGTCACTTACATCAGTTAAGCTTTTACTGATATGCAGGATTGTATCTTTTGGAGCCTGATCACAGAGGAGGTGGAGCCTTGAATGTGATCAAGCACTACACACTACAAGTATTCCTTACATTTGATATTCCTTACTGATTCACATTTAATTAACACAATATAGAACCACAGTGAAGAAAGAACATTTTAGTACTTGAATAATGAAAATTTTTTACTAATAACTGGCATATGATACTATATGCTTTTGGTATTGAAGTGTGTAAATATATTCACATCAATGCAAGTAACGAGAAAAATGTATATAACAAAACAAACAATATTATAATACATGATGAACTGTGACCTCAGCTCATTTTATATAATACTGATAATGTATACAATGTATAATGTTTTTGTATTACTGCACAAATACTGCAAAAGAATAGATAAACATTTATAGTTGATCATGTAGTAAAACATGAAGTGGGTTGTAAGGGGAAGTACCTACTGCAGGGATGTTGGTTTTATTTGTTTAAAATATTTTACTCTGAATGTCTCCCTTGCATTACAGGTATTTGGTACACATACTCTACTGTTCTAAAATCTGCCATGTTTTCCTTTTGTACGAAACAGAGAGATGATTAAGAAAATGAATCAATTTAGCTTCAACTTTTTTTAAACCTGACAATATATTCAACATACACTGTACTGACAACTGACACTGGCATTTACATGTAGATAAAAAATCTTGATTCATGTTTTGAAACTAAATACAGAATCTTTTGTCTACTGATCAGGGTGGAATTTTTGGTAAATGGATGTCGTGGTAATGAAGTAACTCTACAGTTTATATTTTGCTATTTATTATAATTTGGAAGAAAGAATAAACAATAATCATGTCATACACACAACCAATCAATCTAACATAAACACTTTTGAACGTTTGAACTGGAGGAAAAATTTGAGAGATTCCCACACAAATACATCAATAAAGCTAGTCTTTACTTATGCATATTACAGGGATTCCTACTTTCACCTGTCCTAGAGTCTTCTATACAAGTATGATGTAAAACATGGATGCAAATGTCATTATTCCTTTCCATATATACATACATGTGCATGCATGCATCCAAACATCCATACATACATTCATACATGTATTTTTTTATACAAATAGCTAAAGGAAAATAATGTGGCAACATGGATATATAACCATTATCTACAACTGATACGTTATAAAGGATCAACATGTGTCAAAACTGAATCAGATGAGCCCAGACAAAAAACTGATTATAGATAACTAACAAGCTTCAAACAGAATTGCTATTAAAAACAGCTGCTATTTTACACACAACTGTTCAAATGGTCAATAATGTTCCATTAATTCCTTGCCCTCTTTTTAGTATAGGGCTTATCCATAGTTGGTTTTGCTCAATGTATAGGTTTACAAACTATATTACACATAGCACTGTCTGACAACACATTTTTGTTAAAGAGTTGAAAGAACTAGAAGACAAAGGCACAGTAAGCCAACATTGTTTATCAGTAAATAGATAACAGTTCTATTAATAGTCTACTAGTAAATTCATTATTCTATAATACAAAGTTCAAAATGATCATGGGACAGATATATATACAAGTATATGCAAAAATAAACAAACAGTTGCAGTGCTTTCAAATACAGGTGTGCATTTACATATCAAACAAAAACTGACATGAAAAATAAAATACATTTGACCTAAAATTTACCCTACTAAATGTCTAAAATGGACTGGTTCATCTTTTATTTGGACAGTCTCATTAATAGTTCAAAGGGGTGCCCACTGAATATTTACTGATTTCAAACAGTGTAGATCATGATCAGATTACATATATCTATCATATCATAATTATACATACTGTATAACCAGCAAATTTCATTGGGCACTATTTTACCTGTAAAACCAGCAAATTTCATTGGGCACTATTTTACCTGTATAACCAGCAAATTTCATTGGGCACTATTTTACCTGTATAACCAGCAAATTTCATTGGGCACTATTTTACCTGTAAAATCAGCAAATTTCAACGGGCACTATTTTACCAGTATAACCAGCAAATTCCATTCGGCACTATTTTACCTGTAAAACCAGCAAATTTCATTTGGCACTATTTTACCTGTATAACCAGCAAATTTCATTGGGCACTATTTTACCTGTAAAACCAGCAAATTTCATTCGGCACTATTTTACCTGTATAACCAGCAAATTTCATTGGGCACTATTTTACCTGTAAAACCAGCAAATTTCATTCGGCACTATTTTACCTGTATAACCAGCAAATTTCATTCGGCACTATTTTACCTGTATAACCAGCAAATTTCATTCGGCACTATTTTACCTGTAAAACCAGCAAATTTCATTTGGCACTATTTTACCTGTATAACCAGCAAATTTCATTGGGCACTATTTTACCTGTATAACCAGCAAATTTCATTCAGCACTTGTTTTTCTTTGATTGCTAAGATAATTACTTAGTGATGCAAGTGTGTTGAAAGTACAATACAATATACACAAGATTTATTATTATGAAACACTTTGTCCCCTTTCCAGTTTTCAATAACAATAAAAATAGTGACATAATGTAAATATATTCAACTGAAAATACATGAAAAATAAGTAATTCAAATATTACTCAAATATTACAGATTTGTTTGAGTTTCCATTTCATATTGTAATTACTCAATTACAGTTTTATAGTAACTCTGTATAGAGAATAATTATGAAGCAATTCAAAAGTCCACTCTTTACTAAATAGGCCGAAATATTTAGTAAAGAGTGGACTTTTGAATTACTAAAGTAAATCAGTCAAACATTATCAATCTCTTACACAGAATCAGTTTGCCCTTTAATTAAACATCTATGAAATATTATGAGCTCAAATTTACATTTATTTACAGTATTTTACAATGTATGTATATGAACAACAATGAATATAATACAAAAATTCTATACTGAAAGGAAAAAGAAATGCAGGGTAACAAAAAATGCAATATTCTGTTACTTCTCATGAATACACATTCCACTATTTATATTGAACTGTTAATTACAGTTAACAGAAGTTCAGAGGGTTCATTAACTGACTTGCTCATAAAAGATAGAGTCTTAATACTACTTTATATAACATTTAATACATTCGTTCAAATCACCACGAAGGTTTACCACGTGTTTCTTTTTCCCTCTAGTATATATACAACAGTCAATGGTACATGTCAATGAATCACCTTTATACCTTTTTTCGTTCAGAAATGTCCTTAATTTTTAATCCTGAAATGTCTTAATACACAAATAATTTAATTCAGAAATGTCTGAATCCACTGTTTAGTGTAGAAATGTCTTAATACCAGGAGTGCTTAGTTTTGAAATGTCTGAATCCACTGTCTAGTGAAGAAATGTCTTAATACCAGAAGTGCTTAGTTTTGAAATGTCTGAATCCACTGTCTAGTGAAGAAATGTCTTAATACCGTAAGTGCTTATTTTTAAAATGTCTGAATCCACTGTCTAGTTCAGGAAATCTGAATCCATTGTTTAGTTCAGGAAATCTGAATCCACTGTTTAGTTCAGGAAATCTGAATCTACTGTTTAGTTCAGGAAATCTGAATCTACTGTTTAGTATCCACTGTTTAATTCAGAATGTTTGAACCTCCTAATTGTCCGAACCCACTCAAAATCCAAACTAGATGCCCACGTGCAACATGTCGAGCCCACCATATGTCAAAAGGGCTAACTCCTTACCAAGTAGAGATGGGTCAAAATACACCAAAATATTGGATGTAACATGCATGTTGTATCACAGAAAAGTGGTCTCGATTTGTGTGACCTTGACCATGGACCTAGGGACCTGGTTCTTGCGCATGACACTCCCTCTCATGATGGTGAACATTTGTGCCAAGTTAAACTAAAATCCCTCCATGCATGAAAAAGATATGCTCCGGACAAAGTCATTCTTGAATTTAACCTTTAACCTCCAAGTGTGACCTTGACCTTAGACCTAGGGACCTGGTTCTTGCGCATGACACTCCGTCTCATGATGGTGAACATTTGTGCCAAGTTAAATTAAAATCCCTCCATGCATGAAAAAGATATGCTCCGGACAAAGTCATTCTTGAATTTAACCTTTAACCTCCAAGTGTGACCTTGACCTTAGACCTAGGGACCTGGTTCTTGTGCATGACACTCCGTCTCATGATGGTGAACATCTGTGCCAAGTAACATCAAAATCCCTCCATGCATGAAAAAGATATGGTCCGGACAAAATCGGACGGACGGGCACACGGACGGACGCACATACACCGAACCGTCAAAAGTGACAACTATATCGAGCTCACCGCAGGTGGGCTCGACAAAAATGTCTGAGTTCTACAAGTGTTCATTTCAGAAATGTCTGAATTTGCTTTTTAGTTCAGAAATGTTCTTCAAACTTGTATAAATCTTTCCAACTTATTGATATGTGAGAATGTCCAGGCCAACAACAACAGAAACCTGGAATAAGAAACAAGGAAATAGAAAATCAGAAACTACAAATACAATATATCTAACCCATTAAATTGATAATCAAAATACAGAAAAGTGATATTACTGTGAGCCGTTTTTCTAAACCAATGTTGTATACATTTTTTATTTAAAAACAATGTTAGAAATTTTCTGCAAGACTGACACTCAATTTTGCCAGTAAGACATGTTTTTTGGTAATTTTAATACTACAAGTAATTTTAAAACTGACAGTGATCATTGGACTTTAAACATAATTAAAGAAGAAATAAAATTTTGTTGATCATTTGCCTTTAAACACATGTTTTTTGTCGTACGAAAAACATGTGGTTTACATGAGTTTTAGTATGTTACAATTCAAGCTGTGTATAACCACAGACGGAGAATGGTTTATAACTTCCTCATTCAGTTTTTCAAGAACTTTTTTAATTTTTAGTACATAGTCAAAATACATTGTACATACATTATGTACCTACATTATACAATTATAGACTAATTTTGAGGTCAATACATAGTTTTGCGGACCTGTTAAAAGTGATATCATTTTTTAACAGGTCCGCAAAATTATGTATTGACCGAAACATTAGTCTATAATCATTATATCGTATACTTCATAAAGAGTAGTGAAAATCATACGAAAATATAACAGAAATGACGTCTTAAAATCCGTGCAGGTCTACACATAATTTCCAGGTCTACACATACTTTTGCAGACCAGGCACGTGAGCGCTATCGGCCAGTCAGGATTAAGTATTTGTGACAGGTATACGATATAAAGTGTTTTACCACTAGAGCAGAATTTTTTTCTCTTCTGGAAATTAAAAAACTTCCTCTGTTCAGTTTTTCCAGATTTGATAGTACATACCGTAGTCCAGATACATTACATTACCTATGCCTAAACTGTAAATGTGTATTATAAACAGTTCTGTAAATGCGAAAGTTTTTTTCTCTTACATTTTAAGGTATCAAGCACACAAATAAAGAAGTTCTATACCTCAGTACTGAATATAAACCATATATATAAATATTTTCATCTGAAAGAATATTGACAAAAGGATCTATAAATTATGTGACAAACATCATGTTTTGCAATATTAATTTGATATGATGTTTTTCTAAAATACTTCAAGAGAAGCTGATGTGTAAATCATGTTGCAATCAAAATATGGATTCTTGTGTAATATTTTGGTTATGATAATATCTGTTTAGCTCACAAAATCTTTCAATTGTTTATACAAAAATATGGGTCATAAGGTATCAAAACTTTTATTTGTGGGTCAGATACCTTCAGGAACAGTAAAACCAAAAAACAGAACATTTTTGTTCATAACATTACTCAGAATCAAACACATGTAAATTAGTAAAATTATGTATATACCTCTTACTGTACTGTTATACTGTCTTGTTACATTCTTCTGTGGCTACATGTTGTATATCAAACTGTAGCCTGGAAGCTTATCACATTTCTCACCACCAATGTAGACCATGCTTCTGTCTGCACTATAGCATATAGACTCTGGATATCTCAAACCATTCACTACTTTCCTATCTTGTTGTAAGTCTGCTGAGACATGATGAATGGTGCCATTGTTCCAGCAGCATATCAACAATGATCCATCCTCTAACACCAACATTCCTGCAGATCCATCAAGATCCTTGTGCTTGTATACAGCAGATACTTTACCCTGTAATGTTACACTCACTATGGAACCATGAACACAGTCACTGACATAGAGCAGACTATGATCCTCACTCAGCACTATGTAGAGTGGTTCACTAAAGACTGTTTGATCTGCCAGTGAAATTGTCCTCTTGATATTTCCTTTCGTATCTAGTACTTGGATACTGCATGGATCCTTGCATAACACATAAAGACAGTTCTGATGGTAGATTATACCATAACATTTTCCCTTAACATCAATGCTGTGGTCAGTTGATAATTTTCTTGCTGTTGTCATGATGAGAATCTGTTCGTTGTCTGGTATTGTAACAGCGATCTGGTTCTGAGGAAGTACTGCAATGTCCCATGGCTTTGAGTCAAGTTGTTTCTCCTCAGTCACGACATTCTTCTCAGGATTCACAACCAGTAATCTTTTATTATCACTGTCAGCCAGCACAAGTTCGTCTGAGGACAGGACAACACAACTTGTTATATCACATTCTCTATTTAACTTTATATCTGATTTATGTTGTAGACAGTTCAATGTTCTCTTCTTTCTGGGTGTGGCTGCAAGGGTCTGGAGGGTCTTGGTGGGTGGGTCAACAGCTACATGCTGGTCTGTCAAATTACCAAAACACCCTACTGACAGCATTCTCTCCAGATCTTTGTTGCTCGTAAACATGAAATGTGTTTTGGTTTTTCCCAATGATATTTCAGCTTGCTGTATTTCCTGTGACTTCAGCTCTGATTCGGCCCGTTTAATGTCGATGAAAAGCTGACCATTCTCACCAGTTGATTTACTGTTTAGTAAGCTGGACTGCAGTTTCTTCATGTTGGACTTGAAATTTGTACATGAAGTGACAATTGCTTTGACCTCATTCTGACTTGTTGTCCTTTTCTTACTGGCTTCTGCCTCAATCTTCTTCTGGATGGTATCCAAATGATCATTTATTTCTTTCCTTAATTTCAAAATATCTTTTACGACTTTATCATGGCTATCATCTATCTCTTTATCTTTAATTGAAGCTTGTTTCAAGACAGCATCTGCTTCTTTTAGTTTGACATCAATTTCTTTCATTATCACCCAGTACTCTTCACTGTCCCCTATACCTGCACAGACCTTGGGAATATAGTCAAGGTAACAGGTCCTGTGGTCCATGGTCATACAATCATGGCAGCCAAGTTCTTCATGTTTTCCACAGAAAAATTTGATGACCTCAATTTTGTGGATGGAACATTTCTCTGTGCACACATCAGCAGGTTTAGTTGAGATGGAATGTTTATCCACGTTGTCTTTGTCTACAAGTTGATGATTTCTTGTGGCCTTGGTCTTCTTATGGAATTTGTGACAGTTCTTGCAAAGATATTCGCAACAATCTAGACAGTAACCGTAGGCTTCAACATGCTGACCTTCTATCAAACAGGGAGCACAGCAATGTTCAAAATCTTCTGCCGAGCCTCGAGACAGAGAAGCTTGAAAGTCTGATTTTTTTCGTCCTGATACCGCCATGTTTGATACAAGGTGATTGAACAAAAATACAATTTTTACTTATGGCAGATAACAGTTTACATTTTCAGTGGTTAAACCTTAAAGTCAATAATGACCTTGTCAAATATCAGCTATACTTTTATCTGACCTCAAATCTCTCTACATGTACAAACTTGTGTAAAGTTTAACAAATCTATTTTTAAAAACAATAGCAATAAAAACAATTTAAAACAGTGTCTGTTTATCCAAAATTTCTCAGAAATTTAACTTTTATCCCCTGAAGTGACTCGTACTTATTTAATTCTCAAGATATTTAAAAAACTTTAATAATTCTTTGTCAACATATTTCCGGTTCTATGTCAATAAATACGCAGAATTTAATTATACATGAATAGATATCTTTATAGAACACATTTATATATACAGATTTAAATTGAAGTTTATTGAATTTATTTTAACTGTAATGGTTGATTTTCAATAGTGAGTGTAATTAGATCAGGATTTGCTACGGTGCCTGGCATATCTAAGATTTACATATCAAGACATTAGGAACCATTTTGTACTATTGAGTTAAGATCTTTTAAATTTGTGACAAGGTTTATTTTCCAAAAAGTTAGCTTTGAAAAAGCTAGTATGTGGTACACTGTCATATTTTATATCCAGTCAGAAGGACAAATAATGTTGTAGTTTTGACTCTCAGTTATACTCAATGGGTTCTCTGAGATGAATTTCATTGTCTTGGTTGGCCAGTGCCTGGACTATCTCAGAACTGGTATTTCAACAGTTAGCACCGCTGGAAGATAGCAAATGCTGGTTGATTTATTGGGCTAACATGCCTTATTTGGGGAGCTAACATAGTAGCACTGGTTAGCTTGGCTACATGATTTGTGAGGTAGCATATCTTAAAAGGAAGCTAACACGTTAGCCATAGGTGGGCTTTGTAGGAACTGTATAAAAAGGGAGACCTCCTAGGTAAACACACTGTTCACTCAGTGAAATTATCAAAATCTTATACCCGGATTAATGTCAAAAAGTAAACAGAGCGTAATGAATGTTGGAAACCATACGTCAATGACGTCGTTTAAATGACGTCATAAATGCTATGCTTTCTGATGACGTTTTCCGGGATTTTCAGCAATTCATTGAAACAAACTTAAGAAAAATGGAGTTTTAAACATAAAATAAACAGAAAAATTGTTGGTATCAATGTAATGTCATGTTAATTTCACTTGTGAACACCAAAAGTCGTTATTTTCTCTCGTGGCTATGCCACTCGTGAAAATATCACTTTTGGTGCCCACTCGGGGAAATTATAACGTGATATTACACCGAAACCAACCATTATCCTCTATTTAAACTTTAGAATTCTACTCAAATGATTTGTTTATTCTCTTATCCAAAATAAATGTTACAATAGACATTTAATGTCTCAATTATAATCTGTTATATTGCTCTTAATCCCAAAATACAAGAGGGTCCAGATGGCCCAATATCACTCACCTGAGACCTAATTATGACCAAAATTCAACCCTTATCTAATATCATAAGCACAAAGGTTCTGTATGATCCTGACAAGACAACCATTCAGACCAATTTACATAATGATTAATTATAAAATGATTATCTAGAGTATCAACAATGTTTTCATTGGAACTGACCTGGTGACCTGCTGACCTAATTTTTAATCCCAGGTGATCCACATAAACATTCTGACCAAATTTCCTGACAAAATACAAATCTATCACATTTATATCAAAGTAATTTTTCTGATGCAATAGTTTATCTGACATTCCTTTCTTACTAGAACCCTGTCTATCATATCTAGATCACCGCTTTCTAGCTAACCTTGTGATGTCTTTATAGACAATCACATGAAAATGATCTGTGTTTTACAGGGCTACAAAAAGGCTAAATTGTCTCTAAATAAGTGATCAACTCATTTACCTCAGCATACAAGATACCAGATACAAATAAATTTTATACATGTACCTAGGTATTACTCCACTTTATGACTATCACATGGCATATATACTGTATCCAAATAATTCTTACTAATTTGATGTGATTAACTGCTTAAAGGTAGTGCTATTTACTAACTGTTGGCAGTGCTCAGCAACGGCATATAAAATACAACCTTCATACATGTACCTAGGTCTTACCCCACTTTATCACTATGTATAACAAGGCATGTAAGTATATGTACTGTATCCAAATAATGTATATAAATGTTACTAATTTGATGCGATTAACTGCTTAAAGACAGTGCTATTTACTAACTGGTTGCAGCACCCAACAACAGCATATCAAGAGTTCTTTAGTCAACGGTGGAAAACAATGTCACATGACTTCTCTGTTGGGAATGTACTTAAATTCTATCTTTTTTTAAAGAAATTTATTTTAGGTGAATATACATATAATGGTTCAGTAAAATAACATGAATTTGAAAATCAAACTACACACATTTATATTGAGCTCCTTACATTCAGTTTTGTGAAGGGGAGACAACTATCTAAAACTGTCAAGTCTGATCCTACTGTACTAGATACTTATCAAACTATCTCACTGTATTATTTGTACTTTTCTGTAATCAGCGTAATTTGTGAAAGTTTGATGAAGGGGAGACACGTATCTAACTGTCTTAAGACTTGGTTACAAATACACTTTTGGTGATATATTTCATAATGTGCAATGTCCTTTTCAATGTCTGTTTTCACAATCTATTCCTCTCTGAAAAAGATCACTGTAAGCAAGGGAGACAACTCTGTCTGGAGTATGATGACACTAGATGGCTTCAGATTGCAGTTTCTGTATTTCTTGAGCACCTTTCTCTCCTAACTGTTTCAGCACCTGATAATACAGCGCCCTCACTGTCAGCAAGGGAGACAACTCTGTCTGGAGTATGATGACACTAGAAGGCTTCAGATTGCAGTTTCTGTATTTCTTGAGCACCTTTCTGTCCTAACTGTTTCAGCACCTGATAATACAGCGCCCTCACTGTCAGCAAGGGGGACAACTCTGTCTGGAGTATGATGACACTAGAAGGCTTCAGATTGCAGTTTCTGTATTTCTTGAGCACCTTTCTCTCCTAACTGTTTCAGCACTTGATAATACAGTGCCCTGAAAGTAGAAATAGTAAACAATATGCTTCCAAGGGAACTCACTCTTATCGTGCAGACGACAATTTATTCTGCCTTTGTAACCAGTGCAAGATAATGCCAATCCATGCTGTCTGCACATCCATGTACAGTGTATTCAAGCTCTGTACTGTTTACTACTGTAATGATAGTAAATTTTCAACTGACACTCATTAAACTTTTAAAGCATTAGACTCTGGCAGTCTTACATATTGTAGGTCAATGTGAAATATCTAAACAGAGATTTAACTAATTCTGCCATAATATGAAAATAGACAATACTTATATCGGGCGAAAGGATAAGGTGTCAAACTCCTCACAGCAGTTCCGCTCTATCACTCCTGTATATTTTTTTTGTAAGGGAAGTAACCGCTGTGGGGATATTGCAGAATTTCCAGTGAGTGATATGTAAGTCATTTCATTTGATCGATAATTTTTCAGAATTGATTTTCATTTAAAAAGGTTATAAGATTGATTCAGAAAGGAAATATGTATTATAAAATAGATAACCGTAAAATAAATGTTTTACAATTTCAAAAATGAAGTCAAAAAGCCAACACTTTCTAAATTTGCATGGGTATATGTCAAATCAGTTATTTTATTAAATACTCTTACATACGTTTAGCTATGTTTGGGCTTCTTCAGCCCTTCAAGCTTATGCCTAATTAATCTCAAATTGAGCCCAAAAGTTTGACCTTGACCTTACAGTAGCAGGGTGTATTGGTGCAACCCTTTATCTTGCAGTGGTTAACAGTAATACAAAGTAATTCCCAAATCTCTCGCAATATAACTAAGTTATACTCTGGACATGAAAGTTTGTAATATGTCAATAGACTGAGGTTATTTTCTCCACGCTTGTAACAGTGGACACAAAATTGCTATATAACTTTAAGTAATAGGTTTGAGATCAAAGTATGTCTTATAATTTAAAACATAGCATATTTCTAGCATTTCATTCCAATTTCAAAAGCAACATTTGGAATTTGAATGTTGTTGTTGTTGTTTTTGTAAAAGCAGTTAAAGAGCTACAAGTACTAGTCACATTAAAGTGATCCTTGACATTGAAGTTTTAAATACAAACAACTAACCTTAATTTCTGATCCATTCCTACTCCTCTCTTGTTTTCTATTTCCTTCACACATTCAGAAAGTTTGTCAACAACAGCTATGACCAGATCTTGTAATAACAGTGCTAATTTCTCCATCAGTTTAAGTACACCTGTACTGCTGAATTTGAAGTAGTTGAAGATAAACTGTTTACACAACACAGTCAAGTCTGATCTGAAAGTATACAACACAGTCAAGTCTAACCTGAAAGTATACAACACAGTCAAGTCTGACCTGAAAGTATACAACACAGTCAAGTCTGACCTGAATGTATACAACACAGTCAAGTCTGACCTGAAAGTACACAACACAGTCAAGTCTGACAAGAAAGTATACAACAGAGTAAAGTCTGACCTGAAAGTATACAACATAGTCAAGTCTGACCTGAAAGTACACAACACAGTCAATTCTGCCCAGAAAGTACACAACACAGTCAAGTCTGACCAGAAAGTATACAACACAGTCAAATCTGACCAGAAAGTACACAACACAGTCAAATCTGACCAGAAAGTACACAACACAGTCAAGTCTGACCTGAAAGTACACAACACAGGCAAGTCTGACCTGAAAGTACACAACAATGGTGGTGTGGTGGCCGAGTGGTTTACGCTCTGGACTACAAATCCGGAGGTCCCCGGTACGATTCTCGGCCGGGGCACTGGATATTTCAGAAATGCTTTTCAGTGTTTCCCACCTATCTGAGATGAACTGGTTAGAAATTGCGTGTATCGGTGCTATACACCGGGCACGTAGAAAAGAACCAAGGGGTCTATTTGTAAAAG